>SJYV01053551.1:0-68764 GCA_006410875.1 Neotragus pygmaeus | reverse complement strand
CAAAGTAAATAATTGGACTAGTCATAATAGTCCAATTTTGATCAGTGTAGAGAGAGACTGCCAAATAGCTTTTTTCTCAGTTAAATTTTTGGCTTGAATTATGTATCTAATTACTTCGGCTCTCAAGTTTGCCCATGTTGACACAGCTAAAACAGTAGGTGACATAACTAAAGCTGCAGATGTTGAAGGAAATCAACCCTTCAGAGCCAAATTGTAATTATCTGTACAGTGTTTTGTAGGTTATAAATCACTTTCACACTTTATTGAGTTGATTCCACATTCTACCAAGTGGGATGCAGAATGCTTTGGGGGAAAATTCAGCAATTTTTAAAGTCAATTTAGTAAGAAACACACATTCTTTGTCATAGAACAGTAAAGTGCTGTGCTGTCATTAACTTGTTGTTTTCATTATATTTTAATTCTGCTACTTAAGGCATATAAGCGTTTATATAAGTTTACCTGACAGTTCACTAAAGATACTCATAGTGTGGATGCTAGCCTGAGATTTGTAAATCTGATATTCTAGTTAGCAAAAATACAAGTTTATCCCAATGTTTTAATAATAAAAAAGAGTAGTTTTCCTTTATTAACACAAAAGAAAGGCATAGGTAGATAAAACCTTCAGAAAATCTTTTTGTTTTTTTTTTCTGAAAGTGTCAGGAATGAAGTAGTAGAGGATGAACTGAATATTTATTTCTTTTCCTATCACCTGTCCNGGGAAGTCGCTCAGTCGTGTCCGACTCTTAGCGACCCCATGGACCGCAGCCTACCAGATTCCTCCATCCATGGGATTTTCCAGGCAAGAGTACTGGAGTGGGGTGCAATTGGCTTCTCCGAGGATGACCCTAGAACAAGAATTATCAGTCTACAGAACTCAAAGAACAGAAATGTTGCCAGCAGAGCTCTTTATAGAGCAAGTCCTTCAATAAGAAAAACCTGGCTTCCAGGAGCCCAAGTAGCTTGATGATGGATTCAGGAGCAGCCAGTCAGCTTCAGAGTTTGAAATTCTCCTAACCTCTTAAATTTCACCCTGAATCCCAGGTAAGAGAGACAGATTTGAGCCCTGGGCTCCTGGGCTCCTTGCCAGTGGACCTGGCAATAAAGGTCTTTTTTTTTTTCCTCTAAAATCACTGCCATAGTATTGGCTTCTGTGCACCTCAGGCAGTGACCCCTTCCTCAGTAATAGTAGCACTTAAAATCTTTGTTGATTCAATTATAATAAAAATAAGATTTTGAAACCAGAAAGTCATGTCTCTTGAGCTTCACCAACCAGTTGACTTAAATGTCCTTTCTGGGCTATTCTGTGCTCTAATTTAAGTAATATGTTCCCTTAGAACATGTATATTTTTTCCCTAACAAACCACTCCTGTATGACCTAAAATTAATATTTATGTCAGGAGGATCATTTTACCTGGAGTCTCTGACTAATCATATACAATACCGTGTGTGCCATTTTTGGTTTCTCAAGTACTCTAATGCCATGTTGTTCAATATGGTATGCACCAGCCACCCAGTTACTGAGCCCTTGACATGTGACTAGCTCAAAATGAAAACATGTTGTAAGAAAAAATGTATGTAGAATTTTGTACATTAATATGTTAATCTTGAGAAAGATATAACATTATTAGTAAATTTTATCACATCTTGAAATAAAAATGGATATATTTGGTAAAATATATTATTGAAATTAATAATATAGTTTATTATTTTATTTATTATTAATTTATTAATATAATTTATAATATAGTTTCCTTTTATTCTTTGTAACTTAAAATTACATATGAGACTTGCACCTGTGGCTCACATATATCTACTGGGAGAACATTTGTCTATAGCCTCAATGATTCTGGCAGTTCCTGCATTTTGACTATGCCTCATATAGTTGGGAGACCTTATACAAATTATCTAAATGTCTCTATTCCTCAGTTACTTAACATGTCCAGTCATGCTATTTTCTAGGTTTGCTGTAGGAATGATGTGCTAGGGTGCTTTCGAATTCCCAGTTCAGAAGCTGGTTTTTCCATGATCTTTTCAAACCACCACATTCTCGCTCATCAACCCCAAGTGCTGTCACCACTTGGAAGTTTGCAAAGGGTGATGCAGCCATTCTTCTCCATGACAAAAGGGACAGCTCACCCACAATGTACATGCATTTGAAACATTTTAATCCTTCAATTTTTCTTGCTCACTCTACAGAGGGACCCTTCACAAACTTCTTCAAAGTTAAAATTTGGATATATGACAGTTTACTCAAATTTCCAGTTACGAAATAACCAGTCATCAGCTGATCCAATCAAAAATGATCAAACCAAATGTGCTGAGGAAGCATATATTAAACTGAAATCAACACATCAATCAATTAAGTATCTGCGGAGAAGGCAATGGCACCCCCACTCCAGTACTCTTGCCTGGAAAATCCCATGGACGGAGGAGTCTGGAAGGCTGCAGTCCATGGGGTCGCTGAGGGTCGGACACGACTGAGCAACTTCACTTTCACTTTTCACTTTCATGCACTGGAGAAGCAAACAGCAACCCACTCCAGTGTTCTTGCCTGGAGAATCCCAGGGACGCGGGAGCCTGGTGGGCTGCCGTCTATGGGGTCACACAGAGACGGACACGACTGAAGCAACTTAGCAGCAGCAGCAGCATCTTTACGCTATAGCATTTAAAAGAAATAAATAAAAGCAAATTATCACTCTAAAATTATTAAACTCAAATTCTAAATAAACTTTCTCCATTGTATAGTGTTTCATGTTAAGGTTACTGAAACAAAGATGTCATTACGTTTAATCAAGCAGGGCACTAATTTTAGGATAAAACCCAGTGAAGCGCCTGACTAAAATAATTTAAATTTATTTGTAATCTTATCCAGGTGAACATTTTCTCTTCACCAGAAGTTTTCTCAATGTGTATTACTCAAAGTAAAATTTCATACTTTTGATAAGTGCTGTCACTTATAGCATTTAATATTAAAATCAAAATTCTTCATTTTTATAGGTTTTTTCACATCAGTAAGAAAGTTGAATTACCAAAAGGACACATATACATGCTAAAGGTTTATTTAGAGAACACTTGAAAAATAGAATCCATATGTGCATAATCTTTAAGTGGGCCTGGGTAAAATACCCATTAGGAATAAATTTTGTCACTGGTTGCCAGGTGGGAAGTAGGGGCTAATGAGGCAGGGTAGGGGGACTGGGGCTAAAAAAAATAGTTATCTGGAAGTTTTACTCATGTTTTTAATAAGTATTTCTCAGTTGGTAAAGAATCCACCTGCAACACAGGAGACCCCAGTTTGATTTCTGAGTCAGGAAGATCCGCTGGAGAAGGGTTAGGCTACCTACACCAGTATCCTTGGGCTTCCTTTGTGGCTCAGCTGGTAAAGAATCTGCCTGCTATGCGGGAGACCTGGGTTCAATCCCTGGGTTGGGAAGATCCCCCTGGAGAAGGGAAAGACTACCCACTCCAGTATTCTGGCCTGGAGAATTCCATGGACTGTATATATAGTCCATGGAGTCACAAAGAGTAGGACACGACTGAGCAACTTTCACTTTAAACCACAGGCATTTATGCATGAGGAAATAAGAAGGTAAATGAATACCTCCCTCCTTCTCTCCCCTACAAAACAGGTATCAAATCTATTGAAGGCTGTAATATGTAATGTACTCATTTCAGTACTTGGTATACAATGTGCTCACATGCTTGAGAAATGAGTTATATATGACTGGCACAGCTTTATTATAATGAAAAGACTATTTAGCAAACTCAGTCATTTCTATATTTATCAAAGATGGTCTCCAAGTGTTCAGTTGCAAGCAATTATTACAGGAATAATAATGCATGTACTAAAACTGTCTTTAATTCAGAAAGGCAGCAATTTGGACTTTGTTAAAAAGACACCTATGAACTTTTTAGGAGCTGCAATTTGATAAATACTTAACAAAAATGTGGTTTGCATATGGCTAAAGAGTAAAGAAAACTCCCTACATAAGACTCTTAGGCAAACATAAATGCCTAAAACATCAAATTAACTTCAACAAATAACACTACCAGATTACTGAGCAAAAAAGGATAGAGACAGCAGGAATCTGTCTTTTCATTTTCTATAAGTCCAGGTAAATTGACCTGATTGCTTACTCAACAACTTTTGAATGGCCAATTTATTTTCAAATATGTATGTGAGGAAATTTTGAGAGCTGTAAAATACTTCTCTGGTAACTAAAAGATCAAAACCAGTCTTCTTAAATCTCATATGCTACAGGGCACATATACTTGCTAATTTCACAGATTTGTTAGTATTTAAACAGAAATGATTAACATAGCATTCTAAACCCACAAGTCTAAATGAACAAACAGAAAAATATATCAAGAAGAGTATATGAGAATATGGGAAAGTTCAAGGATCTAGGATAATGAAAGAACAGTTTTCATTTGTTTCATAGTAAAGCAAAATTTTTCTGTATTAAACAACATCATTAAGACCCTTGAAGGCACATCAGGCACATCTGTGCTGCCTGGTATCAATCATGAAATCCCTTAGACTCTTCCAGCAGTACTTTCAACTAACTTTCAGAAACTACCAAGTAATGGGACTTTTCTGAAAAGGCTGTCTTCATGTGATTTCCATCTCTGTTTCAATACCAAATAGACCTGAATGCTTATCAAATCTAATCTACACTGCCAAGCACACTGAATTCTCCCCATCTGTCACTAGGTTATTGGTTCAAGACAATATTAAAAAAAAGAACAGGAGACAAAATCAGTTGGGGAAAAAAAAAAAAAAACTTTTTCAACTTTCTATCCCTTTTCTTTATTGTCTTTCAAACAGCAAGTTACATGCTTCCAAATTGGCTTGAAGTTGAATCTCAAGTTTCAAATCAACCAATTACTCTCAGAAATTAGTTACCACACACACAAAAATTATTTGAACTACTTTGTGATACTCACTCATCTCTCTTCTCTTTTGTCCTGTCTTGTTTACTTTCCTCCCTTCCTTCTATCCAGTGTCTTTGGTGAAAGAAATGCCAAAAACAAGCATAAGGGAATGTGCAGGAGTATAACATCTCTACCAATTTAGACTGTTTCACTGCAAGAAAAGACAGGGAATTTGCATACAGTTAAAACAAAGTTTCATAAGAAGTACGCCATTTGAATTTGTAGGGCTTCTTGATTATAATGTTATACTGTTCTTTTATCTCACCTTGTGTCATTAAAATATAGGACACCAGCAATAAAACTAAAAGTAAATATGCACATTTCCTTATCCATGTAGGGAAGCAATAAATCTCCCTCACTGATAGCAGCTGTACTGTAGCTATCATTCGAATAGTGCAGCTGCCACAACAATATCAAATTTTATAGCTAAAAAGCAGTCAAAACTTTAATGTCAAAGTCGAGGTAGATATATATTGCACTATAAATAAGCATCCTCTAATGAAGAAATGAAGCTTGTTTATCTTTTTCCCGTTGAATAGCATATATCTTACGTACTAAAATCTTTCATAATAGAACTCATTATTCTTGAATGTCTATAATACAAAATTCTGATTTATACTAATTAGGTTAGCTTTCATTGAGACATATGAGAACTTGAAAGCCCCTGGCCTGAGGGCAAATGTTACCTCTTTCTTTAATAGAAAGGTTTTTTTTTTTTCTATTTCTTGCTTCAAAAATACAAGCAAAATGGATATTTGAAGGGATTCAGTGCTCTTTTCCTTCCATATAGTTTAAACTTGTGGGTTTGACTGGCAGAGGTAAAAGGTACATGCAGTTTGAGGAAAGTCAATTTGGCAAACGTTTAAACCTAAAATTACTAGCTCGACAGTAGGCATATTCAGAGCCATGTGATCTCAATCTAAAGATGGCGTCGTGAAGATTCTCTGGTCTCTTACTCAATGCCTTGTGGGATGTGGTTTTGAACTGGACACTAAGCTGCCAATATAGAAGTTTTAGCTCTCCACACAAATTGTGAAGAGGCCAGCTTCCTCTGAGGGGGAGAATAGATTGTGGATAAATAAATATACCCCCCCCAAAAATTTAAGAGGCATTTTTATATGGAGTTTTGAAAAGGCAAAGTTGTTCCTAGTCCACTAGCTGTTCAGTTGCTATCAAAGAGGATAAATAAATGATATGGAGAAGAATGTGAGACTCAATAGTTCACCTTTAAGAATGTGTCAAATCCCTACATTAATGAGCAGAGACAGTTAATCTTAGCCTGTCATTAAATTCTGATAAAGGAGCCCTTCACACCTTCAGAAGTCTTGCATTTTACAATCTCTGTGTGTGTGTGTGTGTTACATTATGCCACTTCAGGTGTCACATGACAACACGAAATGACCTATTTCAATGGCTTCCCTCATCCCCTGCACCATAATTGATACATTTGGCATAAGAGAAGTAACTTGAAGTAGTGTCCCTCACACTATAGAGTATGAAACTTTTGCCATGGCAATGCTATCTGAAATATAGAAAAACCAGAACCAACACTGCTAAATATGAAGCAGGAAATATAGGATCTATAAGCACCACTGAGAGCCTTTAAATGAAGTTCCATATCTAGGCTTTCATCAACTTGCCAAATGCATTGTGTTACTGTAAGAAAGTCATGCAGAACTAAAAAGTGACATTGATGTATTTCAGATATCACATCTCTTTGGCAGTCTGTCCAACGGTAGCAACTAGAAGCACTTACTGTGTTGGGTACATTGTGGTAAGAATAAACTTGATGAATTGAACTAATTCCAACTTCAATTTGTTCCTGGTCCAAAATAGTTCGAGATCTATATTGGAACATTTGGGACACTGAACATATGGAACAGTCCATTTTAAAAAATATTTATTAAGTTCCCACTAAGTCTAGATCCCCCAGTTTATTGTAAATATTAGGTATTTATATAGGCATAAATAACATTCAGCATTTCCTTAGGTCTTACAAGGCATAGAAAAAGATATTTCCATATGCATGCATAATAAGAGGCTGAATATTTTAAGTACAATATGTTCCTGGTTTGTAGAGAAGTGATTAATTGAAGTGAAGAACACCAGGGCATTTTACTAGAGGATCAAACTCATATTTTCACTAGATTGCGAAAATCACACTGAAAGAGAAGGCTACATATCCTCAGTTTGCAGATGGAAAACTGAGGCTCATTTCTGCCACTAAAACTAGGAAAGAACTGAAGATGAATGGGTTTTCAATATGTAGAGATGATGAAAGTGATTTTACTCTAAGAAATCAGCATGAACGGAGGCCCACAGTCGTGAAAACACTTGGCATATTTGAACAAAAGTGAATGATCCTGTGTCCCTGAACACAGCAAATGTGTGCACAGTAGCTGTAGAGTCAGTCACATAAGTACAGCAGAGGAGAAAAGAGAACAAAGATGATACAGTAAAGTCCAGGTTACATATAATGTTAGCTATTGATTGACTCATTTAGAAATGGAGTCATCTTCCCGCAAACTCACTCCTAGGTATACACCCAAAAAAGACAAAACTCTAATTTGAAAAGATACATGCACTCCAATGTTCATAGTGGCTTTCATTACAGTAGCTAAGACATGGAAGCAACTAAATGCCCTTCAATGGATAAAGTTGATGTGGTACATATATACAGTAGAATATTACACAACCATAAGAAAGAATGAAATAACGCCATTTGCAGCAACATGGATGGATCTAGAGAATTCAATTCAGTCGCTCAGTCATGTCCAACTTTTTGCGACCCCGTGAACCACAGCACGCCAGGCCTCCCTATCCATTACCAGCTCCCGGAGTTTACCCAAACTCATGTCTATCGAGTCGGTAATGCCATCCAGCCATCTCATCCTCTGTTGTCCCCTTCTCCTCCCGCCCCCAAACCCTCCCAGCATCAGGGTCTTTTCCAATGAGTCAACTCTTCACATGAGGTGGCCAAAGTACTGGAGTTTCAGCTTCAGCATCAGTCCTTCCAATGAACACCCAGGACTGATCTCCTTTAGGATGGACTGGTTGGATCTCCTTGTAGTCCAAGCGACTCTCAAGAGTCTTCTCCAACACCACAGTTCAAAAGCATCACAAATCTCACTCATATATGGAATCAAAACTTATGATAAAGAGAACTTACTTATAAAACAGAAACAGACTCACAGATATTAAAAAAAAAAAAACCTTACAATTACCAAAGAGGAAAGGGAAGGAAGGGATAAATTAGGATCTTAGGATTGACAGTTATATGCTACTATATATAAAGTAGATAAATGAGGACCTATTTTATATAGCACAGGGAACTTTAATCAATATCTTATAATAACCCACAATGGAAAAGTAAAAACAAAAATATGTATATATATTAGGAATATATACATGTGAAATATATATGTGTATGTGTGTATCTGAATTACTTTGCTGTGCACCTAAAACTAACACAACATTGTAAATCAAATATACTTTAATTTTTTTTAATTTTAAAAAAATAAATGGAGTTATAGTCTAAATGGAAAATAAGTATAATTGTAGGGGTGGAGGGAAGCAGTCAGTTCAGCTACTATGACATACCATAAAGTGGGTTGTTTAAGCAACAATCATTTATTTCCCACAGTATGGAAGCTGGAAGTATAAGACCAGAGTGACAACACAGTCACAATCTGGTGAGTGCCCTCTTCCTGATTTGTAAATGATTGCCTTCTCACTATGTCTTCACATGATGGAGAGAGACATTATCTCACTCATGTCTCTCCTTATAAGGCCACTAATCCCAGTCATTAGGGATCCACCCTCATGACCTAATTAACTCTCAAAGGCCCCACCTCCTAATGTCATCACACTGGGGATTGGGATTTCAATAAATGATTCCAGGGGGATATAAACATTCAGTCTATTGCAGGGAAGAAATAAAAATGAGGCATTTGGACCAGTAACTTGATAACTGCAAAATATATCTCTCCCCCCGCCCCCAGCCCCCATCTGTTTCTGAGATCTATTTGTACTTCTGCATATAAATTGCTAGGTACAACTGTATTTTCTATGAAATGAACCATTTGAATGAGAAATCCTAACATATGCATTAATGTGTGCATATGTTAGATATATTATTCTGTTATCTTAGGAGATATCTTAGGGTTAGGAGAGTGTCATTTCGGAACAAGAGCATACTGTCCCACAAAGATTAAACACAAAAATGAATGACTATGAGTGTCTCTGTGCCATCCTAAGATAATAAGCACCTTTGAAGGGATATTCATTTTTTCAGGCCCAAAGTCACCATTTACTGCCAAGGGACAATCATATTCCTACTTATCCCCAGGATACCTTGGATAATCTGACTCATTATGTAAAAATATTGTTGAGAGCTTTAGATGAAAAGGAGTCATAAACAACGAATCTATGAGGGGAACTCCCTGCAACCTTACAAACAAGAAAGTTTCTGGGTTCTGAAAGAGATTTTTCTCTTTGTATTTTGATAATTAAATAGTGTGGTCACAGCTTTATAATAAGACTGATCTTCCATGGATTGAAAATGCTTATCCATAATCAGAGTCTCAGAGAGACTTGATGGAGATAAGCATGATGTATGTAAGAAAATTTCTATGTTGTGAGGACAGAGTGGGGAGCCATTTCTAACCTCTAGTAAATCATCTAATTCAAGTTTTTAAAAATTCTGGACCATTGTCAGAGAGCCTGATGTGATAAATCTTTTCATTCCCCATTTACTTTTATGAGAAATGCCATAGCATAGCAGCAAATATATCCAATAACTATTGTCAGATAATGACAAATCTGATACCTTTTGTCACATTATAGTCCATGTTGCTAGCTTCATATTTACAAGCAAATGGTTACCTCAAAATATGAAACCCCAGCATTTAGAGAAATGCAGAAATTACTCACTTCTCTGGAATTCTGCATGACAAATTACTACTATGCTTTAACTCTAATAAATGTAGCTATAACTGAGTTTTCATAAACATTCTTGAGATGTTCTTCTAGAGTAGCTTTATTTTGGCACCCTACTTTTCCTGCTTAAACAAATGAAAAGGTTGGCTGATATTGTCAAAATACAGCACTTCTGGTGAACCAAGAGCCATTTATTAAAATAATGTATTGATGCGGTGTCATAAAACATAAAATCACATTTCTGCAGGAAAAACCTATTACCCTAAGCCAAGATTATTTTATTTTAAAAGAAAAATTATTGCAGTTGTGGATTCTGAAAGTAATATGATGTGGTTCAGACCCTGGCCTTTTAGAAGCTAACCAGGGGCTTTTAACGCACAGTGATATGTTATGTAAAATAGATATTTGTGTAATTAACAAGTCTTCTTGTCTTCACAGAAATGCATTAACTGGAAGTAGATTCTGGATATCCTATGACTCCTCAGAATGACTAACTTAAGAACACAAATATGATTTATCCCAGTTGTGGAAAGGCTTTAGACTAACACATAGGCAAATGTGACAACTAACACACACACACACACACACACACACACACACACACACACACACACCCCTCTCCTGGAGGGTCAGGGCTCTCCAGAGCTGACCATTTTCCTGACATCATCTTAATCTTGTCCTTTGTCACAGCACTGCACTTTTTGCTCTAAAGGTTTCAGCACTAAAAAGTGGGGAGGTGAAGCCACAGTTCAATTCAATTTATTTTTATATTGCTTCTCATACAAAATCTCTCAAAACACTTTACAGTAAGAGATAAAATAATCATATAACACTTGCCCATATTCGAAAAAGCAGCATTCACCCAGACAGCAAGGTGGTAAAGCCATGCACAGTCATGGGTCAAAGTCCCTGGTGAAGCACCCCTCATTTAGAAGCCATATAAAAGAATATTTCAGCAGTGATGTGGCCATAGACCATTACTCTCCAAGCCTGCTTTCTTAAGGGACAAGTAAGAGGCTTCATTTTTCTATTCAAATAAAGCATTATCTCTCCTTAACCTGTGGGATCTCAACTGGTGACCAGTTTCCTCTCACATGCAAAACTAAAGAGCTAAAGCTCAGGACCATATTTTCCTTCTATTGTTGCCAATTACTTTAATCACATATGATTTATGGCTTCCTGCAGAGCAGTTATTCTAGGGCACCTCTTTTCATTGTCTGTGTTCCATATTGTGGCCACAGAGGTAAGGAAGAAAGGCGGGTGCAAAGACAAAAACGAGTAGGCTTTCATTTAGTCAACCTCCAGTACAGAAAAAAAGGAATGCTTACACTTGAAACTTGAAAAGTAGGAACGAATCAATGGCACTCTGGGGCAGGAAGATGGAATAAAGGAGGATGATGGAGAAAAATTTTGCTAGATAAGGAATGCATGCCTGCTAAATCCCTTCAGTCATATCTGACTCTTTGCGATCCCATGGACTGTAACCCACCAAGCTCCTCTGTCCATGGAATTCTCCAGGCAAGAATACTGGAGCGGGTTGCCATGCCCTTCTCCAGGTGATCTTCCTGAGCCAGGGACTGAACCTGTGTCTCTTATGTCTTGGCAGGCAGGTTCTTTACCACTAGCGACACTTGGGAAGCCCAGATAAGGCAGCCCAAATTCAATATAAATACCTATTGAAAAATAATAATAACTAATGTTTGGAAAGGGTAATAAGGAAATCAATCCAGGCAAAAGAAAATTAGGTCAAATCAATATATC
The DNA here is from genome assembly GCA_006410875.1 of Neotragus pygmaeus. NCBI lineage: Eukaryota > Metazoa > Chordata > Mammalia > Artiodactyla > Bovidae > Neotragus > Neotragus pygmaeus. The sequence continues at coordinate 57,130 of SJYV01053551.1, read as the reverse complement.
AAGTTTGTGTAATACTTTTACTTTACAGAAGGGTTATTCTGCACTTGACGTAAGGAAATTGTATATATTACTATTCTCTGAAAGCAATTGAGTTATCCACCATCACAAGAAAGTATAGTCAGCAGCTGAAAGCCACCATGTTTGCAGTGATGTTTATTTACAAATCAAATAATGGTTTGAAATCACCAAGCCCCAGTGAAAGTGATTCTCAAAAAAGAAGTCTCTCCCCCGCCCCTTACTCCATCTCCATCACATACTTTTTCAAGTATCGAGACAAAATACTATCAAAAAGAGATTCTTTTTCAAAAAGTACAAAATTTCAAAGAAGTCTCTAGCTTCAGGAGAATTCTCAGCATTCATATCAGTAAATAATCCAAAATATATTTGTTTAGGAAGCATGCTTCTAGTAGGATATGAGCCTTTTGTATCCTTTACATCTTTAAGAGAGTCACATCTTTATAATACATAATAACAAAACAGAATATATTGTAACTCATTTCTTGACCTTTTAATATTTCTGTCACTGATTGTCAGAGTTGAGAACTACTCTCTATCCTGAGGTGATGGATTATTTAATTAACCATTGACCTTTTCCCAACATTTGTTGACAATGAGCACAGTCCCATGAAAGCTGCCTGCTTTGGATATTGGTCAGTTCTTCATTGTTTATCAATAGGAGCCTGCCATTTTTCATAACTTAAATAACCAGAATTACATTTGCCATTTATTTGTCTAAACCTATTTTCAAATGAATTCATGTCTGTTTCCTTTTGACTATCTATATTAGAAAAGAAGAATAGGTTTACTATACCTTGTTAAAACAAATTATATGTCAGTAAGTACATCTGATAGACTTTAACTGAATTAACCTATAGAAAAATCATGTTTTCTAGTTATGGATATTTTGACAAAAGTCGCAGTAATTATTTTTCATGATATACACCTCTCTAGGTTCCCAGTTGAATCCAACTTTTTCTAGGGAATAAGATCCTCTGGGAAAGTGAAGCAGATCCATCAAATAGTTATTTGTAAATTCCATTCATTAGTAAGCAGAATGTTCCTGCATTTTTTCTTTTTTTTCTCATAGAAGGTAATAAAATATTGTGGAATATTCTAGAAATTAAATAGTAAAGTTAGAATTTTTAGTTTGAATGATTGGCTTATTTTAATATGCACAGCAAATAGCATCTTCATGACCCTCTTCCAACAGCTCCACATTGATCCACTTTCTTCTGGACAGGCTTCTTATTTGGAAGCCATGGTGAGGGGGACTAAGAGTATTTCAAGCCCAAGCCTGAGTTTTCATAGAGAATGTTTCATTTCTGCAGACATCTCTGCTCTCAGGATCAACTAATATGGTACTTCAGAAAGGGAAACTTTTCAGAGATTTTGAATTGGCCTTCTTTCTCTGTTGGTGTTACTATATGTTCTTCTCTCAAAATATTCGGGGTTCCCTGGTATGGCTCAAACAGTAAAGAATCCTCCTGCAATGAGGGATACCTGGGTTCTATCCTTAGGTTGGGAAGATCCCCTGGGAAAGGGAATGGCAACCCACTCCAGTATTCTTGCCTGGAGAATCCCATGGACAGAGGAGCCTGGCAGTCCAAGGAGTCGCAAAGAGTCAGACATGACAGAGTGACTAAGCACATCTCTCAAGGATTTATTTTTGAGTTCTAAAAGCTTGATTGAGGCTATATCACAGTGTAAAAGGGTAGGATCCAGACAGTCCAGGATCCTAGTTTTTATCCTTCATGGATGATACTGTGTACCTCATTTATTTTATTGGTTCCTCCATTTCTTCATCTAGGAAATGGGAATATAAACAGCCACCTCTCCTACTTACTGTGAAATGGAATGAGATAATATATGCAAAGCTCCTTGCAAAGAGTAAAAGTCCAATAAAACAAAGCTGTTCTAATGTAATACTGAATTTTCCAGTTTATCGTGGACATGGCCATTATCTCTGCAGAGTGGAATACAATATATTAGAGATGTTTTAGCAACAACTCAAGTCCATTTCCATCTCCCTGGAGTCTACAGTGTTTAAAGACTTGACATTATGGAAGTATATTATCTTCATTAATTTATGTTAATTTTTAATGTTAGTGTGGTATTATGGTATAATATATACAAAAGCTTGTGTGTCTGTGTGCGTGTATACTTATACACACAGCTGCACATTGCATACACACAGATACTTCAGGGAAAAAGAGTTTTGACCCTAAGAAAGCAGATTTTCATTAAAGCTTAAACCTGGGACATAGTACAAAGCATTAATTACAATAGGGGCCTTTTTTTTTTTTTTNATTTTGAGTGATTTTCTTCTGTTAACTCTTCCAGGTTCTGTACTTGTAAACTGAGTGCAGAGGGCTGGAGGTTGAGTATTCAATCCCACTCTCCTACTTGTGTCTTTAAAATATATGAAGAAAGTGTGGAATTGGGAATGCTTTTGTTTCCTTGGAAAGTCCAAGTCCCAGAAAAGAAATATTTTAGATTGAACCATATAAAAGTCACCATTTTTGAAATTAAAAAAAATTTTAATTGAAAATGTGTTAGTTTCTGCTGTACAATAGCATGAATCATCTGAAAGTATACATATATTCCCTCCCTCTGGTGCCTCCCTCCCCCACCCCCAATCCCATTCCTCTAGGTCATCACAGAGCACTGAGCTGAGCTCCCTGGACTATACAGCAGCTTCCTACTAGCTGTCTATTTCACACATGGTAGTGTATATATGTCAGGGCTACTGTCTCAATTCGCCCCACTCTCTCTTCCTCCCTATGTTTACAAGCCTGTTCCCTACATCTGTGTCTCTATTCCTGCCCTATAGGTTCATCAGAATCATTTTTCTATCCAGTCACCATTTTAAAGGTCCAAAATGATTGAATATTGCTGATTTCATATGATTCCCTCTAGTACAATCAAACCTCATTAATTCAAGCTAATGTGAGGAAGGTTGGTCTGAATTTGCTGCAGTGCTGCAAAAAGGAGTCTGAATTATGAGATCATTTTAAACAGGTGCAACTTCCCCCTACCCCAGTGCTGATGGTAATGGAAAGTAGGTCAAAAACAGTACTATCTCTACAAGTCCATGGGGGGATGTCTGGTTAATAAAGACAGCTTATAATGGGCATACAACTATGTCAGGCAAGAAAGGGTGCTCTAGTCTAAGGTGTGTTCGAGAATGCTTGAGTTTATTCTATGAAGGGGCTTTAAGTAATTTCCTTCTGATTTACATGTACGATTAGTTTCCTTAACAAATCCTTCCTTCAAAGAGAGAAACTGGATGGCTCGAGTTTGCTATCTGAATGATTTCTTTTTCCAAAATAGTGGATTCCAAATTAATGACGCTTGCCGGCTCTATTCCTGACCTTGAGGTTGGGCATCAGGATAATGCAAATCAATAGAGATTAGCCCTCAAGGACTGGAGAGGGGGAAATACTCTTGACAGAAACATATGTGACTTGAAAAGTGAGGCTGGTCTTCTTGTATGTCTCTCTCATACACTGACTCTGAAGGCAGTTTCAGAGGCAAAGTTCCAACAGCACTCAGCGTAATAACAGCAAACTTGGAAGAAGTCAGCCACATCCTACAGAACCACTTCAAAAAGCAACATAATATGAATGGACAGATTCCAACCTCTGATGATTTTAAAAAACGTTCACATATGCTTGTTCTCCTAGGATAATATTTATCCCTTTAAAAATATTCTTAAGGGTTCCTTCTAAATAATAGCAGTCTCTAGTGACATTTAAGTTTATTTGAAAGTGATTTTTTAGATCAATTTTCTACTTCCCTAAAACCTCAAGAGGGTGCCCGGGTAGGTGGGAAGGTGATGGAAATGGAACCAAAGATTGACGGCCAGTAGGAGACAAAGACTGGTAGGCTGTTTGATAAAACTGGGATCGGGTATAACTTTTCAAATGTGTANTAGATCAATTTTCTACTTCCCTAAAACCTCAAGAGGGTGCCCGGGTAGGTGGGAAGGTGATGGAAATGGAACCAAAGATTGACGGCCAGTAGGAGACAAAGACTGGTAGGCTGTTTGATAAAACTGGGATCGGGTATAACTTTTCAAATGTGTACAGTGTGTGGCAAAGCCTGTACTCACAGAAGTCCTTCTCTGGCTCGTGCGTCCCTCCCATTCAAGGGGAATTCTAGAGGAAAACACTTCTTTCTTGGGGTGACTTGGTACAGATCCCACCTTCCTTTGCCCTGTATTGCCCTCTGTTGCTTTGAAATGTCAAATAGGGCTTGGAGGAGGGGCAGATCTGAGTAGGTTACTGGAAGGAACTGACTCAGTCTTCAGTTAACTCATCTCCACTAACAGGGTATATGAAATAAAAATTTGTTGTTGCTGTTCAGTTGCTCAGTCATACCCAACTCTTAGCAACTCCATGGACTGCAGCATAACAGGCTCCCCTGTCCTTCACTGTCTCTTGGAGTCTGCTCAAACTCATGTCCATTGAGTTGATGATGCCATCCGACCATCTCATCTTCTGTCGTCCCCTTCTCCTCCTGCCCTCAATCATTACCAGCATCAGGGTCTTTTCCAATGAGTTTGTTCTTCGCAGCAGGTGGCCAAAGTATTGGAGCTTCAGCTTCAGCATCAGTCCTTCCAATGAATATTCAGGATTGATTTCCTTTAGGATTGAATGGTTTGATCTCCTTGCTGCCCAAGGGACTCTCAAGGGACTGATAAAATATAGGTGGTTAGTTAACAAGACTAATCAGAGCAGTGAGTGAATGGTTCAGTTATCTTTGTTGTGCTCACACAGTTCCACGTACCTTTGTCCAAAATGTATAAACCCGTATACCAAAAAGAGTGGGTGGACTGGATGGAAATTGAAAGCAACTAAATAAACATGAGATAAGACCGGTCCTTCCTCAGCAGGCTGCGGAGTGAATGCTGGAGTGGTGGGTCTTCCGGGCTCCTCTCCTGGTGCTGTCACTGACCAGCACAGCAAACCTGCCTCCTGGCCATGTCCCCGCCGCGGGGGAAGGAGGGTCACAGTCTGCATGTCCCTCTCGCCCCATGGGAGCTCCGTGACAGTGAGGATGCATCTCAGCTCCAGGCCCAGCAGAACAGGCGCCCCAGGCTGCTGTGTGAATAAGCCTTGATCTTGCATGCTCCTATTTTAAGTCCAAACACTCTGATCTTGTCCTTGGCAGAGTCGTTCAGTCAGGCGACACTCACTGGACATCTACCTCGCGCCGAGGACACACAGTAGTGCTGGGACTTAGAAATAAGACGCAGCCTCGGTTCCAGCTGCTCCAGAGGGGAGCGAGCCTGTAGACACATGATTAGAGCGCAGTGTAATTAGTGCTAATAGAGGCGTGGGCACCCTGGTCCAGGGCACCGGGAGGGGCGGCTCACTCAGCCTCAGGTCAACACCCGCCACCTCCTGTGCTGTTGGGTCTGAAAAGAAGGAGGCTTAGCCCAGGGGGGCACTGAGGCTGGGTCAGCTCAGTGTCTTAGCACAGACACACACATCACGCACACAGACATCCCACATCACACGCAGACACATCACATACATCACACATCACACACATCGTGTATTACCCACACAGATCATCTCCCCACACACAGACAAACACCTCACAGGTACTACATACACAGGACAACATTGTACATAAAGACACATCACACAGATACAGACATAGACATCACATACAGACACACGTCACACACAGACACATCACCCATAAACACACATATCACACACTGATACATGCATCACACAGCACACACATCCCGTGTTACAAATCCAGAATACCCCCCCCCCACACACATAGACACACACACATCACAGGCCTTACACACACGTGACACAGAGACACACACACACACATCATGCGCATATCACGGTCACACAGACATACACAGACACACACATCACACAGATACATAGGTAGATACACACATCACACTTCTATCACACTGAGCATGTATTACACAGAACATTCCCCCACAGGCACACATTACACATGTCAGACACGTCACCCATCACACACAGACACACTCATCATAATCATGCACAGACACACACGTCACACACATTACATATAGACACGTCACACAAACACATCACACATCACCTGTCACACACAGAGAACACTCCCCTATATACAGACACACGTAGAAGATATTACACATATGATCGTACTATACACAGACACACACCTCACACAGATACACACATAGACACACATCACGGTTATATCANGTACAGAAAACTTTCAACTTTTTGCACTAAAAACGTATTTTAAGTATACACCCAAAGAGTGAAAGAAAGAAATAATAAAATTAGTTCATTTAAATAATTGTCTTTAAAAGGAGCTTTAAAAATATATCATGTTTTATAAGGTTTTTCTTAAGGATTTTTTCCCATAAGTATTACTTTTTATTGATTTGAGAGAGAGGCATTTTTTTTTCTTGGTCAGTTTTATTTGGGAGAAGGGGTAGTATATAATTATCTACACAAATTCTCTGGTGGAAAGAGAAAATAATTTAACTAAGATTGTCAGTGAAATAATTGAGGCGGCTATTATATAAAAAGCCTTTGGGCTTATGATTCCAAATATTGACTAAAGTTTTCAATTACTATTTAACCTATTTAAACAAAACTATTTCATTCTAAGTGATTTTATTGATGAATTTAGTTTAATTAATTATATTTTTAAAAATTATCCACTATGCACAGGTTTGGTCACATAAACAGAAGTCATTTCCCTGACAAACTGCAGAAATGTATACCGTTTTAAACTTACATGAGTTTAAAATAATACTTTTGTCTCACACACAAAACTAGTATAATGGAATAAAGTCACAGGCTAGGCTAACCTTACACAAGTGTATTTAGGTATTTGTTTCAATTTAATTAGATGTAGATAGTCTTTTACATACTTAATTCAAATCACTACTGCAATAAGCCAGGAATGATTTTTTCCTATCTCTGTATTATTCAAATTTATTAAACAATATCTCACATTTGTTTGACACCATGTCAAACTCAGGACTTCTAAAGCACGGCTGCAGNCTTTTACATACTTAATTCAAATCACTACTGCAATAAGCCAGGAATGATTTTTTCCTATCTCTGTATTATTCAAATTTATTAAACAATATCTCACATTTGTTTGACACCATGTCAAACTCAGGACTTCTAAAGCACGGCTGCAGCTTTGGAACTGTTATGCTTTCTCGGACTTTAATCATTTTTGGCAAGGCTCCATTTCCTGTCAGAAAGTGAAACAGCTTTGGAATGTCATTTTCACGAAAGAAAACAGAGAGAATCCAAGAGGAAGTTCTCCTCCACTCCAGGTCCCATAAGATACTCCAACATGCTCACAGGAGGGCTGGAATACATCAAACATTAGCAGAGGGAAAAGGACACAATTTTCCCACATTAAAATACATGGATAAAGTTGAACTTCTGCTAAAAATAGTTCCCATGACTAATCCTATTAAGTTTTAAAAATTGTTGGGCAGTATCTTCCTTGAAGCAGAATTACTCTCTGCCATCACACTGTGTTGCTGCCCACCCACTTCCCGCAAAGCCAGAAGCCCCTCAATGATAGATCCTCATCTTTCCTTTTGTAGTGACATTAGGAGAAAAGAGAGAGAGAAAAAGATTTGATAGTACCTTTTATTCTGGTCTCAAATATCAAATAAACCAAAAAAAAAAANACCCACTTCCCGCAAAGCCAGAAGCCCCTCAATGATAGATCCTCATCTTTCCTTTTGTAGTGACATTAGGAGAAAAGAGAGAGAGAAAAAGATTTGATAGTACCTTTTATTCTGGTCTCAAATATCAAATAAACCAAAAAAAAAAAAGATAAACAGATCAAAATTATCTCAGAATACCAAAAATTCTGAAGAGTAATATGCTATCTTTATACATCTGCAGTGTTCTCCTACTCACTCAATGTCTCCAGGGAGCAATAAGATTGCAGAAAGTAAATTAAGATGACTGAGCTGTGCCACTTTAAAGCCTAGACAATGTTGGATGCAAAAATTGAGTAACAAATGAAAAAAGTCTACACTATTTTAGAAATGGAAGCACCTGATTTTTGCCTCATGTGACAACCACATGGCCTGGATAGGGATGAGGAGGGGAGCAAACGGATCACTAAAAATGCTCAACAAAGCTTAAAGATCCTGAACCAAGTACGTATGTTGTCGTCTAAGAGAGGAAGTCATCAGTGCTCCCACCATCTTCAGCTCATCTGATAATCAATGTTACTTTAGCCTTCCAGAGGAGGAGACATGGGAATATAAAGTAGTCACTGCAGAAAGAGTCATTAGGTACCATGATATTGGCATATGTTAGCTAAGTGATCAGCAATAGTGAGGTTCAGCTGCAATGAAACCTAAACCCAGCTGGTGCCATTAACATGCTGGATCTAATGAACCCCATAGACCACATTAAAGCAGAGAAAGCAAAATGACAATTGGAGAATAGCTTTCAACAAAATCATCAATCCAAAAAAGGAGGGGGTGGGGGGACAATGTTATTTGAGAAACCTTTATAGAACCACTAGACAGTCTCTTACTTAAGCGTGTTTTAAAGCACAGGCAAGTAACCCATTCCTAATTCTGCTGCTGCTGCTGCTAAGTCACTTCAGTCATGTCCGACTCTGTGCGACCCCACAGATGGCATCCCACCAGGCTCCTCTGTCCTTTGGATTCTCCAGGCGAGAACACTGGAGTGGGTTGCCATTTCCTTCTCCAATGCATGAAAGTGAAAAGTGAAAGTGAAGTCGCTCAGTCGTGTCCAACTCTTTGTGACCCCATGGACTGCAGCCTACCAGGCTCCTCCATCGATGGGATTTTTCCAGGCAAGAGTACTGAAGTGGGTCACCATTGCCTTCTTCATCCCTAATTATGAGGAGGTATTTTAGAAAGTATTTGGGCTTTTCATCTTTCTAGTTTCACCTTAGCATGTAGAAAATTAATTAACCAACTGATTTAGAGTTTTACACTTTGTCACCATACTGTGCAAATGTCTATAAGCTACATTAGTCATAAAGAAAAGATCCTTTTTTATAGGTTCTAAATAAAATTGTACATGTTTAAGCTAATCTATAATTCACAGCCACTCAAGCATTGGTCTTATTCTGTATAATATATTTCACTGAAAACTGTGACCTAGAACTCTATCAACATGTAGTTCTGTCCAGAAAGGTGACTCAGTGGTAAAGAGCTGCCTGCCAATACAGGAGATGTGAGTTCAATCCCTGGGTCAGAAAGATCCCATGGAGAAGGAAACGGCAACCCACTCCAAAATCTCTGTCTGGAAAATCCCATTGACAGAGGAGCCTGGTGGGCTATAGTTCATGGGGTTGCAAGAGAGTCAGACACAACTTTGCAACTAAACAACAAGAAGCATTGTAGTGAGCAGTAAAGCATGTGGGTGCAGGAGCCACAATCCCTGGGCTTAACTCTCAGCTTGTAGCAGTGTTGGGCCAGCAGAAAAAGAAAGAACATAGAGTTAAGACAGACAAGGAAGACTGAAAGCAGCAAACAAGTGGTTTTTACTTCCCTTTTGAGCAGCAATCTTATAGTCCCCACAATCCAGAACTTAAATTTGTTAGACAGTTAGTGAATTTTGGCTTGGTCTTCTATGGATACACATGGTTTGTTCTCTGCCTGAACCATCAAACAACAAATCTGAATCACTATCCCTTGAGAACAACAGGATCCAGGAGGATATGAATTCAAACTTTCAGAAACTTTGTACAAAGCCTGTATGTCAACAAGCAGAAACAATTAGGAAGGATAAACCACTGCTCTTAAAAACAGAATCATCCCACATCTAGAAAGATTACAATTTTATAAACCATTTATAAAAGCTTCAGGGTAACATGACCCAAGCTCAGAGAACTTCAGGTTTATATTTAAGAAGACAAATTACAATAGATATTTCAATTTTAAAATTTAACATAAGTGAAAGGATTGTCATTTTGCAACAGAGAGTACAGGCTGGATCTAAGTACATACGGGCTTATGTAAAAATATAAGCCCATTTTCCTAGCCTCAGATTCATTGTTTTAATTCTACTTGGCCACTAACTGTGTAAGTCCACATTAAATCTCTCTCTACTTCAGTGTTCCTTCATGTAAAATGGGACAATAATCATGGCTATCTCATGGGGTTACTGTAAAAACTAAATGAGAAAATACATTTTAAGCACTTAAAACACTGCCTAATACACAAACAACCCATAAAAAAATCAGCTATTATAATTTGTTGTGCTAGATGTTATGTAGATGTTTATCATTTTATGCGAGACTCAATTCCAGTTTCCTGGGAACCAGTTTTCCTTCTCTTTTGCCTAAACGCACATCAGATAAGCTCTGTACAAATTCTAGCCCAAAAGATTCCACTCCTCAGATCCTCCTCAATTCCTCCACATCAGTAATAGCTCTAAATCTTAGGAATCCAGTTAAACTATCTCCTCTTCTTCTCTGCTGCCTGTTCTGTCTTGCTTCCCTTCTCTATTGGGCTAATGTCTTCGGTCATTGACTGTGAGTCTTGGTGTTCTTAAATTCAACATCTGTCTTTGAAACCTAGGAGAACTTCTTCAACAGCATACACCTATCTGGATTTATTGGCCAGCTGAATCCACCAGCAGATGATTCAAAGTGTCCACTGGCTTCATGGTTGCTTTTGTGTTGACTTCTTTGCAGCCCTGCCAGCCTAAACCTAGGTTTCTGAAGGATGCCTGTAGGGGGATAGTCACCAAAGATCGACTCTGATGAACAGCTTGCTGCAGCTCTAATAGTGAGACATATAAAATGTATCATACATTAAATTTAATGTTGCCTCATTAGTCTTAATTAGATTCCTATATTACACCAGGATTATGGTTTCTCTGTGTTTATGATTTCTCCTAAAATGAATCTAGCCCAGATAATACTTTAGTGTACTTTTTAAACCTTTGAATAAAAATGTCCACTAATGTATTAATATTAATAATAAATATTCTTGATCTTATGAAATAACAAAAGAAAGGCAAACTAAGTGTATTTATTAGGAGTTTCATGTCATACATAAAGTTTATGAAGGAAGGCCTATAACTTGGGAATGAACTTAAAAACTGCAAACATTTGCTCACTAAGAAAAGTAATTGGTCTATTATTTCCTTTATTCCCCTTTCTATCATTATGCATAATATGTAATACGTCTTTTCAATAAAAAAANCTGTGGTGGATTCATGTCGATGTATGGCAAACCCAATAGAGTATTGTAAAGTCAAATCAAAAAATAAATACATAAATAAATTAAAAAAAAAAACCAAACAAACAAACAAACAAAAAAAAACACAAAAATACATAGGTGGCCATCATGTATCTGACCCTGGGCTGGACAGTGGGGTAGAGAGGACAAAAAAAGATAAAAATTTAAAAGCTTAATTTATTACCTTAATTCCATTGCCAATGTATTTCTCTGTTATGAAATCTTGCCATTTCTGCCTAGTTAAAATTGAGAGAGTAATTTGATGCATTCAGCTGATAAAACTTCTCAGAGGAATAAATAATATCCAGTGAGAGATGTCAGCCATGATGCCCTGGCTTGTTTATAATGGTCAGTGTCTTAAAGGAAACACAGCCACAGGATTAAAAACCCAGTAATGTTTGGCTTTTTCCAAGATTTTCACATCCAATAAAATCCTTAAATCAACTCCCTAAGAAGTTAATGAACTTAATTAGTTAACATAGACTAAGTTATGCTCTGCTAACCAACAACCTCCAAAAGTCAGCTGCTTACCAAAATAATTTCTTGCCAACACAACTTCTCGCTCATTGAAATTCCAGATGACTCACTGATCCAGACTCTTTCTGTGATATAGCTTTACTATCTCAACATGTGGACTCTATTCTGGACATAAAGAAGAGCGTCAGAACAACTTAGAATACTCCATAGAAGCAAGCTACTCTGTATGAAGCAAAGTAGCATCTTTTTACTGAACAGAGTTTAAAGACCTGGGTTATGGGCTCAGACCCCCTTAACAATAGTGGAATTTGAAGAGTATGGGTGTCATTAGCCTCTATATTCTCTTTAATAAATAGCAGCAGCAATATTTGTTTTACATTCAGTGAGATAATGCATTGAAACTCTTTGAACAATATATGCTGTGCTAAGTCGCTTCTGTGATATCTGACTTTGCGACCCTGTGGACTGTAGCCCACCAGTTTTCTCTGTCCCTGGGATTCTCCAGGCAAGAATACTGGAATGAGTTGACCTTTCCTAGTCCAGGGGATCTTCCCCACCCAGGGACCAAACCCAAGTCTGTTGCGTCTCTTAAGTCTCCTATATTGACAGTGGTTTCTTTACCACTAATGCCGCATGTAATGAATCCAAAAAATGAATCATTCTTATTGGGTGATCAAGATGTCCTCTATTAAGATATGGTTGTTTTGATGGGCAATTTTATGTGTCAACATGGCTAGTCTTCGATTATTCAGTCAAATAATAGTCTAGGTGTGCTGTGAAGGCATTTTATAGACGTGATTATAATCCATAACCAGTAAAATTTAAGTAAATATTACTCTTAATATTCTATGTGCCTGATTCAGTCAGTTAAAAAGTCAGTTAAAAGTCAGCTTTTTATTAAGATAAAAAATTCAACCCGTGGACCACAGTTTCAGCTCAGACTGGAGAATCCCTTGATGGCTTGCCCTGTGGATTTTGGACTTGAATTGCCACCAAAATCACAGAGAGTTTGATTTTTTTTTTTAAGTGTATAATGACTCAATGATCAACATGATTTGATTCCTATTCTAAAGAAGCTTCTAAAGAATGCACACATCAACATGAATCTGCCACGGGCGTACGCGTGTCCCCATCCTGAACCCCACTCCCACCTCCATTACAATATTGTAAAGTAAAAAACAAATAAATATAAATAAATAAATTTAAAAAACACCTCTCAAAAATATTAAGAAAAAAATAAAGACGGCAATGATAAATGACATGGAAGTGAGAAAGAAGAGAAAGGAAAGTGACATTTTGGAACATTTATTGTGTTCTAAGAATTAGCTAAAGCTTTAGGGTCTCCTCTGGTGGCTCAGACAGTAAAGAATCAGCCTGCCAATGTGGGAGAAACAGGAGACATGGGTTTGATCTCTGAGTTAGGAAGATCCCCTGCAGAAGGAAATAGCAACCCACTTATGGCATTTCACTCCAGTGTTCTTGCCTGGAGAATCCCACGGGCGGAGCCTGGTAGGCTGCCGTCTATGGGGTCGCACAGAGTCATACACGACTGAAGTGACTTAGCAGACAGTATTCTTGCCTGGCGAATTCTTTGGACAAAGGAGCCTGGCAGGCTATATACAGTCCATGGGGTTGCAAAGAGTCAGACACAACTGAGCGACTAACACTTCACACTTTAGGATCTTTATGGTTGATCCAATTGAACACACAGCCATTGTATGATCTATGCATTGGACTGTTCTGAGGAGGAAATTAGAGGCCAAATTTGAAAGCGTTTTCCCACATTTTATGAAAGAACAGGAGTCAGTATGTGGAGCATATCTGGAGGGCAGATGAGGAAAGGTGAAAGGGGAATAAGATGGGCCTCATATATTTTGGAAATAAATCAACTCTCACTCAAATTGGTGTTCATTTGTCCATGTCATTTTCTGTATGTAAGAAGATTCTCCATTCTCTCTACTCACCTGAAGCTTACCAAGAATCCAACACAAGGAGTCAACATTTCATGGAAATTTTATGACATTATAACTTAAATTTCACTTGTCAGTTACTTTTTCTTCAGACTCTTGACTCTTATATTTTGCACTATGTTTTCATGTGAATATTGTTAGATGTCTGACACATCCGAGTATAGAAGAATCTTAGTAAACATGAACAAACTGAATGAAGGCTTTTATTTGTGCTTATGTTCTAAACTCAGTGTGATTCTACACCATTTCTATTGTTAATTCTGTAAATTTGGACAGCCAGCAAAATATATAGCTCTTAAATTTTCATCTCTGAAGTAGATGGTTTAAATGGCCTTTACAGAACTTTGCAAGTATAATTTTCACTCATTATTTCAAGAAATATCTCTCTGGATCTCTCTGATTAGTCTTCTGGACACANATTTGTGCTTATGTTCTAAACTCAGTGTGATTCTACACCATTTCTATTGTTAATTCTGTAAATTTGGACAGCCAGCAAAATATATAGCTCTTAAATTTTCATCTCTGAAGTAGATGGTTTAAATGGCCTTTACAGAACTTTGCAAGTATAATTTTCACTCATTATTTCAAGAAATATCTCTCTGGATCTCTCTGATTAGTCTTCTGGACACACAGTGATGGTATTGAGTTTGGCCCAATGCTCTGTGGTGACCTAAATGGGAAGGAAATTTAAAAAAAAAAAATGAGGATATATGTATATGTAAGGCTGATTCACTTTGCTTTACAGCAGAAACTAACCCAATATTGTAAAGCAACTGTACACCAATTTAAAAAATCTATAAAAGATATAATATGAAAGATGTTAACAATGCTTTCAATCCATGGAATTCGCTAGTATTCTTTCCTAGGGGATTCCATGGACTAAGGAGCCTGGCAGGCTATATAGTCCATGGGGTTGCAGAGAGTAGGACATGACTGAGCAACTAACAATTTCACTTTTCATACATATAATTAATATAACATTATTTATATTTAAGAATGCATTACTTGGCCTGTGGTAAGCTTGGCATGTGGGTGAAGCACAAGCTAGAATCAAGATTGCTGGGAGAAATATAAATAACCTCAGATATGCAAATGACACCACCCTTATGGTAGAAGAGGAAGAGGAACTGAAAAGTCTTTTGATGAAAGTGAAAGAGGAGAGTGAAAAAGTTGGCTTAAAACTCAACTTTCAAGAAAATAAGATCACAGTATCCTGTTCCATCAATTCATAGCAAATAGATGAGGAAACAATGACAGACTTTATTTTCTTAGGCTCCAAAATTACTGCAGATGGTGACTGCAGTCATGAAATTAAAAGGCACTTGCTCCTTGGAAGAAAAAGCTATGCCAAACCTAGACAGCATATTAAAAAGCAGAGACATTACTTCAGAGACATTACTTTACTGATAAAGGTCTGGATAGTCAAAGCTATGGTTTTCCCAGTAGTCATGTATGGATGTGAGAGTTGGACCATAAAGAAAGCTGAGCACTGAAGAATTGATGCTTTTGAACTGTGGTGTTGGAGAAGACTCTTGAGAATCCCTTGGACTCTAAGGAGATCCAATCAGTCCATCCTAAAGGAAATCAGTCCTGAATATTCATTGGAAGGACTGATGCTGAAGCTGAAGCTCCGATAGTTTGGTCACCTGATACAAAGAACTGACTCATTGGAAAAGACCCTGATGCTGAGAAAGACAGAAGGCAGGAGGAGAGGGGAATGACAGAGGATGTGATGGTTGGATTGCATCACCATCTAGAGTTTGGACATGAGTTTGAGCAAGCTCCAGGATTTGGTGATGGACAGGGAGGCCTGGTGTGCTGCAGTCCATGGGGCTGCAAAGAGTTGGACATAACTGAGTGACTGAACTGAACTGAAACTTTAATTTAAAAAAAAAAATCTTTATTTTTCCTTTCCTCTCTTTTTCTACACTACTCTGCAGCCACTGTCAGAGTAAATCTGATTTGGCACATCAGCCCTTGCCCTAAATCCAGAGATGATCTGTTACCTGTCTAAAAGGAAACAGATGATACTCTCTGCCAAGACCCTCTACTCTATATCACTGTTTCATCCTTCATCATCTCCTGGAGACAGATTCACAGTCCTCCATGGTTTCACAGAATGAAAGCATTGTTATTATTTACACTTACTTTCTTCCCAACTGCTTCTGAAAAAAAAAAAAAAAAAGGTTTGTAGTCAGACAGAAGGAAAACAAATTTGAATGCTCTGTCAATCTTTCTGTCTCCTGATACAGTGAGATTTATGAGGACAGAAGACAGTAGTAGAAAAAGCACTAGATAAGAAAAAGAAGACTAGCTTCTAGGTTAAAGGCAATGATTTAAAGATAAGTGCTTAGTGAATGGCAAATTTTATGAATACATAAGGTATCCTTATTATTCTGAGTCATTTGATTTCATTTTTTTTCGCCATAACTACTATAAATGAGAGCTTAATTTTATTCCTAAGTTTATACTCTTGTAAAATGATAGATTTTAATTAAATACTATCATCAGCCTCATAGCCACAAAACGTGCTTGCTACAAAACATTTTACCTTCATTATGGAAAACATCACATCCAGTACTAATAGAAAATAGACATTACCAACTGACATTATGTCAGGTCTATGGCCTTCTCAGTGGTCATGTACAATTGTGAGAAAGGAAAGGAAAGGAAAGGAAAGTGAAGTCGCTCAGTCGTGTCCGACTCTTTGTGACCTTTGGTAGGACTGTAACCTACCAGGCTCCTCTGTCCATGGGATTTTCCAGGCAATAGTACTGGAGTGGATTGCCATTTCCTCTCCAAAGGATCGTCCCAACCCAGGGACGGAACTCAGGTCTCCCGCACTGTAGACAGACGCTTTACCGTCTAAGCCACAAGGGAAGTCCAGAGTTGTGAGAGCTGGACCATAAAGAAAGCAGAGTGCCAAAGAATTGATGCCTTTGAACTGTGGTGCTGGAGAAGACTCCTGAAGATCTGTTGGACAGCATGGAGATCAAACCAGTCAGTCTTAAGGGAGATCAACCCTGAATATTCACTGGAAGGGCTGATGGTGAAGCTGAAGCTCCAGTATTGAGCTCATCTGATGCGAATTGAAGGCTCATTGGAAAAGTCTCTGATGCTGTTAAAGATTGAAGGCAGAAGAAGAGGGCATCAGAGGATGAGATGGCTAGACAGCATCATTGGTGCAATGAACATGAACTTGGGCAAACTCTGGTAGATAGTGCAGGACAGGGAGGCCTGGAGTGCTGCAGTCCATGGGGTCACAAAGAGTTGGACACAACTGGGTGACTGAACAAAAACAACAACTGACATTATAGAGAAGAGAAAATCCAACCAACTGGAATCAATTGTGATAAACGAGATATTTTAAAGGTTTTTGTTTGTTGTTGTTATATCAAGTTTGAACAGCATTTTGATGTCACAACTCACTCCTTTAATTGTCTTTAATTTTCACATTGTTGCTTATTTCCCCAGGTGGAGTCCATCCCTGGTTTCAGTGTGACTCTCATTGTTCCAGTTGTTACAGCTGGAAGAAAACTCTGGACAGCATGGCCCCATCTGCATTCCTCTCAAATGGATCACTATTTACAAGACAGAAAATGATGATCGTAAGTGCCCTTAGTAGCCTTTCTCTTGTGTTGTTGCATGTCAAATTCACTGGATTTGGTGCAGAAATATCAAAAGTGTTCTAATATAGCCAAGGTTCACATAAGTTTGGTGTGGTTGGAAGGCCAAATTCCCCTGAAGCCAAACCTTGCTGATCCTTGAGCACTGGGGCCAGGCAGGAAAGAAAGGAGGTATGTGCAGAAGGTAGTCAGTGGTGCCAGCAGGACTCTCATGCCCACTGGTCCCCTAGACCATCTTTCTGCCCCTTCTCCAGATCCTTGCCAATCCATTCCTAAAAACAAAGTTTTAATATGGTTACAATACATCTGTTTGAACTGTCCAAACATAGTTTTGAAAAACAATAAATCAGCAGAGAAAATTCAACATATATGTGAAAAAATGTACACATCGAATTCATATAGATGTATATAGAGGCACTTATAAATTAAACATATATAAACAGTTTACTTATCATTATAAATATTGAAATAGTATACTTTTACATACTGGATGTGGTAAATGAACCTCTCATATTATAAAGAAATACTTCAAAAAGAATTGTTGAAATTATATGCATCTATTTAGTTGTGTAAGGGTATATGTATTTGCTTAATTGTATTAAGGTAACATATATGAGAATAAGTGAGTGCTCAAACACTGGCATGTGTGTGTGATTTGTGAGACAGAGGAAAAATGCTCTTTTATTTGCCACCAGCTTCAGTTAGCTCTTGTAGTGGGATAAGTTTTCTGCTTGCTCTTTACTGCAACTTCCAAACTATTTATTCCACTAGCTATATAAAAAAAACTTCTCTTAAGTATGTGCCATTAAATTTTAGCACCCACTACTCCCTTCTTTACTGCTGTCTTCAACTACTCACCAGTCAGTAACCCTTATCCATTAATGTCTTTAGCATCTGGCTTACAGTCAGTCATCTTCCCTACCACTAACTTCTGTTAACATCATTGGTGGCCTTCACCACTACGGTGATAATATTATCCAATAGCCTGGACTGTTATGCTCTTGACATTCCAGCTCCAATAACCTTGTCTCTGTGTGCTCCCATATCTGGTGTCAAAGGACATATACTACATCTTGTCCCATCCACAAGTGCTCAGACTCTAAGATGTCTATTTCAAGTGCCTCAATCTGTATCAACCGCATTTTCCTAAGAACCACACTTTCTATATAAGCATGTTTGTCCTCTCTCAGAAAACTATTTCACATAACTTTCTCCCTCCTAAAAGTTCCAGCATTTGCTGTGCCCACACTCGAGGGTAATCAATGACCTAAACTATTATTGCGTAAATCCAATCACTTGGGTATGATTTTATCTTCCCACCATAATATTCTGTTGTTGTTCAGTCACTAAGTCATATCCAACTCTTTGTGACCCCATGAGCTGCAGCACACCAGGCTTCCCTGTCTCACTACCTCCCTAAGTTTGCTCAGACTAATGTCCACTGAATCAGAGATGCCATCCAACTACCTCATCCTCTGTCACACCTTTTTTCCTCTTATTCTCAATCTTTCCCAGCAGCTGGGTCATTTCCAATGAGTCAGCTCTTCTTCACATTAAGTGGCCACATTTTTGGAGCCTCAGCTTTCGTACCAGTCCTTCCAATGAATATTCAGGGTTGATTTCCTTCAGGATTGACTGGTCTCATCTCCTTGCTGTCGTAGGGACTCTCATGAATCTTCTCCAGCATCATGACCTGCCTGTATTTGTGTTTATACTCTCATTCTTCTATCCTATTCAAATATACAGACTTTCTCTTCTCTCTAACACCAGCAATTCTACTCTGCTTTAGTCAACCTATTCACAGGTAAAATGATCCATTATGTTTTTTTTTCCGTTCTGTATTCAGTTCAGTCTCAGTCGTGTCTGACTCTTTGTGACCCAGTGAACTGCACACGCCAGGCTCCCCTGTCCATCACCAACTCCTGGAGCTTGCTCAAACTCATGTCCATTGAGTTGGTGATGTCATCCAACCACGTCATCCTCTGTTGTCTCCCATTCTGTATTATTTTGTATAATTTCCTTAAGACACAAAGTTTCATATTCCTTCACTGTCCATTTACAGAGCAGTCTCCCTTTGCTCCTTCCGCTGACCTGGGTTGGTTGCCCAGTAGAGTAACCCAGACCCTTACTCCTGAATTCTTGAATCTGTGGGTGTTTTGCTTTGCCAGGTTATATGTGTAGCAACTATCTGTTTACTATTGTCTAAGTACAAAAGTGCTAGTGATACTACAAGTCCAGGGAGTAGGCTAGACTGCTGCTGTTGCTTAGTCACTCAGTCATATCTGATGTTGTGCAACCCTGTGAACTGTAGCCTGCCAGGCTTCTCTGTCCATGGAATTTTCCAGTCAAGAGCACTGGAGTGGGCAGCCATGCCCTCCTCCATGGGATCTTCCCAACCCAGGGGTCAAATCCAGGTGTCCTGAGTTGCAGGCAAATTCTTTCTCACTGAGCTACCAGGGAAGCTCTGTAGGCTAGACTAGGTGAACCTAATTCACTTATTTTGCACTTCCATTCTGCAAAATACAGTGACTAATTTCTGCTTCTATAAAATGTCCTCTTTTTTGAGGCTTCATTGATGGTTCATTTCATGGGTTATTATTTTATGTATGTAATTCTATATTGTATTCAATCATTTGTTGTTTTATAGGGGCGACTTCTTTCTGTTTCTCTCGATGGCAAAAAATTTTATCTCTTTAAGCCTAGATGCTATCTTTACTGACCAAATATTAGTACTTGTATTCAACTTCCACTTATAAAGTGAATTTTCAAGCAAAAATGTTATATGTGTCTCCTATTAAACCAACTGTCTTTGTCAGCAGCACTTGGACAAAAGTTTCAGCTGCACTGCTAATTTTTTCGCTGTCATCCATTAACTTGTGAACTTTTGAAATCTATCTTTGTTCTCAAGAGTATTTTCAGATTTAAACAGAATTCTCCTCCAACTGGTGACACCCATACAGTGGCTTATTTAAACATCTAATGACTCCTAAAGAAGTGGCAAAATTTTCACATTTTTAACAATCTCACCCTAGTGGTTTTCCATCGAGGTTTGTATCTTCATTATTAGATACTTACAGTTAAAAATTAAATGTAGGCGTTCCCTTCCACTTAGCATGAGTCCTAGGAGGGAATTTTATTGAGACTATCATGATAACCACAAGGGTAAATTTTATGTAAACTTTGAACCCTTGTTTCTATTTTTCTGAAGGTGGTTGTATTTTCATGCCTTTGACATTCATGCAGGCAGTGCTTTTGTGATGCATCCTGAACTCTGGCATACTTGAACCCCATTCAGCCTCTTCCATTTAGTTGCTAATAACACAGTTGGCCTTACTGATTAGTTATCTAATCTAAAAAGATTTTGCACAGAAAAAGAAACCATAAACAACACAAGCAGACAACCTACAGAATGAGAGAAAATATTTGCAACCAACAAGGAGCTAATCTTCAAAATATGCAAGTAGCTCATTCTGCTCAATACCAAAAACAAACAAACAAACAAACAAACAAACAAACCACCAAAAGCAATTCAGTTGAAAAATGGGCAGAAAACATGCAGAAGGCCAAACACACATGAAAAGAGGCTCAACATCGTTAATTATTAGAGAAATGCAAATCCAAAGGGCAGAGAGTTATCTCCTCATCTGTCAGAATGTTTATCATCAAAAAGTCTATAAACAATAAATGCTAGAAAGGGTGTAGAGGAAAGAGAATCTTCTCATTCTGTTTGCCAGAATGTAAAATTGTAATAGCCACTATGGATACAGTATGGAGGTTCCTGAAAAACTAAAAATAGAACTACTATATGATCCTGCAATCTCATTCCTGGGCATGTATACAGAGAAGATGATAACTCAAAAAGATACAAGCACCTCAGTGTTCCTTGCAGCACTGTTTGTATAACAACCATTACATTCAGGCAACCTAAATTTGCAGCAACATATACTAAGTGAAGTAAATTAGACAAAGACAAATATTATATAACATAGTGAAATCTTTTCTTTTTTAAAATGATACAAATGAACCTATTTACAAAGCAGAAATAGAGTCACAGACATAGAAGATAAATTTATGATTACTAAATGGGAAAGGGAGCAGGGGAGGGATAAATTAAGAGTTTGGGAAATGACAAAGACCAACTATATATCACAGGGGTTTATACTCAATATTTTCAAATAGCCTACATGGGAAAATAACTTGAAGAAGAATATATCTGTGTGTGTGTGTGTGTGTGTGTGTGTGTGTGTGTGTATGTGTGTAACTGAATCACTTTGCTGTACCCCTGAAATTAATGTAACATTGCAAATAAACTATTGTTTGATTTAAAATGAGCATAATATTAACATAATCTCACAGAATTGCAACATGTATCAGTCAAATAATGCATGTGAAGTGCTCAGTACAAATTTAGAATAGGCTGCTTTAATTATTGCTATCATCATTTAGAAAAATCTACTTTAAGAAAATTTTACTATACTTAATAAAATATCTATACCCAAGCTTTATTTATCACTGTGCTATTTATAAATTTAAATAATAAATAAAATTCCAAATAAGAAACAGTAGAAAGAAGGCTTCCTTAGTGTCTCAGTTGGTAAAGAAACCCTCCTGCCAATGCAGGAGACATAAGAGACACGGGTTTGATCCCTGCATCGGGAAGATGCCCTGGAGAAGGAAACGGTAACCCAGTCCAGCACTCTTGCCTGGAAAATTCCATGGACAGAGGAGCCTGGTGGGATGTAGTCCATGCGATGGCAAAGAGTTGGACATTACTGTGTGACTGATTTTCACTTTTTTTTTTAGATTGAAGAATATATTTAATGAGACACATGGCAGCATTAAAATAATGCTCATATATACTTGGAAATCACTTGCAAATTTAATTTAAGAGTTAAGTAATTGAAACAGAAAATAAGATTTAATGTCGGAGAATCCCATGGACAGAGGAACCAGGTGGGCTATAGTCAATAGGGTTGCAAAGAGTTGGACATGACTGAAGTGACTTAGCACACACATATATGATATTTGTGACATACAAATACATTATCCACCCATATCATCATCGCTGATACAAGTTATGATAATGGTTAGGATAAAGGTATATGGCCTGAAGATTTTTTTGGCAGTGTTAGAAGAAAACCTCTAGAGAGTGGCTGTCTGGATATTTTCATGTCAAAACAATGGTACAGCATGTTTACATACTATGACCTATGACTGTATTCTCCCTTTCATCAGATTTTTGTTTCAGGCATCTCCCCCAACTACCATGCTCAGAACACATGCTCTTCTATAAGCTTTGAAAGCTTAGATTCTAATCAAAATATTCTTGATCTTCTCTGTAGAAGAAGGTACTGGGATCACTTTAAGACTGAGGTGGCCATACCTGGAAAAGGTAGAGAATCTTCAACTTAAAATGGCTTGTGAGTTTGAATGCCAGAAAAGCTACTGGAAGCATCACAGAGACTCAGCAGAATGGAAAATATGAGGATAATTTTATGAAAGTATTGAATACCTCAAACTGCAGTTGTTAGTTACAGCATATTGCCTACAGTGGTGATATATGATGAAATATAATTGCTGCTAATTAATTTCATAAATGTATTAATTTAAATGACATTTTTGTACTCTGTAAACTATATTGGTACATTTCTGTTAATACAGTTTTATAGCTTATATACATGAATAATACATGATTTTAATTTTAACCTTATTTTAGCACTATGAAAATTCTTTCTCTCCAGGGAATATAAAGAGTGATTATTCATATTTGAAGAGCTCTTTATATTTTAAAATATTTTTATGTTTGTACCTTATTTGATACTTGAAGCACTAATTAAAATACCCAAGACATTGAGGGTCAGAGAAGTTAAGTAATGTACAAGATACACAACATCCAAGAAGACCTCAGATAAGAATACATAACAATTTCATTTCCTTGACCATATATCATATTTATTTTCATAAAACAAGTAGATGATCTAAAGTTCAAAGCTTTGGGTACTTTTCAATCTGTTTCTAGAAGGTGGAAGGTGGGGAGTCTAGTGCCTCTTCTTGCTGATTGAATTTTGAATGTATTTTCTTTATTATAAATTATATAAAAAGGAAAAAATCCTTCACTGATTGCCATTCCTCCTGGCAAAAGTCCAATCTATGTTTAGCAGACATCGTTTTGATAACTACGCCATTTTCTTTTGATATTCCTTTCAGTTACATTTATATTCTTAATAACCAAATTCGTCAGCACCTGCAAATAAAGTCACCATCATCATCACTCACAATGTTATTTCCACCAAGTGCAAAACATAAAGGATGGCTTGGCTGGGACATATTGATCGTATTTCTTTGGAAAATCATGAAACTTCCTCTGAGATATACTATTTGTCATAACTGTATTTTTAGCCAAGAATAATGAATAACTGATAAGATGAAATATGGTAGTACATAATTGGCAAATGGAGAGCATTTTGCAGAAATCACTCAAAGTATTTTGAATTTCATTTCAAGTCATGGTTTATTTAACACTAGCTGAGTGTTCAGAGTCATGCACAAAAGATTGATGATCTTTTAAAGCAATTCCTAAGTGTAATATTATGTCGTAAAGAATTATGCCACTCTCTTTAAGGGTGCTGAGAAAGATGTCAGGAGGCATCAATAACAACTCAAGTATTACTAACCATCTGCGTTTTGTAAATCAAGTAGGCAGAGGGTTTCCCCATACAACCCCTAAAGAAATTACATGATCCTGAAAGACATTTACTAGAGTATTTCTATAAGAATATAGTTTATTATTGAAAGGTAATGAATTTGGAAATAACCCTAGACGTCCCAAGAAGAATCAAATAAAAATAATACAAAGATCTACTCAGGGGGGAATTTCCATAAGCTTGGCTTATCAATGTTTCAGTTGGCATTTCCTGAAAATCATTTTTATCCTTACTAGGGAAGTCATAGATGTTGTGTCTACTGAGTGCTGTTCTACATAGTCCTTCTGTGTCCTTAAAAAAAAAAAAAANCAGCAAAGAGACCAAGCCAGTCAATCCTAAAGGAAATCAACCCTGAATATTCATTGAAAGGACTGATGCTGAAGCCTAATACTTTGGCCACCTGATGCGAAGAGCCAACTCACTGGAAAAAAACACTAATGCTGGGAAAGGTTGAGGGCAGGAGGAGAAAGGGACAAGAGAGGATGAGATGACTGGATGGCATCATCGAATCGATGGACATGAGTTTGCGCAAACTCCAGGAGATGGTAAAGGACAGGGAAGCTTGAAATTTCTTTGGAAGGAATGATGCTAAAGGTGAAACTCCAGTACTTTGGCCACCTCATGCAAAGAGTTGACTCATTGGAAAAGACTCTGATGCTGGGAGGGATTGGGGGCAGGAGGAGAAGGGGACAACAGAGGATGAGATGCTGGATGGCATCACAGACTCGATGGACGTGAATCTGAGTGAACTCCAGGAGATGGTGATGAACAGGGAGTCCTGGCGTGCTGCAATTCATGGGGTCGCAAAGAGTTGGACACAACTGAGCGACTGAACTGAACTGAACTGAACATATAATACTGCACATCAGCTATACTTCAATTTTTTAAAAAATGGATGAGGGAAGGGTGGAGAATGCAGAAGCTGAAGCCCCAGCATATGCAAAAGCATGAAGCAAGAGAGAACCTCAGCCTCTCTGTGGGACCCCTGAAGGGCCTAAGATCGCTGTGCTGGAGAGACAGGCAGGGGCTGAATCCTGTAGGGCCCTGCTAATGAACTGGGATCTTTCCTGGGGACAGCACAGAGCTATGGAAATTGTTCAAGCTGCAGCCTGCTATGAACGTTTTTTGCACTTTCTAAATCAGCCACCGTTTCTTAACATTAGCCACCGATAATCAACTTTGCCATCATTATCCTGAGGCTCCGGAGGCTACTGAGGCATGACCTAAGAAAGGCTCTGTTCACAACATTGTAAATCAACCATATTTCAATAGAATTAAAAAAAAAAAANGAGAAGACTCTTGAGAGTCCCTTGGACTTCAAGGAGATCCAACCAGTCCATTCTGAAGGAGATCAACCCTGAGATTTCTTTGGAAGGAATGATGCTAAAGCTGAAACTCCAGTACTTTGGCCACCTCATGCAAAGAGTTGACTCATTGGAAAAGACTCTGATGCTGGGAGGGATTGGGGGCAGGAGGAGAAGGGTTCGACTGAGGATGAGATGGCTGGATGACATCACAGACTCGATGGATGTGAGACTGAGTGAACTCCAAGAGATGGTAATGAACAGGGAGGCCTGGCGTGCTGCAGTTCATGGGGTTGCAAAGAGTCGGACACGACTGAGTGACTGAACTGAACTGAAAGATATACAATTTTGAGTTTATTTAGATGTTTTTGTATCATAAATATAGGAATAAAATCTGAAAAGCTGTGGTAAAATAGCTTTATTTATCTTTTGGTGGGTAGGTAGTTTGCAGGGGGAGAGGTAATTTTTCTTACCATACTGGAGTCAGAGGATTTGATTTAGGTTCCTGATGAAGAATGATTCATTTGTAAACAAACCATTTGGAATATTTGAGATGCCTGTTTCTATCTTTAAAAAGTATAACTCTCATGCATCTATGTCATTTTGAAATTCCATATGAGGTAGTGTTTGCAACCACATAGCTCTTAAGGATGAAAAGAGGCTATATTAATGTTAGTTGTTGATATCACTGTTACTAATACAATTGTGTTAATATCATGAGGAACTATTGAATTGGCATCTCTTTCATCTGTTTCTAGAAAAAAAGCAAAGACAATATATTTTTCTCCCATGCACTGAATCCAAAATGGTGCCTCTCCATAATGAGGTGCACTTAAAGCCTCAACTCTACTGCTAAGAGGAAGAAAAACCTTCATAAAGAAGTCACAAGTCTTGGACAGTTTGCCCATTAGCTGCTCTGACCAATACAGAGTTAAATTACTTGGGTCTTTCCTTTGAGAAATGACAAATTTAGTGGAAATAATAAATCTAAAAATACACACACAAGTACACACACATGTTATAGCTACATGTTAGAAGAGATCATAGGAGGAAGAAACAGATGAAGCTTATTTATGAGGTTATGTTTGAACTGTGTAGTAAAGGTCAACTTGGTTGAGTCTTGTGGTAAATTAAGGGAAGAGAAACAACATTTGTCAGAAAACTATGATGAAAGTGTTAAAGGGAGGTGATAGGAAGGAGGAGGAGAATTATATAGGATAAAGAGAAGCTGCCTTTTGATTCAAATATTGTATACTGATGGGAAATGAAGTAAACCTAAACACTGGCAAGCTTTAGAAGATACGGGAGAGCTAATATACATTTTAAATTCAGGTTAAATATTATGAGACCAGAAACCCCACTACTCAGCATATACCCAGAGAAAACTGTAATTCAAAAAGATACAGGCAACCTAACATTCATTGCAACACTATTTACAATAGCCAAGACATGAAAGCAGCCTAAATGTCCATCAACATATGAATGGATAAAGAATGTGTGGTACATATATCCAATGGAATATTCAGTTCAGTTCAGTTCAGTCACTCAGTCATGTCTGACTCTTTGCAACCCCATGAATCGCAGCACGCCAGGCCTCCCTGTCCATCACCAACTCCTGGAGTTCACTCAGACTCATGTCCATCAAGTCAGTGATGCCATCCAGCCATCTCATCCTCTGTTTTCCCCTTCTCCTCCTGCCCCCAATCCCTCCCGGCATCAGAGTCTTTTCCAATGAGTCAACTCTTCGCATGAGGTGGCCAAAGTACTGGAGTTTCAGCTTTAGTATCATTCCTTCCAAAGAAAATCCCAGGGTTGATCTCCTTCAGAATGGACTGGTTGGATCTCCTTGCAGTCCAATGGAATATTACTCAGCCCTAAAAAGGAATGGAGTTGTATCATTTGTAGAGATGTGAAAGGATCTGAAATCTGTCACACATAGTGAAGTAAGTCAGAAAGAAAAAAATCAAATACTGCATATTAATGCATATATGTGGAATCTATGAAAATGATATAGGTGATCTTAGTTGCAAAGCAGAAATAGAAGACAAGGATGTAGAGAACAAATTGTCACCAAGGCAGAGGGGAGGGAGGTGGGATGATTTGGGAGATTGGAATTGATGTATATACGCTATTGGTACTAGGTACAAAATAAACAACTAAAGAGAATCTACTGCATAGCACAGGGAACTCTACTCATAGTTCTGTGGTGACCTAAATGGAAAGGAAATCTCAAAAAAGTGTATATGTCTACATACAACTGATTCACTTTGCTGTACAGCAGAAGCTAGCACAAAACTGTGAAGCAACTATGGGCCAATAAAATATTAATTTAAAAAAGTGATGTACCCCCAAGTGATCCCTTTTCACATATGTGTACACCACTGATTCAGTAATAAATCTCTTCATCTCACCTTATTTGGGGAGCTCAAGGACACCCACCCACTCATTTTCTTCCCCAGCATTCGTCAACAAGATCCCTCTCCTTTTCCTGTTCCCACAAACCTTCCCACCCCTGCTCCCTGGCTTCTATCTATCTATCTATCTATCTATCTATCTATCTATCTATTCTATCTGTCCTGTCTACTAAGATGCCTTTAGCCATCTAACCGCCTCTACAGGTAGGCGCAAGGGTCTGCGATGCCTTTTCAGTTTCTCTAGAGAGATTCCCCTCTCTACCCACTTCTGATTGCCTGATCTACCCCTGAAACTCCGCTGTAACCAGTGCTGTATCTTTGGTAATGTGCTGGTTTGTTTGCAGGCTGGTTTCCCCAAATAAATATGAATTATTTGATGAAATAGTCTACTTTTTTTGCTCCTTTTTTGTAAGTCCACTTTAATTCCCTTTATTATCAAGAAACAGTTATGAAGTATAATACTGCTGACTTTAAACTCCAGAAAGTGTTCTGGAAGTGAAATTAGTACTAAAATGCTCTATTCTCTTAAGGTCTAATGCATTCATATGACAGTATCCTGTAAATAGGCTAATGTATATGCTTAGCCACTCAGTCATGCCTGACTCATTGTGACCTCGTGAACAGGGGCCTTCCAGGTTCCTCTGTCCATTGGATTTTCCAGGCAATAATACTGAAGTGGGTTGTCATTTCCTTCTCAAAAGGATCTTCCTGACCCAGGGATAGAGCCCAGATCATCAATATTGCAGGCAGACTCTACCATCTGACAAACCAGGGAATGTTACTATATTTTTAGTGTTACATTTATTTATTTAGTAAGTATATATTTATTGAGAAGTCAGAGTATATGAAAAATAGCCTGAAGCATCAGTAAACTTCAATTCTTGCCATAGTTCTTCTCCAAGTAGATCTGTGACCATAGAAAATCACTTAAAATATCTAGACCTGAGTTTCCCATGAATTGAGCCATTCACTGCATGCTCCCTACAATAACTTTCAGCTCTAGCTAATTGATTTCAGCTCCAGATATAATATGCCTTGTGCTAAGGAAAACAAAGTGTTCTTGTAACCATCAGAAGAAAGAAAACCTGCTGAAATTTGGAGGAACCTTATAATTTTGCCTTCCTGCCCACCAGATTATAGACCAACCAACGTATGGGAACTGGGTAAACATTAAAACACATAATCCACTTTATTTCTTATATTTAACTGTTAGAAGTCTGACCTTGAAGTCAGAATAAGGATTCTCAATTCCTCTTCTAGGAACTGAGTCCTGTTACAGATGGACATTCAAAAGGACAGTAGGAATCTTATATATCACAGCAGGAGATTGGGAAATGTGCTCAGCTTGTGGATAGATTCCTTTAAAGAAAGACAAAAGGCACAATGTGCTCTCATTTTAAAATGTTTTCATCACTCTCCGAAGAAATTCAATGCTTATTAGCCTTTACCTCTCAAACCCACCTTTCACGTATACCCACAGTCCTAGCTAAATCACTTTGTATCTCTAAATATTTGCCTATTCTGGACATTTCATAAAATGCAATAATACAATAAGTGGTCTTTTAAAAATTAAATACATTTGATGTGTAACACTGTAAATTTAAGATGTTAAATGTGTTATTTTGATGCATTGACATATTACACTATTTTTGCCATTGTCATGAAAACATATGGAGTGCTTTATGAATTTGCATGTTATCCTTTTAGTAGGGGCCGTGCCAGTCTTCTCTGTATTATTTCAATTTTTAGTACATGTGCTGCCAAAGCAAGTACAGTATGTGGTCTTTTGTGTGTGGCTTCTTTCATATGTGATAATGTTTTCAAGGTTTATCCACACTGTAGCATGTGTCAGTATTTCTTTTTGTTGCTGAGTAGCATTCTTTTGTGCGGGAAAAAAAAAAAAAAAAACACACACACACACAACACTTTTTGTTTATTTGTTCACCAGTTGATGTACATTTAGATTGTATTCGAAAAAAGAAAGACAAAGGGCTTAACATGTGTTATCAACTTTCATCAGTAATCAGCAAACACCAGTAGCCAAGAACTATCTAGCTTTCACACATGCCAGTACTATCTTCCAGGCTTCAGGGAGTAGTGAGTGATGAGTGGCAAGGAGTGAGGAATAATCTGTTCCAACATTTCCTGGGGAGGTGGAAGAATTGAGGAGACTTTCTATTTCTAGTCTAGTCAGGGAGCACCCTCCACCAGCACCATCACCATCACTAACACACACACACAGACACACACACACACACATGATCTGTTTTACACAATACATGTGATAAGATTGGTTTTAACAGAAGTGATCAGACATATGTTGTTCTTTAGGTCCTAGAATCAAACAATGCCATTGAGAGATAGGAGTTTCAGATATGTATTTACCATTAGGAGCATCGATCTTCCTGGTCTCATATTCACCATATAAAATATTTATTATTAAAAAAAAAAAAAAAAACTCTAGCAGGCTCAAAATATATTCACTAAGTCAGTTTGGAAACTACGTTTTCTTGTATAAATGTTGACTGAGCATGATTCAAAGGCACAAAAATAAGGTATTAAAATAATAAATCCTTCAACGCCCCTCCTTGTCTCTAAAGAAATAAGTAAATGAAAAGAACAGGAGTATAGTTTATTATCTCCTCTGGACACTTTTATGCACATTTTCGTATGTTGCTCCTTTGGCCCAAAATGTTCTTCCTTGGTTTGTCTGCCATTAAATCCTAAAAGCTAAATTAGCCTTCCCAACCTCCTTACTTACCGAGAAGCTTCAAATCTATCACAGTATCACCTAGGATATCCTGACCGCTGAACTAATTCTGAAGTAATCTCTCTCTCTGCCTTACTGTTGTAGCTCCTGTAATTCTCTATTTAAGGACTTGTTATGCAACATTCTAATTTTGCTATTTGTCTCTCATTTGTCTGTACTTTGCTTAAGATCAGAGATATATGACATGCATAAAATACACCCCCAAAATCTTTGTCCAGTGAATAAATGAAGATGTTTTGAAAAAAAAAAATTCTACAAATGCGGTTAGCTAGTTTGGCTTTATGGACAATTTTCTAATTACAAATTAAGGCAGGAATTCTTGAGAAGAAAAATACTGAGACAAGGAGTTGAATGCAAGTGGTTTATTTGTGATGTGAGGCCAGAAATCATGGAGAGGGGGGTGGTGGTGGGAAAGTAAGATAAGAAAGTCAATAAAATTTCTGCTAATTAACTGGTTACCATCATGTGCCACAGGATCTCAGTCTTGCTAGAAACCTCCGGAAAACTACAAGCCTCAAGATTCTCCTACCCAAGAAACAAGGGAACTGGTGTTGTTGTTAAACACCCAAACTTCTGTTAATAATTAGTTGAATATTGCTTCTACATACTTAATTCACTGGTACTTTCAGTCTATTCTTGTGGAAACCACGTCTACTCCAGTGGCCAGATAAAGCCTATGGGGAAAAAAAACACCCAGTTTCTCTTAATATGATGTAACCAAATCAGTAATACACAGAAACATTTGGTGCAAAAGGAATAAATATAATGTCTCAACAATATGCCTAGGGATGACCAACCCATATTCAGAAAATACACCAGTTCTTGTAAGGACAAGTTGCCAGCCCTATTCAGGTGATAGAGTTCTTATGTAATTTATCTCTAAGTGGCTAATTTGTCTTATAATTATATATTACCATAGCAAGGGCTTGATTTCTAACTTTAGTAATGATAGATTTAACCTTAGTAGGATAATCTTTATAGCCTTGATCAAGGAAGCCTGTAGCGTTTCAGCCATGTATATTAGTCATTCAGCTGTGTCCATCTCTGCAACCACCTGGCCGTGAATGACCAACATTGCTACCATCATGGATGCTCACTCTCTGGGTAGATTGCTCTCTGGGATGAGCAATAAGGGCAAGTGGCTGCACTCTAACTGGATGAGCTCATCCTGTTTATCTGGTTGGTTAATGTTTTTGCTGAAATAAACATTCTTTCTAGTGGGGATCACTTGAGATAAAAGATTTACACCTTTCAGGCTCACAGGTCTATCCCCTAGTGTCTTCCTGACAATTTTCTTATTTCGTTATCCTCAATTTCCAGTCTTTTGCAGGCTAAGTCATTTACCATTGCTCAAGTATCTCTGTGCATATTCTTATCTGTAATCACTTCCCCACCAAGTTGAAGAACAGATGTACTGCCAAGGATCTGCCCACTGCGGAAGAATGACCGTTGCCACTGTATTTCATGTATATATATATATATATACATGATTGGGATTGTACTTCAAAAATTGTATATTTTCTGATCATACCAACATATGCAGTAGACCATTAATGAACCGGTTTCAAGATATTCTTTTAGGCAACTGGTCCCTGGGAACTCTCAATAGGGTCACAAGAGGAGCCGAGGAGAGGATTGGTCATGAGAGTCAGTGACATAAATATATAGTACACCCATTTGTACAAATTATTTGTACCCTCCTGCCCTACTCATGCCCAGTTCTCACAGTACCACTTCCATAATATGATGGATTAATGCTGTACTCTCCTGAAAATAATTAGCTCATAAGGGACTCACTGTAGAGAATAAAGGATATTTTATGTGAACTCACATATGAGCATACACACGGCATAGTCACTAGATGTCTCATGGTCTATTATAGACTTTCTACTAAGGTACAGTGGCTTGTTGTATTTGCTGTGCAAAAGTGAATAGTGCTCTGGTACAAAGAACACTGCCTGTCTTCAGAAGTTTGACAGAGTGTCAATATTGCGGATTACCATGGATAACACATAAATATCTTCAGTTTCCTGAATGCATCCAAACTGAACCACTTCCTGAACTTACTGGAGAAGGCTCTACTCGAATCACCCTCAAAACTGACATTTTAATGAATATCTGAGAACTGATTCTGAGTTATATTACTAAAATGATGCGTGGTATTAATATCTTTAAAACTCAAAATGACCATCCAAGCACTGTCCCAGTTTCTTAGTGCTAGAAAGTACAGGGTAAAAACCCTGAAATTTAGTTTATAAGAAATGCCTCAGTTTTACCCAAGTTCTCAAGCCTCTAAAAACTTCACAGATATGTCAGTTAACCAAAACTTTTTAAGGTGTAACATTCTCTTGATACATAGGTACCTTTCCAGTATTTCCAGAATGCTTGACATTTGACAATCTCCAGGTCAAATTAATATGATTCAGTCGGTATAGTACAAAGGTATAAAAACTGCAACCTCCAAGCCAAATACAGCCTGTCATCTGCTTTCATTTATAAACTTTTATCATGACACCTTCATTCTCATTTATTTACATAATGTCTATGACTGCTCAATGGAAGATTTTAGGAGTTGTGACAAAGATCACATGGTCTGTGTGTGTGCTTAGTCACCCAGTCATGTCCAACTTTTTGCAAACCAATGGACTGCCTTTGCCAGGTTCCTCTGTCCATGGGATTCTTGAGACAAGAATACTGGAGTGGGTTGCCATACCCTTCTCCAGGGAATCTTCCCAACCCAGGGATCAAACCCAGGTATCCCTCATTGCAGGTGGATTCTATACTGTCTGAACCACCAGGAAAACATGGTCTGCAAAGCCTCAAATATGTCCTATTTTACTTTCTACAGTAAAAGTTTGCTGAACTCTGTATAGAGAATAGTTTCTTGCAAGGCAATGTGTATAGATGATCAAGGTCCCACTGACCTACAGAGCAAGATATTAACATAACCCTGAAGCAAGGCTGTAAAGGTGTACTGCTGTCTTTTCCAACTGACTACTAACAACAGCTGATTTGCCTTCCTCATAGGTGTTGAAACAAATAGTTTCCCCAAATCAGTAATTATATTCTAAGGTCATATATGGAATGCTGATTTCTTTTAGAAAAGGTATAGCTCCAACACAGAAAACTGCCACTACCACTTTGTTATATTTATGAAAGTTTGCCATCATCTGTCAAAATCCACCTTTTATTTTTTTTTAACTCACACATCCCATATCAGTTAATTAATCAGGATATAATGAAGCCCACCACTGCTACATCATTTAAGTTTTTGAAGATGGCATTATCTGTGCAACTTTATCTAGGATGCACCAGCACTTTTGACTTTCTGTAAATGAGGGATGCAGATAGTTTTACAAGCTTCTATTTGGACTTTTATAGCATAATAGCTCTTCATCCACAGATGAGGGAACACGATGATGGTTCTGCCAGCTGCTAAATATATCCATGTGGATTGTGCTCTATGAGACTGAGGAAATGACCCAATCATTTCAGAAACTGAGAGGGCACATATTTGGGTCAAAAGTCTGTATATCCACACTCTAAAAGAAGTAACGAGGCTGTCCTCATTCCTATTTTACCAGTGGTAATTCAGATCCTATATCCAATGGCCTTATCAACATCCAGATAATTTTTCCTCAATTAAAAAAAAATACTTTTATTTTCTTTTGCTGTGCAACAGCTTTTAATTAGGTGCCACTTACTTCCCTGGTGGCTCAGATGGTAAAACCTCTGCCTACAATGCAGGAGACCTGGGTTCAATCCCTGGGTTGGGAAGATCCCCTGGAAAAGCAAATGGCAACCCACTCTTGGAAAATCCCATGGATGGAGGAGCCTAGAGGGCTACAGTCCATGGGGCCACAAACAGTTGGACACAAATGAGTGACTTCACTTTCACTTTTTTGTTTATTTTTGCTTTTACTTCCATTACTAAGAAAGGTGGGTCATAGCAGATCTTGCAATGATTTACATCAAAGAGAGTTTTGCCTATGTTTTCCTCTAAGAGTTTTATAGTTTCTGGTCTTATACTTAGGTCATTAATCCATTTTGAGTTTATCTTTGTGCATGGTGTTAGGAAGTGTTCTAATTTCATTCTTTCACAAAGAGCTGTCCAGTTTTCCCAACACCATTTATTGAAGAGACTATCTACTTTGTTGTATATTCTTGCCTCCTTTGTCAAAGATAAAGTAGCCATAGGTATGTGGGTTTATCTCTGGGCTCTCTATCTGTTCCATTAGAACAATATATTTCTGGTTTTGTGCCAGTACCATACTATCTTGATGGTTGTAACTTTGTAGTATAGTCTAAATTCAGACATGTTAATTCCTCCAGCTCCATTTTTCCTTCTCAAGGTTACTTTGGCTATTCAGGGCCTTTTGTGCTTCCACACAAATTATGAATTTTTGTTCTAGTTTTGTGAAAGATATCATTGGTAGCTTGATAGTGATTGCATTGAATCTATTACTTTGAATGGTATAGTCATTTTCACAATATTGATTTTTTCAATTCAAGAACATAAAATATCTTTCAATATGTTTGTGTCATCTTTGATTTCATTCATCAATGTCTTAAAGTTTTCTGCACACAGGTCTTTTGTCTCTTTAGGTAGGTTTATTCCTAGTGAAAAGACAACCCTCAGAATGGAAGAAAATAATAACAAATGAAACAATTGACAAAGTATTAATCTCCAAAATATACAAACAGCTCATTCAGCTCAATACCTGAAAAACAAATAATTCAATCAAAAAGTGGGCAGATTGCTGCAACAGGTATTACTCCAAAAAACAAACAAAAACAACCAGATGGCTAATAAATTCATGGAAAGATGCTCAACATAACTCATTACTAGAGAAATACAAATCAAAACTACAATAAGGTATCATCTAACACCAGTCAGAGTGGCCATCATCAAAAATAATTACAAAGAATAAATGCTTGAGAGGATGTGGAGAAAAGGGAAACCTCTTGTACTGCTGGTGGGAATGCAAATTGATACAACCACTATGTATGGAGATTCCTTAAAAAATTAGGAACAAAACTACCATAGGACCCAGCAATCCCACTACTAGAAACATGCCCTGAGACAACCATAACTGAAAGAGACACATGCACCCCATTGTTCATCACGGAACTATTTACAGCAGCTAGGACATGGAAGCAATCTAGATGTCCATTGACAAATGAATGAATAAAGTTTTGGTACATGTACACTATTGAATATTACTCAGCCATAAAAAAGGAACATATTTGAGTCACTCTAATGTGGTGGATGAACATAGAGCCTATTACACAGAGTGAAGTAAGTCAGAAAGAGAAAGACAAATATCATATATTAATTCATGTATATGGAATCTAGTAAGTTTGTACTGATGAACCTATCTGCAGTGCAGTAATGAGATGCAGATATAGAAAACAGACTTGTGAACACAGTAGCGGAAGGAGAGAATGGGATGAATTGAGAGAGCAGCATTGAAACATATGCATTACAATATATAAAATTAGATAGCCAGGAGAAACTTGCTGTGTGACGCAGGGAGCTCAAACCCAGTGTTCTGTGACAATCTAGAGGGGTGGGATGGGATGGGAGGAAGGAGGGAGGTTAAAGAGTGAAGGGATATGCATATACCTATGGCTGATTTATGTTGCTATGTAGCAGAAACCAATACAATATTGTAAAGCTATTATCCTTTAATTAAAAATAAAAAAAAAACTTTTATTGGCTGTTATTTTGTGAAGAAGTATCTACTGTGTCTTGAACAGATATGATCTTTCACTCAGTAGATTCTAGAGTTCAACAACTGGTTTATGTTTGCAAACTGGGTAAGGAAGAGTGATTTTCCATTGTAGTAGCTGACATCAGCTTTCCTTATACCTTAAAAAAGTTCTTAATCTGTTTTTGTTGAATTCAGTTCCATTTAGTCGCTCAGTTATGTCCAACTCTTTGCGACCCCATGAAACGCAGCACGCCAGGCCTCCCTGTCCATCACCAACTCCCGGAGTTCACCCAGACCTGTGTCCATTGTATTGGTGATGCCAGCCAACCATCTCATCCTCTGTCGTCCCCTTCTCTTCCTGCCCTCAATCTTTCCCAGCATCAGGGTCTTTTCAAATGACTCAGCTCTTCACATCAGGTGGCCAAAGTATTGGAGTTTCAGCTTCAACATCAGTCCTTCCAATGAATATTCAGTTGAATATTTGTTGAATTAGTTGAATTAGGTAAATAAAATTTTATTCTCATTGGCTGTTCTTTGAAATGCTATCGCCAAAAGCCCTGTTGCCTTTTTGGAAGTTTGCTGCCTTATTACCTCTGATAATTTGTATCCACTTTACGTCTATGAGCCTCAACTATTCTGAAATCCTTCCATTCCTATCTGCTAAAGCTATTCTGTCATGTCTCCCTCATTTCTTTGTAGACCATCATTGTTTCTCTGTCTCAAGGACCAATTTCAGAACTATACTAGGTATCCTTGCAGGAGTAGTAAATCCTAAATCAGTGAAGAGTGCCTTCATACAAATAAACTCTCTTCCATGAAACACACATTGTGCTGGACCTTCCGTATCTATCCCGAGGGATGTTCTACTGGTCTCTGATTGTGTCTCTCTTAAACCCTTTCATTCTGAGCATCTTAACATTAAATATTGACTGAGAACAATGAAAGGAGGAACAGATCTTGAGAAGGTTAATTATCCTGTTGGTTAACATTAATCTTGGGTAAAGTCCTTGCATGTTCTTTATGCAATGAGGACCATTCTCTTTTTTTTAGTAAAAGGCAATTCTTCAGCCTGGAAGGTTTAAGGAAATCTTGGGATTCAAACACACCTACCCAATATTCCCATCCTGAATTTCAGCGTTTTATTCTTCTCTTATCATGAACCTAAATTTATTACAGAAGACTTGCTGGGACTGTGAATTCAGCCTTCAACCTAACTCTGAAACCCTTATGGTCAAGTCTCAGGGCTGATACCTAGCAAAGTCTATTCTTCAGGTGAAGTTAACAGTCTTTTAAAACCATTTTCTTTAAGGCTTACTTGCTTTTCCAGTGTTCCCTTGTTTAATAGTTGCCTAAACTGAGACTAGCATTTTCTCTTTCAGAGCTCTAGGGCACTTGTTAACAGCCAGAATTCTTAAATTTCCCCTTGTTCCATAACCCAGTATATATTCTCACACCTATATATATTCCATCACCATCCACCATGGTTGACAGTTCTATTAACCTGACTTGCCACCCACTATGGTGTCTTGTTGCCATTTGACCATTTAGCAATGCAACCCTGGGTCTTGGTTTCTACAGAAAATAATTCTATTTTTGGCTCCAATTATCATAGGTTGTGTTTCCCTTGAACCAAATCTTGATAAAAGGCTCTGAGTGAAACAGTCTCTTTTCAATGAGGTCACAGGTTGAACCAGTAGGAAATGGGAAAGTGAAGCAGGAAATACAAGGTTCTCAATACAATGTATACTAATAAACAGTTATGAGGTCAACTGGGGCTCAGTCCTACTGAAGACTGCATGAAAATGTTTCAGAGTTAGACACTTGTTATGTGGCAAATACCGAGCTGAATGTAAATAAAACAGAAAATATAATGCCCAATCATTCAGGGAGCATTTTGGGACTTAGAGTTAAATAAGGATAGCTGAAATGTGAGTCCATGAATAAAGGATTAAAATACTCACAAACGTTGTTACAGAGATAAGATCTAAGAAGAAAATATATTTAAAAATCACTTAAATATCAAAAAGAACATGACATTAAAAAACACCCACGTATCATATAACAGTTTTTTTGATGAAAAATATCAGTGTCCTACTTTACACTTCCCCATTGCTAATCTTACTGTCCAGGTTCATCTGCTGGTAACAATTTATGTTTCAAGCTCTTAAAGTAGTTATTACATAACTCTACAGTGTCTTTACAAATATTGCTTTCAGTTCAGTTCAGTTCATTCTTTTAGTCATGTCCGACTCTTTGTGACCCCATGGACTGCAGCACGCCAGGCTTCTCTGTTCATCACCAACTCCCAGAGCTTGCTCAAACTCATGTCCATTGAGCTGGTGATGCCATCCAATCATCACATCCTCTGTCGTCCCCTTAGCTTTGTGCCTTCAATCATTTCCAGCATCAGGGTCTTCTCAAATGACTCAGTTCTTCACATCAAAAAGTCAAACTGTGGAGTTTCAGCCTCAACATCAGTCCTTGCAATGAATATTCAAGACTGATTTCCTTTAGGATGGACTGGTTGGATCTCTTTGCAGTCCAAGGGACTCTCAAGAGTCTTCACCACCACCACAGTTCAAAAATAGCAATTCTTTGGTGCTCAGCTTTCTTTATAGTCCAACTCTTACATCCATGCATGACTACTGGTAAAACCATAGCTTTGACTAAGCATACCTTCATTGGCAAAGTAATGTCTTTGTTTTTTAATATGGTGTCTTAAGTTGGTCATAACTTTTCTTCCAAGGAGCAAGTGTCTTTTAATTTCATGGCTGTAGTCACTATCTGCAGTGATTTTGGAGCCCTACAAAATAAAGTCTGTCACTGTTTCCACTCTTTCCACATTTATTTCCCATGCAGTGATGGGACCAGATGCCATGATCTTAGTTTTCTGAATGTTGAGTTTTAAGCCAACTTTTTCACTCTCCTCTTTCACTTTCATCAGGAGGCTTTTGAGTTCTTCTTTGCTTTCTGTCATAAGGGTGGTATCATCTGCATATCTGAAGTTATTTATATTTCTTCCTGCAATCTTGATTCTAGCTTGTGCTTCATCCAGTCCAGCATTTCTCATGATGTACTCTGCA
The DNA here is from genome assembly GCA_006410875.1 of Neotragus pygmaeus. Lineage (NCBI taxonomy): Eukaryota > Metazoa > Chordata > Mammalia > Artiodactyla > Bovidae > Neotragus > Neotragus pygmaeus. Next base: position 17,823 of record SJYV01053551.1, on the reverse strand, counting down.
TATAAGTTAAATAAGCAGGGTGACAATATACAGCCTCGAAATACTCCTTTCCCTGTTTGGCACCAGTCTGATGTTCCATTTCCAATTCTAACCATTGTTTCCTGACCTGCATACAGGTTTCTCAAGAGGCAGGTCAGGTTATCTGTGTTCCCATCTCCTGAAGAATTTCCCACAGTTTGTTGTGATCGACAAAGTCTTTGGCATAGTCAATAAAGCAGAAATAGATGTTTTACTGGAAATCACTAGCTTTTTTGATGATCCAGCAGATATCGGCAATTTGACCATCGGTTCCTTTGCCTTTTCTAAGTCCAGCTTGAACATCTAGAAGTTCATGGTTTACATACTGTTGAAGCCTGGCTTGGAGAATTTTGAGCGTTACCTCACTAGCATGTGAGATGATTGTGTGGTAGTTTGTGCATTCTTTGACATTGCTTTTCTTTGGGATTGGAATGAAAACTGACCTTTTCCAGTTCTGTGGCCATTGCTGAGTTTTCCAAATTTTCTGACATATTGAATGGAGCGCTTTCACAGCATTATCTTTTAGGATTTGAAATAGCTCAACTGAAGTTCCATCACCTCCACTAGCTTTGTTTGTATCAATGCTTCCTAAGGACCACTTGACTTCACATTACAGGATGTCTGGCTCTTGGTGAGTGATCACACCATCATGGTTATCTAGGTCATGAAGATCTTTTTGCTATAATTCTTCTGCATATTTTTGCCACTTCTTCTTAATATTTTCTGCTTCTGTTAGGTCCNCGAGGCGGAAGGGTCCTCAGAGACATTCCTGCAGCTGGGAACCATGAGAGTGACCTGTGTGTCTAAAATTCTCATCAGAGCTTTGATCCCTGGGTATTTCTGGCCACTCACCCAAGGATCCAGCTCCCGCCCAGCTCTGTCCACCCCAGTGGTCGGTCCCTGGGTGTGTGTGTGTGTGTGTGTGTGTGTGTGTGTGTGTGTGTGTGTGTGTGTGCAGTTGTGGGCAGAGATGTGGCTCCCCACCTCCCACCGTGGAGGCCCTCGCTAATCTTTCAAGGTTGATCCCAGAGCTTGGCCAAGCAGAGGAGGCCAGAGAGGAGCTGACCACGAGCAGTCTTGGCCAGGATGGCAGTCTCTCTGGCCCTCGGTTGTAAAAGACCCTGTGATCTGAGAGGTGGGGGCTTGGCTGACCCTTCCCTGTTGTCGCCCCTGTGGAAGGCTGCAGGGGCACGTGTCCCGGGGCCCACCTGGGTGTCTCTGTCACACACCCAACAGCATCTCCCTGTGTGGGAAAACCCCATGCTGCTTGCAAAACAGACAAGTCAGGAGTTGATCATATTAACTAAGCATTCTCCTAATTGTTGGTTTATCGATCACCGATGACTTGGAAGAGAACTGAACAGACTCTGAGAAAATTAGAACCAAGAGCTGCTTGCCAATTACACACCCATCAACCAGAAAGGACGCATCACTGGCGTTCTCCATAAGGAGCTATGATTCACAGAGCGCTGATTTGCACACAGCTCCCCAGAAACAGAGGTGAAAAAGAGGTACGTGCCTGCACGCCCCCTACCCTTGCTTCCCCCACCACCCCCCTACACAGATGTTATGAGCGTGCAGCCGGGGCAACCGCATCCAGGAGCCAACGGCACCCACTCCATCAACACCCCACCCTGTGTCTCCAGGGTAACCATGCGTAACCTAGAGGGGCGAGGCTTGCTCCCTGGCAGATAATACTGGGTCCCCAGACTTCTGTTTGCCACGCGTATGAGCTAAAAATTTCCACATAAAGAGCTTTTTGTGGGCCTGCCAGGGCCAGACTGGGGAAAGAATGAGCTTCAGCAGCCTGGACAGGGCGTCAGCAGCAGCATCCCTGGGGTTTCAGAGTTGCTCTTGTGAGAGCCAGGCCCCAGGCAAGGCCAGGAAGGGGCTGACACAGGAGCCAGTGCGAGGCCTGCCTTTCCAGGGCGGGCGGCTGCGGAGCCAGGCGGATGCCAGGGATGAGGCTTCTGAGCTCATGGGTGACTCTCTCTCAAGACAGTCTCCTGGTCTTAGGCCCCAGCAAGGCCAGATTTGGGGAAGCTGAAGCTGAGATTTGTGAGATGTGGGTCCGTCCGTGTCGTCATCGTCATCAAGTGTTACTCGCCCAGTCGTGTGTCCGACTCTGCAACCCCATGGGCTGCAGCCCACCTGGCTCCTCTGTGGCATTCTCCAGGCAAGAATACTGGAGTGGGTGGCTATCCCCTTCTCCAGGGGATCTTCCCAACCCAGGGATTGAACCCACGTCTCCCACATTGCAGGCTGATTCGTTACAAGGGTAAAGGGAAATCATCATAGTTGACATTCATTTAGAGCCTCTTAGGCACCACATGCCTTCTGCATAATCTCATTTAATTTTCACCTGGTCATCCCCATGTTCTGGACAAGGAAACTAAGGTGCAAAAAGGCTAAGAAACTTGCCCCAAGTTACCCAGCCAGTAAGTGCCAGGGGAAGGATGCTTACTGTGGAACTCAGACCCTGTGCCCTGGCCATAAACCTGCCTGGGACTGGGTCCCGAGAATGGATTCTCCAGATGAGCACCTCTGAGTGCCCCACCTCCCTGCCCCAGTACCCACACTCGAGGCCAGGCAGCCCCCTGCTTACATGCCCGAAGGGGTCCAGGTGGTTGTTTGTCAGCTTCAGCTTCTGGAAGGAAACCAGCTGCCGCATCCAGTGGGCCCCCGTGGCAGGAGAATCCGGGTGCACGTACAGCCGTCCAGGCATGGCCGGCTCAGCCTTCCCTGCCACCATCCTGCCAACAGAGTGTGGAGAAGCCACGGGCGGTGATTGCCCTGCGGTCTTGGGGCAAGATTGCCCTGCGGTCTTGGGGCAAGCCCAGATTTCCTGTCTCCCACCCCACAAGAGCAAATCTCCAGAGGCCTGAGAAACCACATCACTGCTGGTGCCTACTGCACCGTCCATTTAGGGCTTGGGGGTAAAAGGAGGGGCAGAGGAGAGGGTGCTGGGAGGGGCAGCTGTCCTGAACCTCCCGTATCTCACTGCAGTAGAGAGAGAGGGAAATTGTAGAGAAATGGGANAAACCTGGGTCCCCCACATTGCAGGCAGATGCTCTACCCTCTGAGCCACCAGGGTAGACTGCTAATACATGACTGGTTATAATTTGATCTCTGTTCCCTAAAGGCTTATCTGGGATTCTGTTAGAAGCACCAAAGATGACCCAAGATCCTGAACCTCCCATGCAAAATACCTGTCAATACCTTGTGATGTCTTTTCAAGCCCCATTCCTATAACCATTACGGTGATGTGGAGAAACAGGCAGGTTGGACTAATAGCCCTCAGGCAGCTCCATGGACTGAATGTTGGTGTCTGATCAAAATTCATGTGTTGAAGCTATACTTCGTAATGTGAGAAGGTAATTAGGTCATGAGAGTGGCAACCTCATGAATGGGATTAGTGCCTTTATAAGAAGAGATAGGAGAGAGATCTCTACATCATGTGAGAATACAGCAAAGAGACTGCTGTCTACAAACTCTCAAGAGGAATCTTGATATCAGGTGACCCTGATCCTAGAACTATGAGAAATATTTTTACTTTGTTTAAGTTGCCCAGTATGTGGTATTTTATTAAAGCAGTCTGAGCAGACTAAGATAGACAGTGTCTCCAAAAATAATACATTGAATTATTTGAATTGAACTGTGAACACTGAGGCTTACCAGTCACCACTGTCACCTTGCGTTCCCTGATAGATATAGGTCCCATTTAGAGACACCAGTAATTGATTTGGTCCCAGTCTCTGTGGATTAGATTAATTACTGTGGCTGACAAAAATGGTGGGCTTGAGAAAATCCCCCAGAAGACAAGACAGTGAGAAATCAATGTTGGGAGACAATTCACCATAGAATGTTTTCTCTTTCTACACATCTTGTGACTGGAAGGACTAACTGCTTTTGATCAGGACTATCTCTTAAAGGATGTTCTTATAGNCGACTGACAAAAGATAACAGAATTGATAAAGCAATCCTGAGGAAAAAGAACAAAACTGGAGGCATAATCCTCCCAGACTTTACAATACTACAAAGCTACAGTAATCAAAACAGCATGATGATGTGATATGATATGAAAGTTGCTCAGTCGTGTCTGACTCTTTGCAACCCCATAAACTATACAGTCCATGGGATTCTCTAGGCCAGAACACTGGAGTGGGTAGCCTTTCCTTTCTCCTAACCTTAAGTGGGTAATCTTTCCAACCCAGGGATTGAACCCAGGTCTCCCCATTACAAGTAGATACTTTACCAGTTGAGCCACAAGGGAGACCCAAAACAGCATGACATTGGCACAAAACAGACATAAGAATCAATGGAACAGAGTAGAGAGCCCAGAAATAAACCCACATGCCTACAATCAATTAATCTTTGACAAAGGAAGCAAGAATATGCAGTCTCTTCAGCAAGTGGTGTTAGGGAAGCTGGCCAGCTGCATGTAAATCAATGAAGTTAGAAAACACTCTCATACCACACACAAAAATAAACTTTTTTTTTTTTTACTTTATTTTACTTTACAATACTCTATTGGCTTTGCCATACACCGACATGAATCCACCACAGGGGTACACAAGCTCCTTAAAACCTTAAACATAAGACAGGATACTGGGACTTCCCTGGCAGTCCAATGGTTAAGACTCTGTGCTTCCAAGGCAGGGAGTACAGGTTCTAGTATCCCTAGGTGGGGGACTAAGATCCCACATGTTACATGACAAANGGGTACACAAGCTCCTTAAAACCTTAAACATAAGACAGGATACTGGGACTTCCCTGGCAGTCCAATGGTTAAGACTCTGTGCTTCCAAGGCAGGGAGTACAGGTTCTAGTATCCCTAGGTGGGGGACTAAGATCCCACATGTTACATGACAAAAAAAAAAAAAAGACACCATAAAACTCCTAGAAGAGAACATACATAAAATATTCTCTGACATAAAACATAACAATGCTTTCTTAGGTCAATCTCTGAAGGCTGTAGAAATAAAAATTAAAAAATAGAACCTAAGCAAACTTACAAGTTACCTAAGTAGTGAAAGTAGTTCCTAAATTCAGGTCTTCGGCCACTGTATCCTCTGTTCCTACCACCTAATAGTTACTTAGTCAGTATTAATCACTGGAGAAGGCAATGGCAACCCACTCCAGTACTCTTGCCTGGAAAGTCCCATGGAAGGAGGAGCCTGGTGGGCTGCGGTCCATGGAGTCGCAAAGAGTCAGACACAACTGAGTGACTTCACTTTCACTTTTCACTTTCATCCACTGGAGAAGGAAATGGCAACCCACTCCAGTGTTNTATATATATATATATATATATATATATATATATATATATATATGATAATGCATTTTAAATAACATATCTTGGGATGAGGATATTAGAGCTCCTACCCTTGCCTTGGTGCTAGTGGTAAAGAACCTACCTGCAAAAGCAAGAGAAATATGAAACATGGATTTGTTCTCTGAGTTGAGAAGATCCCCTGGAGGAAAGCATGGCAACCCACTCCAGTATTCTTGCCTGGAGAATCTCATGGACAGAGGAGCCTAGTGGGCTATAGTCTATAGGGTCACATAGTCAGACAGGACTGAAGCGTGTTACCACACATGCACACACCCTTCCCTTAGAAAAGAGGTTCAATTTTATATTTTCAATGGCACAATTTGACCTTCAGTATTAAAAAATGTGTATATTGACAAACCAGCTTCCCATTCTATGCAACACCAAGTGAATTAATGGGAAACAACAACAGCAACACAATAGTAACAACAATAAACCAAAGATAGAAAATTGATTTCATACCTAGCAAATATTCTCAGGCAACTAAGAGATATTTCTTTCAATATTTTTGTTGACTTTGCATCTTCTCTTGTTGATTTTTATGTGTTTAATGTGTATCCTGAAATACCTTTTTTTGGAAGGTTGTTTTAACTGCAAATTTATTCTAACCTTTTAGACATAATTCTTAATCTCAGAAACTGATTTTCAAGTTACAGCGACAATAATAAGCATATTTTAGATACACATTCATAGGCCTGAAGCAAAGCTGTCAATACAGGATAAATGAGGACATTGAAAAAATGAGATTATCTCAGGGACTAGGTTCTGGACACAAGATTCAGGTTTCCAGTACTTCATTGGATGAACACCTATTTCAAGCTATCTCTGCTAAGTGATGACACTAGATTAGGGAATGACGCACACATTTCCCTGTTGGCTCAGATGGTAAAGCATCTGCCTGCTTTAATGTGGGAGACCTGGTTCAATCTCTGGGTCAGGAAGATACCTGGAGAAGGAAATGGCAACCCACACCAGTACTCTTGCCTGTAAAATCAAATGGACAAAGGAGCCTGGTAGTCCATGGGGTCACAAAGAGTCAGAAACAACTGAATGACTTCACTGTCTTAAAAGATAAAGTTCTGTAAATATCAAATGGGATAACCAGAGCAAAGAGGTAGAGAGTAAACCTCCCAGAGAACCCAGAGGTGGAGACTTCATACTTTCTGGTAGATCAGGAGGTTTTCTGGAAGCAGAGGTGTTTTTTGTTGAAATATAAAAGAGGAGGGTTGTTTTTTTTATTTTACTTAACAATACTTTATTGGCTTTACCATACATCGGCATGAATCCACCACAGGTGTACACGAGCTCCCAATCTTGAATCCCCCTCCCACCTCCCACCCCATCACATGTACCCCAATGTACATTGCAGCACTGTTTATAATAGCCAGGAGTGGGGTTTTTAAGGAGAATTGTCATAGCTTGTGTTGGAAGAAACAACATTTTGCAAAGAGATTGCTAATTTTTTTCTACTACTGAGATAGAGTATTATAAGTTCAAAAACATTAAAAATAATTTTGTGTATCTAGAGTTATAGCAAGGAGACAGACAAAGAAAATACATAGACATATGGGCGTGGATAAGCCCAAATGCAGCTTTATTTACAAAGCAATCAGTGGGCAATATTATTCAGTGTTTGAAAACCCCTGATCTACACTGTTGAGGACAAAGGGTTTCTGTCCAACTTGAGTTAGCTCTAGCTAGCAGGGACCAGACTGGGAATGATTCTGAATGGACATGTTTTAGGTCCTTCTTTGGCATTAATGAGTGAACAATGATAGCTACAACCTTGTAGGTAGATGCTTTACTGTCTGAGCCCCCAGGTACATGTGTCTGGCTTTCCTGATGCAGGAGACCCTGGTTCAATTCCTGGGTTGGAAAGATCTCCTGGAGAAGGCAAAACCTACCCACTCCAGTATTCTGGCCTGGAAAATTCCATAGGCTATAGAGTCCATGGGGTCACAAAGAGTGAGATGCGACTAAGCGACTTTTTTTCACCCATTCTTTTTTTCTAAAGTAATGAATAGATTAAGAGGCTAAAATAGGGACAGATAAATCAGTTGAAAGTGAAAAGTGAACTCACTCAGTCTTGTCTGACTCTCTGTGATTCTATGGACTGTAGTCTGTCAGGCCCCTCCATCTGTGGGCTTTCCCATGCAAGAATACTGGAGGGGGTTTCATTTCCTTCTCTAGGGGATCTTCTGGACTAGGGGCTCAAACTCAAATCTCCTTCTTTGAAGGCAAACTCTTTACCATCTGAGCCACCAAGGAATCCCAGTTAGGAAGGCACTAAAGTAACCAAAGAAAATAAGAATGGATGAACTAAGTAACAACAGTGAGAACTGAGAGATGAAGATATTTAGAAGATGTTTAAGAAGTGGCTGAGTATGACCAGTGAGGAAGGTAATGAGAAAGATGAAAATCAAAACTGGTGCCAGGATTCTGGCTTGGGAAACTGGGTGGTAGTGAGGTCATTCACTAAGAACAGTGTCATAGAGGTAGGCTGAGTTTGAAGGTGAAAAATCACAAATTTGGTTTTGAGTATGTTGACCTAAAGATGAACAAGTTTCGTCCAAATGGGAATTCCTAATGTATAGATTGTCAGATAAAGTACAGGACAGGGATCGAACCCAGGTTTCCCGCATTAGAAGCAGACACTTTAACCTCTTAGCCACCAGGGAAGAGCCAATGTATAGATTGTCAGATAAAGTGCAGGACTTCTACATACATTTTAATTTAAATGAACAAGAAATAATTTTAATACAAATATGCACAAAATGTTTCATGGAACAAGCTAAACTAAAAAAGTTTTTTTTTTTCCCCATCAGAAATTTCATTTTGCTGGACACAATACAAATTTTCATTTGATAAATGTGGTAAACTCACAAGTATAGTTGACATGGTCCTTCCCTGGTGACTCATTGATAAAGAACCCATCTGTCTGTGCAGGAGATACAGGTTCAACCCCTGTGTCAGGAAGATCCCCGGAGAAGGATGACAATCCACTCTAATATTCTTCCTTGGGAAATACCATAGGCAGAGAAGCCTGGTATGCTACAGCCAGTGGGGTTGCAAAATGGTCAGACACAGCAACTAAACAGCAATAGTTGATGTAGATTGTAACTAGGAGAGAGACATGGATATGAAATATAAACTTTGTAATGGTTTGTATGTAGCTGATGATGTAAATTCTGGTACTAACCAGCTTTATGACCCTAGCCAAGATAACTTCACCTCACATTTGTATAACATGGAGATTCTATTAGCTGATTTTCTTTAACCTTTTCTATTTTAAGATAATATGTATCTCTGAGTACACTTTCTTGAAGATATTTACATATGATTTTTATACTATTATCTGCCACAAATAACATTTATTGTGATTTGATGGAGTTAGCTGCCATGTTCAATTTTTAGGGAAGAGCAAATTATCCTTTTCATGTAAGATTTTCTCTGGCACTGCTTTTCCACCATTTGATAAAAATAATAGCCAGCCATCCTGATATAGAAATGTTTATTTCTGTAGTATCACTTTCTCTTATTTATTCAATTTTGTCACAGTATGCCATATTTGGATCATAAATTTTGATTTATACTCAAGTCACACTGAGGGATATTGATTCACTTTAACATGCTTGATGCATTCCATTTCTGAATGCTAAAGTTGCCTACCAAACAGCAAAATTATTTTTCTCTATTTTTATTCTCAAGGGAATATAATATTTGAGAAAATATCACATATGATTCCCATATAAGTTTTAGGTCTTATTCTAAAAGGCTGGTTTACAGAAGCTAGTAAATGTTTCCATATTCCAGCATAATGATGTTAGTGTCCCTGACCTCCACAATTTTAAGAATAAGTATAAAATAAAATAAATTTTATTAGATTTTGATAATTTAATGGTACTGATAAATACAACCAGCTACATTGTAAACAATTCAATAGTGTTATCACAATCACTACAGGTATTGAAACAGTTAAAAGGTTTTTGTTAAGCTATGAAAAGATGCTGAGATTCTTGGCCTCCGGAAGAGACAAATTCAATCTGGGGCCAGAGACGAGGTTTGATTTCTCAGAGCTTTTGTGTAATAAAGTTTTATTAAAATATGAAAGAGATAGAAAAAGCTTCTGATATAGAAATTAGAAGGAGCCAGAAAGAGTGCCCTCTCCCTTTTCTTTTAGGAGAGTTATGTTTCTAAAGGAAAGGGGCATTGTCCCTAAATTGTTGAGCCAACATATTCTCCTAATACTCATATTGAGGGTCTCTGATCCAGGAGCCCCAAGTAATAGTTAGAGAAGACTGTGGCACTTATAGGAGCCTGGACAACAATTTGTTACATAAATGTTTTCAGATGGTTAGAAACAAACTCCTTTTTACAGTTACAAATGTAAGGCAAAATAGTTATTAAACTAAGTTAAAACATAATCAAAATTAAAAGTCACATTAAGTCCATAGTTAAGGTACAATATGTTACAGCAGTCCATCTTACGATTGTTAGACATCATCACAGAGTTGAAGAAAGTCCTTTCCCTGAAGCAGAGAAACCTGCCATGGGAAATCTTCAGTTGATGAGGAGGGGAGTGCTCTGCAGACCCAGCAATTAGACTCATGGTGGAATGCAGCATAGGAATGAGTGCAGGACAGGAAGGCACTGTCTTGAGGGTCAGCCAGCAGACTCGGGACTTTTGGAGTCAATAGAAGCAGCCCACCTAGATTCTCAGGCCCATCTCGGTTCCTGGCTCAAACAGCAGCTTGTTTGACTCAGAGACTGGGTCAGAAGTTAACCCCCCAGTAAAGTCTGTTGAAAAGGTAAAAGGTGAGTCATACAGTTAATTTTAACTATGTGACTTCAGGATCTATGACAATATTTGTGCATAAAAACAGTCTGTCATAGAGACAATCCCTTCTTAGGGGCAGTTTGAGCCCTCATGAAAGCTACAGGTAAAACTTTAAAGCAACTGTCTTGTGTTTCCTAGTTAGCTTACATGGATGTCTTTTATTAATGTCATTAGCCTTTTCAACTTTTTCTGAAGATTGGGGTCTCCAGGAATAGTGTAAGTGATACTCTGTTCTTAGAGTTTTAATATCCACTTGAGTTACAGCAGCTTTAAAGATGGAGCCATTATCACTTTGAACTTTAGAGTTTAAGATCCCACTAACATCATGAGAAGTTAGTACAATAAGATTTTGCCCATTCATTAACCTCAGGCTTTAGTGAATACTTCTTTTGATGGGAAAATAGGTGAGGGTCTCAGAGCTTGATAATGACAGGAACAGCATTTTGTGCTTGACCTACAGTTTTTCCATCAGCTCACACTTTATAACTTATGTTTTGTTCAATTAAAAGAGCAGGTTCCCCATATTTATGAAAACAGAGTCCTAGACCTTGTTCAGCATATCCCTCACCAGAAGGAGTAAGGGATACTGGCATGATTAAAAATTCGAGAAAATAGCAGAGGGTCCCAGTTGCAGCTTAAAGTATGACTGAAATAATAGCATTTGGCTTGTCCAGACAGCTCCATTGCAGTAGTGAATGGGAAGGAAAGCAGACCAGGGGCTTTAGTGAGCAGAAAGCTGCCTCAGTGTTCAAAAGAAAATTGACTGATTGGCCCTCTGCAGTTAACAATACCTGGGATTCCTCAGATGTTATTAGGATGGGGGCTTGGTTACGGACCCCTGGGCATCTTCAGTCCCGAATGTCTTGGGAGTCCAACCCCTGGGGCCTACACCTCAGTGGGCAGTCTCTTCTCCAATATGATCCTTTGCAGACTGGATATGGGGCTGGGGGCGCTTTAGATGCCTGAGGGCAATCCCTCTTGAGATGCCCCTCCTTTCCACAGTAATAGCAAGCCTATCCTTTTTTACCTGGGTCCTTCTGGGCTTTTTCTCAGGCTGTTTCAGGGAAGATTTAATAGATTTTGTTGGGGTTTCTGTCCTTTGTCTGGTCCTTTTTTCCTCCTCGTATTCTCTACCATAATACACTGTCTGAGCCAGCTGTAACAGTTGTTCAAAGTCTGATTTGGTCCAAACTCCTGTTTTTGTAATGTACAGCAAATATCTGGAGCCAATTGAGTGAGATATCTATCTTTAAAGATCATTTCTCCCTCTGAACTTTCAGGATCAACATCAGTAAATTTGTGTACAGCCTCCTGTAGTCTATCTAGGGATTTACCAGAAGTTTTCTTCTCTCCCTATTCCATGTCAGCCAGCTGAGTATAGTTTAAAGTCTTAGTGGCACTCGCTTGAGTCCTTCAAGAATACACTTGACAAAGTGGCTCTGTTATAGGGAATGGTCGGCTCCCAGTAGGGAAGGGAGCTACTTCGTGCTCACTCTTTCCCCTTGTCTCACGTTCAAGCCATTCATCTCCAAAAGCAGTAGTTTCCCCCAAAATTCAAGCTCCCGAGTCAGGAGTCAGCGTCTGTCCCAAGACCTACATTATATCTTTTCAAGTAAGCTCATAAAGTAGAGTTAGCCCCATAAAGGCTTCTATGTACTTTTGGGTCCTTTTGATAGTCTCAACCGCAATTGGTACTGTTTGAATTTCTACCAAGACTGAGGCAACACCCCGGAAGGGTGCCCTGACTCTCAGTCTGTTCAGCTGGGAACCCCAGAAACAGGGCCAAAGTCAGAGGACAGGAGGGAGCTGAAGGTTTCAAACCCAAATCTGTACCCTTAGGACACAAGTCTGGCATGTCTCGCAGAGAGATAAAGAGCAACACTTATGTTCCTTCTACCCATTTCCCTTGTTTCCTACAGAACTGGTCTAGTTGTAAAACAGTAATAATTGAAGGGCTTCCCTGGTGGCTCAGAGGTTAAAGCGTCTGCCTGCGATGTGGGAGATGTGGGTTCAATTCCTGTGTTGGGAAGATCCCCTGGAAAAGGAAATGGCAACCCACTCCAGTATTCTTGCCTGGAGAACCCTATGGACGGAGGAGCCTGGTGGGCTACAATCCACGGGGTCGCAAAGAGTCGGACACGACTGAGCGACTTCACTTTTCTTTCACTTTCAACTGGGCAGCTCCCTGCCTTTCAAAGGATACTGTGGCTATTCAGTATCACAGAAGAAGATCAGGCATATCTTTTTAAATTCTGGGGATCAAATTTGTCCCATTTTTAAAAAATACATTTTAAAGAAGTGGTTCTGGAACTGTTAGCTCCCATCAATGAGAGAGAGATAAGGAGAAGGAAATGGCAACCCACTCCAGTATTCTTTCCTGGAGAGTCCTAGGGATAAAGGAGCCTGATGGGCTGCTATCTATGGGATCGCACAGAGTCAGACACAACTGAGGCGACTGAGCAGCAGCAGCATAAGAGAGAACAAAACGGCATCTACAGCTGTGGCTTCTTTCCACTGGAGGCATCCCCCCTGCTTTAGATGGGGGTGTAGACAGACTTTGCACCAAAGCTTTCTTTCCTTGGTCAGACTTAGTCTGTCCCTTACTGACACAGGCTCTATATTTGTCCCTCCCAGTTCTATTATGGAGGCACCAGGGGTAGACCTGATGGCATCCCAGATTGATTTTCAGTTCCTTAACACCAAGACATTTGTTTGATTGACCCTTTCCTCTGATGCCACCTGGGGTGGAGCAGAGTAGCTTGCCTGGAATGTTTCCCAAGCTAGGACCACTAGGGAAAGCAGCCATCGTTTATGTGCCCATGTACAGTCCTGTGTACAGTCCTGACCATGGTAGAAGTGTTGAGTCATTGCCACATCAGTATATGTGATGGTGAAAGCATCAGCCAGCAAGAAAATTGTGATTTTTGTCCTCAGGCTACTAGGACCAATCCTTCCAGCTTATTTCCACAGATTCCACAAAAGAATATCTAAGGAGTTGAGACAAAACCCACCAGAGAGCCTCCTCTGGTCCACTAAGAGCTAACACTATCAAAGGAAGAAGCCCACTGCACTTCCAATCTGACCAGATCCTGCAACTCCCGATCTCCCCAAATCTCATGGTCACTAGCAATGCTTTTACCCACATAGATAGGCGGGACAGCTATGACGAAGACTCACTTTCAGGTTGCTGGCCCCTGAGGCAGGCAGCCAAGAGAGTAACCTCTAGCCTGAGAGACATTCCTGGAGCTAGAGCTCCGCCTCACTCCCAAACATGCTCTTGTAAATTTCGGCTCCTAGCAAGGCTAGGTGCTTCCATACTTGGTATCTAAGTAAAAGCACATAGTAACAGCATGGATCACAATTACCTTGGAAGTCCAAGATCTGACAGATTAGGTTAGTAGTTCTAATTCCCCATGCGATTATGAAGTGATCAGAGACCGGGAAAAAATTGACTGAGAAAGAAAAGTTCAGTCCACATGCTTTGCCGATCTCTGGTCCCTCCCCTTGCAGGGATGTTGTACCCAACATCTTGGTACTGGGAGGTCAGTATAAATCCCTAGCAAGACTCCTCTTTCTGAGGCTGCCTTCAGTTGTTATGAAGCACCACAAAACTGCAGATCAGGGCTCATAGGTTACTTTGCTCACAGCATGTCATTCATTCACACAAGCACACCAGAGAGTTAGCAAAGTAAAGCAGAAAATGTGCATACTGAGAAAGAAGAGAGTCTAGAGCTCTGAGTGTTCTTATCTTGTCCTGAAGATCCCAGACGAGCCACTGAGATGATAGCTTACAGTGAACAGTTTTGGATTCGTGACCTCCAAAGATTTAGCTTCGAGACCTGGGACCAGGCTTGATCACTCAGGATCTTTTCTATAGCAGAGTTTTATTAAAGTGAAAAGGGACAGAGAAATCTTCTGACATAGACATCAGAAGGGGGACTGAGAATGCCCCTTGTTAGTCTTTAGCTGGATATTTTCTGTCTATTAGAAAGCTATTAATCAGATAAGAAAGACACCTCAAGGCTGACCAAGTTTCACCAGACCCCTCTCCCACAATATGCGTTTTTGAGATAGGATGGAATGAGGTGTGTCATCTGCCAGCCACAAAACAATTGATTTGAATACTGGTTTGTTGAGCTATTATCAGCCCAAGATTTGAGAAAAGAAAACAAATCTAGTCTTCAGTTCAGTTCAGTTCAGTTCAGTTGTTCAGTCATGTCTAACTCTTTGCAACCCCATGAATTGCAGCACACAGGCCTCCCTGTCCATCACCAACTCCCAGAGTTCACTCAGACTCACGTCCATCGAGTCGGTGATGCCATCCAGCCATCTCATCCTCTGTTGTCCCCTTCTCCTCCTGCCCCCAATCCCTCCCAGCATCAGAGTCTTTTCCAATGAGTCAATTCTTCGCATGAGGTGGCCAAAGTATTGGCGTTTCAACTTTAGCATCATTCCTTCCAAAGAACACCCAGGACTAATCTGCTTTAGGATGGACTGGTTGGAACTCCTTGCAGTTTAAGGGACTCTCAAAAGTATTCTCCAAAACCACAGTTCAAAGCAGCAATTCTTTGGTGCTAAGCTTTCTTCATAGTCCAACTGTCACATCCATACATGACCACTGGAAAAACAATAGCCTTGACTAGATGGAACTTTATTGGTAAAGTAATGTCTCTGCTTTCGAATATGCTATCTAGGTTGGTCATAACTTTCCTTCCAAGGAGTAAGCATCTTTTAATTTCATGGCTGCAATCACCAATCACCATCTGCAGTGATTTTGGAGCCCCCAAAATAAAGTCTGACACCATTTCCCTATCTATCTGCATGAAATTATGAGACCAGATGTCATGATCTTAGTTTTCTGAATGTTGAGCTTTAAGCCAAATTTTTCACTCTCCTCTTTCACTTTCATCAAGAGGCTTTTTAGCTCCTCTTCACTTTCTACCATAAGAGTGGTGTCATCTGCATATCTGAGGTTATTGATATTTATCCCGGAAATGTTGATTCCAGCTTGTGCTTCTTCCAGCCCAGTGTTTCTCATAATGTACTCTGCATAGAAGTTAAATATGCAGGTGACAACATGCAGCCTTGATGTACTCCTTTTCCCATTTGGAAACAGTCTGTTGTTCCATGTCCAGTTCTAACTGTTGCTTCCTGACCTGCATATAGGTTTCTCAAGAGGCAGGTCAGGTGGTCTGGTATTCCCATCTCTTTCAGAATTTTCCACAGTTTATTGTGATCCACACAGTCAAAGGCTTTGGCATAGTTAATAAAGCAGAAATAGATATTTTTCTGGAACTCTCACTTTTTGGATGATCCAGCAGATGTTGGCAATTTGATCTTTGGTTCCTCTGCCTTTTTACTCTTAGGTGGAACCATTTTGAAGAAAGGCAAATTCCAAAGCATATACATAGTTTCATTAACATAGCTTAAGAAAAACATTTCCATAAGAAAAACACATAGGTTCATTCCAGGCTTGAATAAAGGTAAGTTCAGGTGGAATCAGGTGTCATCATGACAGCACAGAATTTTAAGAGACACTTGTAGCGTATTTCCTCTGCTTGGAGACCCCTGCCCTTCCTGCCTGTTACCATCTCACAGTGGCTACAACTAAATGGTTTACCAAAGGTAGTTCCCCTTGTGGATAACAGAGCTATATTTGAACACAGGGTTGCTCGCCTCAATTTTATTCTCTCCCCATTGTACCATGATATCCCTTTTCATTTCGTAGTTTCTTCACAAATGATGAGTCATTTTCAAGAATATTACACGAGGTTGTTATATAAAGAACACTGCACGTGTGCTCAGTCACCCAGTCTTGTCTGACGCTTTTTGCCATTCCCTGGACTGCAGCCCTCCAGGCTCCTCTGTCCATGGAATTTTCCAATCAGGTATACTGGAGTGGGATGCCATTTCCTCCTCCCAGGGATCTTCTTGACTCAGGGGTCAAACCAATGGCTCCTACATCTCTTGCATTAGCAGGTGGATTCTTTATCACAGAGCCACCTGGGAAGCCCATAAAGAACACTGGAGAAATCTTAAACAGATTTTAAAGGAGAAAGGTCAAATCCTCCCCTCCACCAACTGACCTACAGCTGGAGGACTTCAAATAGTATTAAGAGGGCAGATTCCCTCCTATTTGGCCCAGATGGCAAAGTGTCTGCTAGCAATGCAGGAGATCTGGGTGCAATCCCTGAGTCAGGAAGATCCCCTGGAGAAGGAAATGCAACCCACTCCAGTACTCTTGCCTGGAAAATTCCGTGGACAGAGGAGCCTTGTAGACTACAGTCCATGGGTCTCAAAGAGTCGGACATGACTGAATGATTTCACTTCATGTCACTTCCCTCCTATTATCACAGAAATTAAACAGTAACAGCAACAAAGGGACAGAAGGTCACACTGAAAGGTGCTGAATATGGCTGTCATCTTGATTGTGGTGATGGTATCACTCTGTACACATACATCCAACTGTAATCAAATTACACACATATAATATGTGCAGTTATTTGTATATTAAAATTCAATACTGTTGTTATAAAATAAGGAGAAAAATAAATAGGACAAATTTCTATCTCTTAAGGAGTTAGAATAATCTAAAGACTTTAAAGTTCAGGAATGAATACAAATGATACTTGAATGGTATTTAAAATGAAGTGACATCTATAACACTATGTCCTTTTGTGTTGCTGATGAATCGGTATGCATGCATCCAGAAGTGGGCAATTACATTTTCAAGAGGTTTAGAAACTAGCTATGGAAACAACACTTGAAGGAGGTTTAGACATTTACATCAGGGAAGAGATAATGCTGAATGTCATGCAGAGAGAAATTCATTCTTTGTGACATCCAGAGGGTCCAGAATTAAAGGAAAGTAAAAGGATGGGAAAGCAGAGAGAAGGAAGAGGAGGAACAGAAGGGCAAATTCATATTTAGTAAGCTTCTCCTGTGCACCAAGTAATTTACACATGGAAATCTCTAAGCTTCTGGTAATTTGCTCAGAAGTTCTGAGTTGAGAATTTGCTAGACATTCTACATTTTGCAGTATGCATCTACCTTCTAATCAACATTGAATTTAAAAATCTCAGGAAATTATGACTGCTCCAAATAGTCCTAGACCCCAGTATAGATACCAAACCAGTAAATGTGTACTTTCTGTTTTCCCATCTTACTGAACACTTGATTTTATGATGCTGGAAGATGAAGGATGAGGTAAGCATGTGTTAGATTTTACTGTCTAGCTTTTCTTCCCTTTTTATCTGCTACAAGTCTCTCCAGTCTTCCTTGGTAATCCTTCTTTCCTTGAGTTGTAACCTGTGTGGGTTCAGGGGTTCAGACTTCTCACTGTTCTGTGGGCACCAGTACTCTTAGGAGATGAATTCCATTTGCACACCCCTGTGGCAGTGAGATCACATGGGTCACAAGAATGGTTTTGCCATCCAGTTTGTGCAATAAGTATCAAACTGAAGGCTTCCTTCCTTCCTTTCTTTCTTTCACTTCCTTTCTCCTTTCTTATTTTTAAAATGTATTCCTGGGAGCCTGGGCGGGAAGATGGCGGAGGAATAAGACGGGAGCCACTTTCTCCCACACAATTTCATCAAAAGAACAATCCAACGCTGAGTAAATTCCACAAAACAACTTC
>SJYV01053549.1:0-14574 GCA_006410875.1 Neotragus pygmaeus | reverse complement strand
TGAAGGGGCCAAATCACCCCTCGCCCCGGGATGGGGATGCGGAGGCCAAGAGGAGCAAGGACGGTCTCCCGGAAAGGAAGGGGCCCCTGGGACATCCGCGTCCCCCGCCCCTTACTCGGTGATGCGCTTGGCCAGCTCGGTGCAGGCGGCCGTGGAGTTGGCAGAGAAGACTCGGTAGCCGTTGCGGGCGGCGTTCATGGCGGGGCGGGCGGCGGGGCAGGCTCGCGGGGCGCGGAAAGCGGAGGACACGGAGAGCGGGGGCAGCAGCAGCAGCTTCCTAGGCATCGTCCGGCCCGGGGGCGCGGTTACAGCCGGCCCGCGCGGGGCTGCACCGGGGAGTGGTTCTGACGGAGGCGGCCGCGAGGCCAGCGCAGAGAAGGCGCCGAGAAAACGGCACGGGGGGCGGGGGGCGGGGAGAGTCTCGAGACCCCCAACCTCCTCGTACCAAAGGCCACTCGCTGAGGAATCAGGCGAGACGACACAGGGAAGAAACCTGCGCCGCCGATCACCTCAAAGATAGCGACGAGGGCACCGCCCCCTCTGGGAATCCGAAAGGCGCAGCTAGAGCGCCCGCACGGTGGCCATCTTAGATGAGGGCAGGGCGGTGAGCAACTCTCCACAAGCTTATTTTTTCTCTAGGAAGACATTAAAGATTCGTTTCGCCACTTTGATCTTGTCGCCCCAGGGGGGTTCTTTTGCTCTCACGTTCTTGGGCGGTTCAGCCTGGCTTTTTAACGGTGCCAGCCTATCCAACTTTTCCCTGCCAGGACCCAAAATGTCCGCCTCTGCGCTGGCTGACGATCTAGCCCTGAGCCTCTATGGTAACACTGCGCGAGAGCCCTGCGAGGCGCATGCGCTGGGCTGGGAGGTTGCCTGGGATACTAAAATACCCAAAAGGTGGTGTATCAAGTGTTTATTCCCCCAAAAGACTCCAATCTGGAATCTGTACGTTAGGCAAGGCTCTCTGAACAAGTCAAAGCATTCTTGGCAGTGTTTGCTCTCTGTACCCCTGTCGCTCGAAGATCCACTCACGCGACATCTGCTCCACTGGGTCTTTCAGCCACAGTAAGCCACCCTCGCCCCCTGGACCGTACCATGCATGGCACCGTGTATAGTTGCTTCTATTTTAATTTAGTTTTGTGAATGTCTGGATGTAAGTCCTCTTAGGGCAAGACCGTGTACCACTTGGTGCTTGTCTTTCCCAGTACGAGTTCCAGAGGCACACAATCTATCCCTGTCAATTAAGATCCAAGAAGAAAGTTAAAGGATGAGGAAACATTTGAGCCACTGTTTATCAGTAGCCCCGGGATTGGGGAGGAAGGCTGATCTCCTGTTTCTTATTCTGAGGACTCTCCCCTGTTGTGACATTAAGCCTGAGGGATCAGTTGATTGTGACTCTTGTGAAGCCTCCCAAGCCTCAAGCTTCAGGATTTGGAAACCGAACTGCCCCAGGGCCTGTTAGCAGCCTGACCCACATTCCAGCTGCCTCTGCAGAATTACTGACACATTTTTCTCTTCTTTTTTTTTAAGCAATATATATTTGTAAATATTTATTTATTTTGGCTGCACCGAATCTCAGTTTCTGCACTTGAGATCTTTAGTCGCGGCATGCGAACTCTTAGTTGAGGCATGTGGGGTCAAGTTCTCTGACCCGGGAGTGAACCCAGGCCCCCTGTATTGGGAGTGTGGAGTCTTAGCCACTGGACCAGCAGGGAAGTCCCTCAGGTCATATCTATCTCCCACAGAACTCCTCAAACCTCAAACTAAACCCATCGTTATTTTCTTGATTCTCTCCAAACTGAACTGCTCCTCTCTTCCTTCTGTGAGTAAACATGACATGAGGTTCCCAGTCAATAAAGCGCCAGAGAGGCCTTGACACTTCCCTTTCCTTCATTTTCTATATCCATTTATCAACATTGACTGAGCATCTGCTGTTTGCCAGGCCCATTTTAAGTAGTTTGGGATTCTTCAGAGAAAAAAAAAAAAAAGACAAAAATTCCTACCCTGGAGAGGAACATCTCTCAGGGGGAGAGAAATTGAAAAATAAACATAATAATTGAGTAACTGTGCAACTGAACTGAACTGATATAGTATGCTAGAAGTTGTATTTATTTCCTATTGCAGCGGTAATAAATTACCACAAAGGGGCTTAAAAGTAAAACGGTAAAGTATTAGTCACTCAGTTTTGTCCGATTCTGCGACCCCATAGACCACCAGGCTCCTCTGTTCATGGGATTTACCAGGCAAGAATACTGGAGTGGGTTGTCATTCCCTTCTCCAGGGGATCTTCTCAACCCAGGGATCAAACACGGGTCTCCTGCATTGCAGGTGGATTCTTTACCATCTGAGCCATGAAGTGGCTTAAAATGACACAAACTTATACCATCTTATAGTTCTGGAGGTCAAAGGTCCTACAATGGAGGTGTTGGCAGGCTGATTTCATTCTGAAGGTTCTGGAAGAGAATGCATTTCCTTGCCTTTTCCACTCTCTAGAGACCACTTCTCTCCTTGGCTAGTGGTCCCCATCCTCCATCTTCAAAACCAACAACCTGTCTTCTTCAAAATCTCTCTTTCATCTTTGCTTCCATTCACATATCTTTACCCACTCTGACATCCCTGCCCCCGTCTTATGGACTTTTGTGATGACATTGCATCCAACTGGAGAATCCAGTAAAATCTCCCCATCTCAAGGACCGAACCTCATCTCATCTATGAAGTTACTTTTACCGTAATCGACTCGCTGGTTCGGGATAATAAAATAAATTTTCACAGATTGAGGTATGGAAAGTCATTCTGGCTTATACATGAGTTAACTTGAATTTTATACTAACTATAACAGTCTGTTAGTGGCCTATGAAAATTACAGTGTACATCTGTCTTAATTATTAAGGAAAAGGGCACGCTGACCAGAAGGAAAGAATGAAAGTAAAAGTGTTAGTTGCTCAGTCATGTCTGACTTTTTTTGACCCCATAGACTATAGCCAGCCAGGCTCCTGTCCGTAGGGTTCTCCAGGCAAGAATACTGGAGTGGGTTGCCATTTCCTTCTCCAGGGGATCTTCCCAAACCAGGAATCGAACCCAGACCTCCCACATTGCAGATTCTTTATCGGGGCAAAGTAAAGAATGTACAGGTTAAAAGTAAAGATTGAATGCCTCCCTCTGGGATGCCACTGTTGGTTACTCTTTCAATGCTAAGCCTCCCTTCCCAGGCACAAGGCCATGAGTCACTGTGTTCCTGCTGATCTGCTTTTTTTTTTTCCAATTTTGAAAGAATGTCTTACTGACTTGTTTGATGTTCTTTGTCCTAATAAGACATAAAACTATGGTGAAAACCATGCTTCTCTGGAGCAGTTCCTCAGAGTTATCTGGGAGGCTGTCTTCCAGCCTATAGTTTGGCTCAAATAATACTATTTTTTTTCCTATTATAGTTTTCGTTGTTGTTTTCCGTTCTGTTTTGTTCCGAGGCATATGGAACTTCCCAGACCAGGGGTCAAGCCATTGCCCCCCTCACCCCTGCTGTGGAAGTACAGAGTCTTATAAACACTGGACCGCCAGGAAAGTCCCTTAGATTCTTTACTGATTATTTTCATCGACAAGGGGATCCTGGGGTCAACATCTTTGGAGGATGTTATCCTTGCTACCACAGAAGAAAAAAATAGGAGAAAGAGCAGAAGAGGGTTCTGGGGTGGGTTACCAACCAAGTTTTGTGCTTTCTACTTTTCAAAACTTCTGGAAGCCCTCCCACCTTCTTAGCCCTGTGATAGGTGTCTCACTAGGGTAGCCAGCTCCTCTCTACTGGGTTCCATTCATAATGACCTCTTCTTTATGTTCACCTGTTCTCCACATAAGCCAGCCTGGGATTTACACATACAGATCTGAAAGTGACTCCTCCCAAAAGGAATCAGAGGTTCCCTGTCACTTTTAGAATAAAGCCAAAGCTTAAGGTCTAATCCCTGCCTGTGTCTTCAGTTTCATGCCTTTTATTCTTCTCTTTGGCGTCAACCTGATTGGCTTTCTTCCAGCCCTGCTCTGGCCCTGTACCCTGCTGCCCCAGGACTTTTACGCATGCTGTTCCTTCTACTGGGAAACTCTGCCCCCTTCTCATCACCCAGTCAGCACTCATTCCTTTTCAGCCCTAGAGAGTCTACTCTGACCTCTCTGAGAAGGTTTAAGGCTCCTCCCATTGCCTCTCCCAGCAATATACCTTGGTCACATTCTCATAGCTCAAATGGTAAAGAATTTGCCTGCAGTGCAGGAGACCCAGGTTCAATCCTTGGGTCAGGAAGATCTTCTAGTGAAAGGAATGGCAATCCATTCCAGTATTCTTGCCTGAAGAATCCCATGGACAGAGAAGTCTGGCGGGCTACAGTTCATGGGGTCACAAAGAGTCAGACTCGACTGAGTGACTAACACTTCACTTCACACTCACAGTTTACCGTGATCCACACTGTCAAAGGCTTTGGCATAGTCAAGAAAGCAGAAATAGATGTTTCTCTGGAACTCTCTTGCTTTTTCATTGATCCAGCGGATGTTGACAATTTGATCTCTGGTTCCTCTGCCTTTTCTAAAGCCAGCTTGAACATCTGGAAGTTCACNTGCCTTGAGAAACGGTCACAGCCATCTCCGGCAAGGCGCGATCTGGTGGCTTGGTTAAGGGAGCCGACTTTGGTTTGGGAGGAAATCCCTCATGTCTGGAGATGGCTTGGGGGTGGGTGGGTGTAGGAACAGTGGGTAGGCAAGAAAGAATAAATTCACATTCTTTTACTGCTTATCACCGCATTCCCATCTGCTGAGTGGACTCCAGCTGAGTGGGCCCTTTAGTTCCCCACGGGCTCCCCAGGGACGGACCTCGGGGACAGATAACACATGTTCTAAGAAGGGGACAGAATCGTCTATTCAGGGAAGCTGGCAGAGGCTGTGGGGCAGGAAGACGGGGCGGCGGGGGGCGGTCAGGCCTCAGCCAAAGCTCCCAGGGCCAGTGACCCGCACACTGGGCTCTCCCTTGGAGGTAACTGTTAGGGTGGAGGAGGACCAGCTGGGATCTCTGAGGCCCCCCTCTCGTGTGCTCTCCTAGAAGTGGATCCGCTGACCCTCCCCCCTCACCGCCCTTCACTCCTGCTCCCAGCACTGCTGACTCTCCTCTGTGGCAAACCCTTCTCCTAGGTTGGTTTACTGTCAGCGGGGTTAGTTTATTTTATTCCAGCAGAACCAAGCATCTTCTGGAAGGAAGATTTGCCACATGGAAACAGATATACTAATAAGTAAACATCTGGATGGAAGGAGATAAAGCAGGGCATGCCAAAGCCAAACATAAACAGACTTGGTGTGTGCCAGCATCAGCTCAGAAAACCCAGAGCTGGGTGAGNCCATGAACTGATGGGACCAGATGCCATGATCTTTGTTTTCTGAACATTGAGCTTTAAGCCCACTTTTTCACTCTCCACTTTCACTTTCATCAAGAGGCATTTAACCTTAACTACCTCTTTAAACACCCTACCTCCAAACTCAGCCAGATTTTATGGCACTAGGGGCTAGGACTTCAACATACAAATTTGGGAGGCACTCAGTTCAGCCCATAACATGCACCAAATTCCCATGGACCTGATGGCAGCCTTTTCTGAGCAAGTGAGATTCTTTACAGAGCTGCCTTTGTCTGCAGGGCATTAAACTTCCTAGATGCCATGTAATTGTTGATCATCCACCTCCCCCCATGTCAAAAGTATTCTGGTTTGGATAATACATCCCATGGTCCTTTTGGGTGGAGTTGGGAGAGTTTCTGCTTGGAGAGAGTCAGATGGTCCACTGCTCAGAGGCACAACAGAGGCCAGCTCACTGGGGATTGGGTGCCTGTCATGCCTCCACACTTTGTGTCAGGCACTGGTTGGGGCTAGAATAGATTTGTTTTTCCTTGATCTGAAACACTGGCCAACTAGTATGTGCCAACTACCATAACACAACTTTCTGTTGTTGATAAGTCGTGTCTGACTCTTTGCAACCCCACAGACTACAGCATGACAGGCTTCCCTGTCCTTCACTATCTCCTGGATTTTGCTCAGATTCACGTCCACTAAGTCTATAATGCTATCTTATCATCTCACCCTCTGATGCCCCTTACTCTTTTGGCTTTCAATGTTTCCCAGCATCAGAGTCTTTTCCAATGAGTTGGCTCTTTGCATTAGGCGGCCAAAGTATTGGAGCTTCAGCTTTAGGATCAGTCCTTCCAATGAATATTCAGGGTTGATTTCCTTTAGGATGGATGGGTTTGATCTCCTTGCAGTCCGAGGGATTCTCAAGGGTCTTCTCCAGCACCATGATTCAAAAAGCATCAGTTCTTCAGCTCTCAGCCTTCTTTATGGTCCAGCTCTCATATCTGTACATGACTAGTGGAAATACCATACTTGGACAACTTTCTATGCAGTGCATGTAATATTTAGCTGCTCAGTCATGTCCGACTCTTTGCAACATTTTAGACTGTAGCCCACCAGGCTCCTCTGTCCTTGGGATATTTTCAGACAGCTTTCTAGATGTGTTCCTTTATTATCCATACTATGACCCTGTTGACCCTGTGTAGGATGCCTCTTATTATCATTCTTTTGGAAGTAGAAACTCGAATTCAGAGGGGTTGAGTAACTTGCTTAAGGTCACACAGGCTTGCTTGTGGTGGAGTGAGATTAGAACCCAGATCTTTTCAATTCCAAAGTCTATGACACTTGTCACTGACTCATGAGTAACTTGAGACAGAGCCATGATTTCCAGCTGGACGCCTTGGTTTCCCTTCCTGTAAATGAAACAAAATTGACGGAATCAGGCTGGGGTGCTTGTAATGTTGGTTCTTCTTTAGTTTCCTGGGGCTGTCCCAGCAAAGCTCCACAAACGGGGTGGCTTAAACAACAGGAATTGATTGTCTCACAGTCCTGGAGGCCAGAAGTCAGAATCAGTCAAAGGTTCAATGGGGTTTGTTCCTTATGAGGGCCCTGGGGGAGCATCTGCCACAGGCCCCTCCCAGCCTCCGGTGGCCTCGGATCCTTCCTCCTTGGCTTGCAGATGGTGTTGTCCTGGCATCTTCACGTCATCTTCTCCACGCCTGTCTCTGTGTCCTAATTCCCCATTTTATAAGGACACCAGTCATCTTGGATTAATGCCTGCCCTGATCACCTTACCCTAACTTGATCATTTGCAAAGACTATATTTCCAAATAAGATCACATTCACAGCTTAGGGCTGGAAGTTAGGACTTCACCATCTTTGGGGGGATACTGTTCACTCCATAATAGCACCAGGACCTCATCTATAAAGTCAGCCATAATGAGTCACTATCTTCTCAGCCTTCCAGCCTCAGACCAGCATGTCAGCTCTTATGCAGAACTTGTGAGGGGAGACGGTTCTTCTGGTGGGAGGGAAGAGAGTGGGGTTTCAGTATAGGCCTGCCCTGGGATCTAACTCTAGGGTGGGCACACCTTTCCAAATGCCTCTGCCCTGGATCCTTCAGAGCCACCCCTTCCTCTTCTGCTGCACCCCTGGCTCTTGGCCAGGCCCCAGCCCATNGGAAGAGAGTGGGGTTTCAGTATAGGCCTGCCCTGGGATCTAACTCTAGGGTGGGCACACCTTTCCAAATGCCTCTGCCCTGGATCCTTCAGAGCCACCCCTTCCTCTTCTGCTGCACCCCTGGCTCTTGGCCAGGCCCCAGCCCATCCTTCTGGGTGGGGGAGCTCCCTCCTGGGTGCTTCCTGCCACCCTCTGTCCTGGCACCTCATGTCCCCCTCCACCTGTTTCCCCACAACAAGGACAACTCGGCCTGGAAACTGTGGGTGTGATGACCCACCTGGAGCTGGGGAGGTGCCCAGAGTGGGTGCTAATTGACGATGCTGTTTCACTCCCAGTCCTCCTGACCCTCCCATGTCCTGAGTCCCTTCAGTGACCTGATCCCATAGTCACACACAGTCACATGATTGCAAGCTTGTGGGAGACCTGAAATTTTACCTCTTATTGTATTCATTTCACCCTCCCTTGTCTGGAGGAAGCTTTAAGGGTTATGTTGGGTCTGTGACGTCAGCCACAAGAAGCAGGCAGCTTGGCCTCTGGAAACTTCCTGTAATGAGATGCTCATAACCCCTGCTCACTGCAGCCTGCTTTTTGTGCTGGGAAGTGCCAACTGTCAGAAAATCTCATTTATTTTCTTTTTACTGAGCTGAAATCCATCTCCCAGGACTGCTAGCTCATATTGAACTGGTGGTATAGAATCATAGAAGGGAGTTTATACAAAGGAAATTCTAAGGATGTGTGGGTATGCAGGTGTGAATGTGTGGGTCCAGGTATGTATGCAACACACACACACGCACACACACGCAATTGCTGTACAAGGCAGAGCCTTCTTAGAGCTGGGGCTGTGTCCCACCATGTCCTACCCTGATCCCACTCTTTCTCTTGGGCTGATGGGGAGGGATCACTGCCATTTGAAAATGTGTCTCTTGGCTGCACTGTCCATACTCTCAGTCTTGGCTGCTCGCTGGGTCCTCCAGGTCTGCCAAGGGCAGGGCTCACCCGTGTGGCTCCTCTCAGAGCTCCCTTGGAGCACTCTGTCAGTACAGACCTCACTGTCCTAGAACACCTGGGACTCTTGGGGCTGGGCAGTGAGACCCCGGGATGTGACACAGACAGAGCCACCTACCCGAGTAAGTGCTTTCTCCGGGAGAGAGTCCAAGTGGCCTCGCACTTTTACCGGGCACAACCCTGGTGTCTGAAGAATTACTTTCATCTGGGAAGGGTGCAGAGCTGGCAAAGTGTTTTGCCTTCTAATCTCAGCACCAGGCACTCTGGGAGCTGGAAACAGCCAGGTAGAAACTTATAGCAGAATGAAGGCCAGAAATGCCTCCAGGCTCCTGACTCGGCCGAAATGCAGATTGTATGGATGATGCTGCCCTGGTTCAAAGGGCCAAAGCATCTCCCCAAACTCAGAGGTCACCCACCAGTGAGGGAGCCAGTCCAGTCATTCAGTAGGGATGTTACAGTGGCCTCTGGTCTGTAGGTCCGTGGTTTGGCCCCGTGGCTGCGCCCTGAGATAGGCTTCCAAGGGAGGCGGGTCAGGTGGGGAGATGAACTTGGAAACTGAGACAGGGGAATGAGTCCATCTTTCATCCAGGGCATCACTCCCTTCTGGGTACATGTCTAGCCAGGGTGGGTCAGTCAGAGGGCCTTTGAGGAGCAACCGTCATTTGGGAAACCTTTTAACTGCCTTTGGAGCTATGCGTAAGCCCCTGAGGTGCAGGGTAAGATGCAAGCACAGTGTATTATTTGGGTTGACATTTATGGCATGGATAAACAGAGTGTTGTTACTACCGAATCATGAGCCTCCAACCACAGGGAAGGCAGTGCGCTGAGAGCACACAAGTGCGAGAGGAGTTTTCATACAAAAGAGAGCAGAGTGCAGAGCGATGAGCTCCTGATTTTTAATACTACTGCTCTAAAGCAGGGAAGCGAAGAGCAGAAAATTGAAACCATCAGAAAAGCGTCAGGTTCCAGGGCAGCCAAGACAGAAGTCAGAGTCGACGCTGATGAAATAAGTGGGCTGGTTCCTCCTTCAAGGATCGGCCCAATTCTGGGAGGGGTGGGAGGAGGAAAGAGGCAGGGAGGAGGAAGGAGGGAGGGAAGAAGAAAGTCGAGGAGGGAAAGGACAGGAAGGAGGCAGAAGAGGCAGGAGCAGAGGGAGAGTGGAGAAAAGGGGTCAGTGGTCACGGAACTTGACATCAAATTTTTTTCTCCACTTAGTCCACCCTGAGCTTCCTAGTTGTCTCTGGGGGAGGGGATGTGACTTTTGTCTTCTAGGTCACAGTGGTCCCAGCTGTTTGGCACCAAGAACCAGTTTCATGGAAGATAATTTTTTGACGGATGGTGAGGGGGTGGCTTTGAGATGTTTCAAGCACATTACATGTACTGTGCACTTTATTTCTATTATTATTATATCAACCCCACCTCAGATCATCAGGCATTAGGTCCCAGAGCTTGGAGACCCCTGATGTAGGAGGCTTGATGGAGGGTATGCCTTGACATCTCCTAATAAGGATAACCGAGAGGATTCTTCAGGCTTTGGATTCCAAAAAGCAGATGTGCTGTTGACATGGTCGAGTGTTTTTGTCCGGGCATCTTCACAAAGCCCTCTGGAAGTTACTGTCTTGATGAGTCATTGATAGGGACAGAGTGGCCACAGTAGGGACGATTCCAGGCTCCAGGGGTCGTGTGTGGGGTTTGTGTCGGAAGGCATCTGTCCTGCCTGATTTCCCCTCCAGGGAGACTTCACGGCCATCGGCCAGGGCTCCCCTGCCCAGGGGAAGGGTCTGTAGTCAGCCATAATGAGCCACGTGTTTTCTGGGCCTCATGGCCTCAGTCCAGCAGGCCAGTTCCTGCATGGCCCTAGGAGGGCAGCTGGACCTTCTGGTGGGAGGGGCAGTGGGTGGGGTCTTGGCGTGGGCCTGCTCTGGGGTCCAACTTGGAGGTGCACTCTGTGGACCCATCAGAAGTCCCCCCTCTTCTCCAGCTGGACTCAATCTGGTGAGAAAATGCCAGAAAACTGGTGTGAAAAATCTCTCCCACCAAGGCACAGACATTGAGGTCAGAAGGAGCCCTGTCCACTCTCCGGGGATAGCCTCAGTACTCAAGATGGCCAGAGATGTTTATGGAGCATCTGGAGGTTCTGACACTGGATGAGACACTCAGAGGTCACCACCGGGTGAAAGGGCTGCACACAGAGATCTGTGTTTCAAGCAGGAACCTGGGCAGTCAGCCTAGGTCCTGATGTGACCTTGGTCAAGTTATCCAACCTCTCCCAGCATCACTATCTGTTCACCATTGTTAGGTAAACAGACCCATATTTGGTACCAATGCTACCTCTGTGCCATAACCTCCCAAGTTATTTCTCCAACTCTGACCTCTCTCCTGAACCCCAGACTCCTATGTCCAGCATTTACTCAGAGTCTCCTCCTGGGGGTCTAATGAAGTGAAGTGAATGTGAAAGTCGCTCAGTCATGTCTGACTCTTTGCAACCCCATGGACTATATAGGCCATGGAATTTTCCAGGCCAGAATACTGGAGTGGGTAGCCTATCCCTTCTCCAGTGGATCTTCCCAACCCAGGAATTGAACTGGGGTCTCCTGCATTGCAGGTGGATTCTTTGCCAACTGAGCTATCACCTCTCTAATTTAACACCCAAAGTGGAACTCTTTCTAAATAAATATCTACCGAACTCATTCCTTCCAAGTCTTGCTCACCCGCCCGCTCATCCATTTTCTCTAGAATCCGAGGGGGCTCCCTGGATTTCTATCTTGCCCCCTTTCCCATTGAATCACTCAGCCCTGATGACTGTCCCTGAAATACTGCTCAAGTCCATACACCTCTTTCCTCCTCAGCAGCAGAAGCTCCCTCCTGAGTCCCCTATGACTCACTTTGTATTCAGCAGCCAATATGTGGATCAAATCATATTTTCCTCCTTAATATTCTCCAGTGATTCCTCTTATGGGGTTTTGCAGGTGGCTCAGTGGTAAAGAATCCATCTGTCAGTGCAGGAGACGCAGAAGACATGGGTTTGATCCCTGGGTCAGGAAGCTCCCCTGGAGAAGGACATGGCAATATCTGATTCAGTGTTCTTGCCTGGAAAATTCCATGGACAGAGGAGCTTGGCAGAATGGAAGAGTCAGACACAACTGAGCCTGCATGCACGGCTCTTCTTGGGCCTAGAATATAATCCAAACTCCTTCCTGTGGTCTTCCCACCCCTGCTGGGTCAGGCCTGCACTCCAGCCTCAGCTCATACCAAGCTTCCCTGCTGGTCCTCAGGTGGCTGTGCCTGACCACACCCCAGGGCCTTTGCACGCACCCTTCCCATTGCTTAGAACACCCTCACTCCAGATGCTGCACAGCTGGCTCCAGGCTAAGCTCAAATGTTCCCTCCTCTTCCCCTGGAGAACTTGGGGGCGGCATCACTCTGCATGGCCTAGAGACAAAAGCTTTACCCCTCTCCTTACATCCAGAAGGACAGAGAGAGCTCAAGCAGAGACTGTTTGAATAGTGGAGACTTCATGTCAGGGATGCTCTTGGCGGGATGATGGTCTGGGCTGAGGACCTCAGGTGCTCCTTCAGCAGACTTGCTCCTTTGGGTTGGGGTGTTCTCATAGAGTTTCCCTGCTTCCCTATCCTGGGTAGACAGGCCTCTGAATAGGTGGGTGCATGCTCCAGGCAGTTCCCAGGGCCTCTGTGCACCCCACATCTGTTGTTTGTCAGTCACTCAGTCATGTGCAACTCTTTGCGACTCCATGGACTGCAGCATGACAGGCTTCCCTGTCTTCTGCCATCTCCCAGGGTTTCCTCAAACTCATGCCCATTGAGTCAGGGGTGCCATAGAACCATCTCATTCTCTGCTGCCCTCTTCTCCTCCTGCCCTCAATTTTTCCGAGCATCAGGGTCTTTTCCAGTGAGTTGGCTCTTCGCAACAGGTGGCCAAAGTATTAGAGCTTCAGTATCAGTCCTTCAATGAATATTCAGGGCTGATTTCTTTTAGGATTGACTGGTTTGATCTCCTTGCAGTCCAAGGGAGTCTCAAGAGTTCTCTTCAGCACCAGAGTTCGAAAACATCAGTTCTTCAGTACTCATCTTTCCTTATGGTCCAACTCACATTCGTACATGACTACTGGAAAAACCATAGCTTTCAATATATGGATCTTTGTCGACAAAGTGTCGACTCTGCATCTGGGCACTCACTCATTGGGAAAATTTCTGACCTGGCTGTGGGCTTTGACTGATGCTGTTCTGGCTCCATCCTAAGTCATCCACACTAGAGGATTATGTGTGAGACTTATGTTTACAGTCTCTGCGCCTTTTCTACCTCAAGATGCTTGTGGAGACTACAGATAGTTTGTGGGGTGACTTCTCCTAAAATCCCTAAATCTAGGTGAAGGGGAGGCTCTAAACCTGGGGGCCTCTGGCAGGCTGCCTGTCCCTGGGGGTCCCCGAGCCCACCAGGGCTCAGCTCTGCAGCTACCCAGGCTGCCTTCTTCCCAGTGACTGCTTTATAGGGAAGAGATGGGATGTTGGTTTGGACCCAGGCCTTTGGAGCCATGTAGACCCAGCTGCAAATTCTGCCTCCTCCTCTTACTGACTGAGTGGCTGAGGACAGGTTACTTCTCTGAGCCTCCCTCTCCTGCTCTGTGCTGGAGCCAATGTAGTGCCTGCCCCTCGGGACTGGACTGAGGATGCGACAGGGCCCCAAGTTCATGTCAGCCAGTGGCTTCTGTGGCGGTCCCTGCTCAGTGGTGACTGACTTGATGGCTGCCCTCCCTGCTCACTGCCCCGCACAGCCTTCTGCCGGGTCACAGCCAATACAGATGCTCCCTGGAGTCTTCCATCTGTTCTGGCATCTTCTAGGTCCAACAGTGCAGAGCCTATTGGTACTTTGGTGGGGTTTTTGGCTCACAGATGGTTTGGAATAAAACCAAGGGCCCTGTGATGTTGTCTAGCATCATGGTACATCCAGCGGGGGGCGGGAGGGGGGCGTGTGTGGACACATCCATGGGTTCCCTCCATCACTTTCCTTCCTTACCTAACAATGCAGAGAACCCAAGATCCAGGCTCTTTTAAATTAATTTTGGCTGTGCTGGGTGTTCACTGCTGCATGGGCTTTTCTCTAGTTGTGGCGAGGGGATGCCTTCTAGCTGTGGTGTGCAGCTTCTCATTTCGGTGGCTTTCCCTGGAGCATAGGTTCTGGGCATGGGCTCAGTAATCTCAGCTCCTTGGCTCTAGAGTCCAGGCTCAGTAGTTGTGGCACATGGGCTTAGTTGCTCCACGGCATGTGGGAATCGTCCTGGACCAGGGATCGAACACGTGTCTCCTTCTTTGACAGGTGGATTCTTTACTTCTGAGCCACCAGGGAAACCCTAGGCCCCCTTCTTAAGCACCGTTGCTTCGGTTCCCCTGGGGCCATCCAGGGCTCCTGATGAGAAGGGAGGATGTGACCTGGTGGAGGGGCAGCCTCAAGGGAGAAGAACTAAGTTGCCCAGATACTAGGATCTCAAGTCTTGACTTTGTCCCTCCCAGCTAGGCAACCTTGAGCAAGTTGGTTAATCTCTTTGGGGCTCAGTTTCTTCATTTATAAAGTAGGGAGAATGATTTCCATCTCAGGGATGTTCATTCTTCCATTTAACAAATGTGAGAGGGATCGTGAGGAGGCTGGGAGGGATGGACTTATGCAGGGCCCACTCAGATAGTCCTAAAAATGTCACCATTTCTCCAAAGGGCTCTGAGAGCCATAGAAAGGTTTTTGGTTTATTGGTTGGTTTTTTGTTATTTTTAAACAGGGGACTGTCATTCATTTGTATTTTTAAAAGATTACTCTGGCTTATAGGTGAGGACTAGGTTGGAGATTGTCAGAATGGAGTGAGACGCATGCATAGCAGGCAGCACAGTTCCTGGCGTATGGGACGCACCTGGGAGCACCAGCTCTTGTTATTGTGTTCACCACGGCAATCGTCAGACAAGCAGCCGGTCTTCCTAATGAAAGTGATGTGCTCTAGCTCCAGAAATCCCATTTCAGA
>SJYV01053547.1:11159-29099 GCA_006410875.1 Neotragus pygmaeus | reverse complement strand
AAGAGACAGCCCCAAGAGCCTCCCGCAGCAGGGCACGGCAGAGGAACGCAATGTTTCATTTCTGCAGGATCGCTACCAGCGAGGGAAAGGGAGGCGAGATAAATTACATTAAATAAAAATTATTTTGCAGGATTTAATTTTACCAATCTAGTCAGAGGTCTGGACCTTGGCAAATGCACAGCCATTAAAGGCACCCACTGCAGGGGGCGGGGGGGCAGGTGTGCCAGGAAGATTCTGGAAGCAGTAAAAGGAGCACCTCCGGCCCCCAGCCCAGGGCCCATCCCCTTGGCAGCCCCACTGCCCAGCCTCCAGGCCCTGCACCTCGGGACCTCGGAGGGGGATCGGGGGCAGCCGGCCTGGCAGCCGGAAGGCAGGGCACTACAGTCAGGGCCAGGCCCAGCGGCCATGTCCGCCAGGACCACGTCTGTCCTGCAGGGCAGCGGGCAGGTTCCTGAGTCAGCACGAACACACGCGGGCACATCAGGGCCTCAGGAACATACTCAGGTCTCCACCCGGAGGCCACAGGAGAGCGTGGGGGGCGGGGGAGGGCTCCCCCTGGCCAGCTGCCATTGGAGCAACGGCCTGGCTTCCCCGATGCAGCCCAGTCTCCAGTTAGCCAGCTCTCTGACACTCCAGCTCCAGTCCCTGCCTGACGCTCTGCTTCTCAGAGGGGCAAGGGGGAAGCGGCCTGGGGGCTGACCCTTGGGAGGCCCAGGTGCCCGGGTGAAGCAAGGCTGCCCAGTCGGCCGTGCCAGGCCCCCAAGAGGTGGGCGAAGTGCCACTCAATGTGAGCCTCAGGTTTGCATTAAACTTTTAATACTTCCCCAGGCAGGGCTGGGCCACCACGGGGCTGCTAATGGAAGGGCCGGTGCAGGGCAGCAAAGCTCCGGGTGGGGTGTCAGCTGCCAGGAGCCTCTCCCCCGGTCTCCACCTGTGTGCTTGGCTCCCAGCCCCATTTCCTCCAGGTGGGTGCAGATGAGGAGCCGGGGCATCCAGAGGGTGACCTTCCTGCCCAGGCCTCCAGCTGGGACTATACTTGATCACCCACCCACCAGCTGCCTGCTTTCAAAACCCCTCATCCTGGGCAACTTAGGTCATCGGGCAGGGGTGGGAAGGGGCTGACCCTGCTGTGCAGAGACGGCACCAAGGCCTGGACTTGCCCCTGGTCCCCAGGACTCTGCTGCAGAGAAGAGACTCTGACCTCAGCCTCTGTGCCTGGCAGTCTGAGAGTCGCCAGTGCCCAGGGTAGGGGGTGCACAGGCCTCCAAAACCTCAGGGTCACGTAGCCCCACCTCCAACATACCCCCACCCCAGGTCACTGCACCCCAGCCCGATAGGCAGAGGCGAGAGGCCTCCTGGGTTCCGCCAGGCACCTGGGCAGCCTCCGCCCAGACCACAGCCTGGACCGGCATCAAGCATAAAAGCCGGTTTTAACTGCACTAACAAATGTTTGCCTGGAAGCTTTTTTTTCTCAAACAGAGAAGGGCAGCCTGCCAGAATCCGCAAATTCAGAAATGTGCTTCCCAGCCCTTCCCCTGCCGTCCCGGGAGGCAGGGCCGGCCCTCAGAGAGAGGGGCACGCGCAGTTGGCCGGCCCTCCAGAATGATCCCTAGCCCCCTGGGCACCGGACTGGGCACCCACAGCTGGGGCCTCATCGGCCCCACTGGCTGTGGGACCCCGGGGGCCAGGCAGGGACGGGGTGGACGCACCATCGAGTGGGCCGCAGGGCCCTGGGCCACACAGCATGTGGCGTATGCAGTGGGCTCTAACCAGGGTCCAGACTAGGGGTCTGGTGGCCCAGCTCCATCCTACATGCCACTGCGAGGGTGACTTCCTGCCACCAACAGGCCAACCTCTGACCCTCCGCCGGACATTTCGACTTTGGTGCGGGTGGGGGGTCGGGAGCCAAACAAACAGGGTGTGAACCTGAAGAAACAGCAATGGCGCCCAGAGGGAGGACGGGGGCCACCTGGCCAGGAGCCCACCTGGACGCCTGTGTCCCACCGAGTGCTCACCAGCCACCGACGGGTCCAGAAGGCTTGTGAAGAATGAAGTAGTGTTTAGAACAGAGCTGACAATCTCTCCCACCCATATCTGTAATTTAAATACCATAAGCTTGAAGAGTGTCCCCCTCGGGCATCGTTTAATAACTTAGAAAGCCAGCTCTACGCCTGCAGATGGCACCTTCTCCTCCCTCGTGGGCTGAAGCAGGGTCTCCCCAGGTGCCCAGGCTCGAGGGCACAGGGCAAGGTCGGGGGGGTGGGGCGGACTGAGAGCAAGGGCTGCCCGGGATGGGGAGTCGGGCCTCAGGCACTGGCTGCCCCCCGCCCCCTGTGGTCCCCACAGCACCTTGACGTCCCCTCCGAGGGCCGGCAGGGGTCTTGGAAGCAGCCAGGTCTAGGTGGCGGGCAGGTAGGGGGCGAGCACGCCAGGCCAGGCCGGTCACCCAGCTCATTAACAACAGCGCCTCCATACACACTCCGGTCTTTAATATTCATAGCTCTCTTCATCTGCATATCATGCCATAAATAGTCGAGGTAAGACACAAAGCTCCCCTGCATTTCTAATTATGCTTAAAAATCTAATGTAAATCAGACTGACACAGAAATACTAAATCAGCCACTGGCGGGGGGTGGGGGCAGCAATTACACTGAGATGGGGGCCACGGCGCATGCACCCCACCCCCACCCTCCAGGCTGGGTGGCTGTGGGGTAGCAGGGCTCCAGGCCCGCCCCCGGCTTGGAGCTAGGCGGCGGCGTCCCAGGCCACTCCTGAGCCAGGCTCACCCACGTGGCCCTAAAGCAGAGACAGCGAGGGGGCCGGGGACATGCCCGTGGCACCTTAGGGACCCCCCAGCCCTGCCCCAAGGCCGGCCAGCCTGTCCCACTGAGGGGTTCTGGTAACAGGCCTCCCTGCACCCCCGCCTGAGGCCCCCTGGCCCCATGTCCCACACAGGGCCTCAATCCCGGGCTCCCCCGGCCTCCACACCCAACCAGCTCTACAGAAGAACCTGACTCCGCAGCAGAGGAGTCAGAGACACTGTGCCCCGGCCCCGGGGCGAGGCCTGCTCGGGGGGACGGAACTGGGCAGCCAGGAATCGCAGGCAGAGCATCAAGCCATGGAAGGGCGCAGGGACAGGACTGCAGGGGACAGCGGGTCCCCTGAACCCTGGGGGGCTCCAGCCCTGCATGGGCAGGAGAGGCCTGCAGTGGCCTTGGCGCCGCCCCCTGGGCCCAATCCCATCTGCGGGCGACACAGAGCAGAGCTTCAGAGCAGATGCCCAGGGCCATCCAGAGCCTGTCAGCACATGCCACCATGGGTGGGCACCAGTCCGGGGGCCCCCACGGGTGGCCCTGAGACCAGATCTCAGGGTTTCTGCAACTGGGACAGTAGGGTCACCTGGACGGGGAAGCCCAGGAGGAGCAGGGCCAGAGGCAGGTGACCCAGCCTCCGTCGGGGCAGGCATCCACCTCCCACCCCTCATCCCGGCCCCCAGCTTTCTGGGAAGCCCCCGGGGACAGACTGGTACTCAGCACAACTTCAGCCCAGATCCCGGGCCCCCAAAAGGCAGCCTGGAGTTGGGGCCCCGGGCTGCGCACCCCTGCCCATCCTGGAACATGATGGGAAGGCCACCCGAGGAGCCTGCAGGGCGTCCAGGTCCGAGTGACATGGGGGTTACCCCAGTGCCTTTAGCGAGACGCAGAGACGCCTGCCGCCCGCATCTGCCTGGCATCATGCCCAGACCTATTTTTAAGCCCATTTACTAGAAATCCCACAAATTAAAGGAAATACGGATAATGCAGTCAGAATCCTGGGGGGCAAGTAAAAGCTGAACACAGTCGTCCTCCTGCTCCAGCGTGAGAATCTCAACCACAAACCAGATCTCCCCAAAGTGCTCCGGGGATGCAGGCGCGTCCTGTGTGAGGACAGTCCAGTGCACCTGGGGCTGTAGGCCCGGGCTGCGGCCCACGGCAGGGCTGCAAAGGGCAATCACCTCTACGAAAAATAAAGACAACAAATACAAATACCCGACTTTATGGCCCGGGAACGCAGATCACCAGTCACTACCGATAGCATGTCAAGACGGCACGTTCTCTCCCTGGGGTGAGGCCAGGCCCCCAGGACAAGCTGGCTGGCCGAGGTGAGGGGCGGAGAGGCCCAGGCGTGCTGGCCTCCAAGGTTGAGACGTCCCGCAGGCTTACTGGCTTATCCGCGCCTAAAGTTGTCAGAATACACGGCTAGACTGCTCCTGAGGAAAACACGTCCACGGCACAGCTGGGCACCAAGCCCCTGCAGATCTCAGGAGCCCTGGGCCTGTCCTCCCAGTCCTCAGGCCTCTGGGCCCCCTCCCCTGCTCGCTCCATTGGCGAGGTGGCCAGGTGGCCGCTCTCCAGCCACCCCTTCACCAGAGCCTCCCCCTCTGCATCCTGACACAGTGGGTGCCAAGAGCCTGGGGGTTGGGAGTCCGCACAGGTGGAAGGGGAGCCGCGGATGGGGAGGTGTGTGCCTGTGTGTGTGCGCATATGTGTCTGTGTGTGTGTATGTGCACACATGTATGTGATGCAAGTACAAAGCTGGGGGCCGGGATGAGGGGTGGGAGGCAGATGTGCACACGTGTGCGTATGTGCCTGTGTGCATGAGTACGTGCATGTGTGTGAGCGAGTGTGTATGTGTGTTTGTGTTGCATGCGTGTGGGTACACGTATGTGTACGTGTGCATGTGTGAGTGTGTGCAGGCATGTAAGTACATGTATGTGTGTGCATGTGTGTGAGTATGTGTGCATCAGTGTGAGAGAAGCAGAAAGAGAGAGAGACATCCCCAGATCCCCCTGCCTGAGGTCGCCCCATGCATTCTGAGCTGACACACAGTGGGGACAAGGCTGGCCGGTCCCACCACGTTCCGGGATGGGACAGGCCCTCCCCTGGGGGCCAGGGGGAGGAAGCGGCCCAGTGGCTCGGCCCTGCTCACATCCTGCCGGACGCCAGGCGGTCTCGTGCTGCAGGGGTGGGGGCGGGCATCTGGAACTGGAGTGGGCCACGTGTCCCCACCCCGTCTCTGGGACCACAGAAGGGCCTGCAACTGACATCCCCAGCTACTGGGAGCTCGTCTCACTCCATCTTATTCCGCTCTACAGAGCAAGAGGCTGATATTCATGGCGGGTGGGCAGGCCACGGAGGCGTCACCTCAGCCCGCAGGAGAGGCTGGAGGTAGTGGGAAGGGCAGAGGCCCTGCCGCACCTGCTCCTGTAAGACCACCTCAGCCCCCGGCCCCAACGCCACCCAGTCAGGAAAGGCCAGATGGTGAGGCTGTGCCAGCCCCGTGACGGGCAGGCAGCGGGTGAGGGGCGAGCCCATGGGAACATGTGAACATCAATTTCAGGTGGACGGCAGACTGTTCAGAGAATTATCAAAAGCTTAGAAATTAAGCACAATGTCAAATGCTTGACCCTTCACCATCACAGGGGCCATCCAGGGGATTGTCCCAGGACAAGGCCCCCCACTGTCCAGGAGAATGACCCGCCTGCTTGCATTCCGCCCGGGCTGTGCCCAGCTATAAGCACACTCGTTCATTTTTTTGTCCAGGAAAGATTTCAAAGACTTTTCTCCATAGAAAAGATACCCCTGGGCTTCCCTGGTGGTTCGGTGGTAAAGAATCCGCCTGCTGATGCAGGACACACGGGTTCTATCCCTGAACCAGGGGGATCCCACATACTGTGAAGCAAGTCAGCATCTGTACAAGGGTCCTGTCTATCGTCTTTAAGCAACTACACGTGACAGGTGCCCAGGCGGACTCGCCTGCAGAAGCAGGTTGAGTGGGGTGCTGGCAAAGTCCCTCAGTCTGCCAGTGTCCTGATGTGCGGTTTGGGCCATGTCCCTTTTCTGAATCGGGGACAGTGTTTACTTCTGACCTGTGGCTGAAGCGGTGGCCTCCCCAGTCTCGAGGGAAGCCCTGTCCTCACACTGAAGGCAGAACTTTTTCCTACCTCTGAAAGGTATCCAAGAATTACAGACTCTCTTAAAGAGCTGTATCCTTACTTGCTAAGAGAAAATGAGCAGTTTTATAAGCCAAATGTTTTCAGAATTCCTGGAACATAAAGAAACTTCTAATATTTTAAAGAGGCTAGTGTGTAAGGGGGAGGGGACACTTTTCAGAGAAACCACCAGCTCAAAAAGCATCTCCATGTAACACCCCAAATTTCTGCAATCAAGGGGAATCCTGGGCAAATGAGACTGCTTTGACAACGGGTTAAAAAGACAACACGATGTCTTTGCCCTGATTTATAAATCCAGTGCATATTTCACTTTCATGATCTGGATGTTTTTTCATGGGGGAAGTAGTTACTCTGAATTTCCTAAACTCCATATACTGTTTCAACCAGAGAAGCTGGCATCACTTGTGTGTGATACTCAAGATCACGAAAATCATAAAGTGACAGAGTCAACTACACTGCAGGATTCTGACAAACAGGCATCAACGTTAGTTTTGAATATGTAATACTGGAGTGCTGCGGTGTTGCTTTAAAACCTCTGACAGATTAAACCAATAACCACCCAAACACACACAAAAAGATGCCCTCTGTCAGACAATTCTAATATCTGTCATCTGAAAACTCTTAAGAAATAAACAACACATGAAAACACTCAGCACCTGAAAAATATTCAACCAGCTAGGAAGGGGGGCACTCCATCTGATGGAGGACGCGTGGAAAAACTACAGGTGACGTCATACCCCAAGGCGAAACACTGCATCCTCTCAGCTAACGTAAGAACAAGGGAAGCAGGCCAACACTGTACAAGCTCCACGTCCAACTGAGAGAACTCAGGCAAGACGATGAAATGAAAGACATATAGTTAGAAGGGAAAGAAAACCTATCTCAGTTCACAGACAATATGATCTTCTACAAAGACAACGCTAAGGAATTGACCAAAAGACTATTAGAACTGAGAAGCAGGTTCAGCAAGGTTGCAGCATATAAGGTCGATAGATTGAAAAATCAAATGCATTTGTATATACCTACAGTGAACAATCTGAAAATGAAATTCAGTAAGAAATGCCATTCATAATGATATCAAAAGCGTAAAATATTTAAGAATAAATTCAACAGAAGTAGTATGAAACTTCCCTCATAGCTCAGTTGGTAAAGAATCTGCCTGCCTGAAGAATCTGCAGAAGACCCTGGTTCAATTCCTAGGTCAGGAAGATCCGCTGGAGAAGGGATAGGTTACCCACTCCATTATTCTTGGGCTTCCTTCGTGGCTCAGCTGGTAAAGAATCCGCCTGCAATGCAGGAGACCTGGGTTCAATCCCTGGGTTGGAAAGATNAAGACCCTGGTTCAATTCCTAGGTCAGGAAGATCCGCTGGAGAAGGGATAGGTTACCCACTCCATTATTCTTGGGCTTCCTTCGTGGCTCAGCTGGTAAAGAATCCGCCTGCAATGCAGGAGACCTGGGTTCAATCCCTGGGTTGGAAAGATCCCCTGGAGAAGGGAAAAGCAATCTGCTCCGGTATTCTGGCCTAGAGAACTGGAAAGAGTTGCAAAGAGTTGGACATGAGTGAGCAACTTTCACTTCACTTCAGTATAAAACTTACACGTTGAAAACTGCAAAACTTTGAAAGAAACTACAGATTTAATTAAAATGGAAAGGTATTCATGTTCATGGATTAGATGTAACATTGCTAAGATGGGAATACTCCCCCAATTGATTGACAAAGTCAATGAACTCCTAATCAAAACATCTCTGTAGAAACTGACAAGTTAATTCTAAAATTGATATGGAAATGCAAGGGACCCAGAACAGCCAAAAAAATTTGTAAACGAGGAACAAAGTTAGAGCACTCATACCTCCCAACTTCACAACTTATTACAAAGCTGCAATAATCAAGGAAGTGTGGCATTGGTTCAGTTCAGTCGCTCAGTCGTGTCTGACTCTTTGCAACCCCATGAACCGCAGCACACCAGGCCTCCGTGTCTATCACCAACTCCCGGAGGCCACCCAAACTCATGTCCATTGAGTTGGTGATGCCAATCTAACCATCTCATTCTCTGTCATCCCCTTCTCCTCCTGCCCTCAATCTTTCCCAGCATCAGGGTCTTTTCAAATGAGTTAGCTCTTCGCATCAGGTGGCCAAAGTACTGGAGTTTCAGCTTCAACATCAGCCCTTCCAATGAACACCCAGGACTGATCACCTTTAGGATGGACTGGGTGGATCTCCTTGCAGTCCAAGGGACTCTCAAGAGTCTTCTCCAGCACCACAGTTCAAAAGCACCAGTTCTTCAGCACTCAGCTTTCTTTATAGTCCAACTCTCACACCCACCACTGGAAAAACCATAGCCTTGATTAGATGGACCTTTGTTGGCAAAGTAATGTCTCTGCTTTTTAATATGCTGTCTAGCTTGGTCATAACTTTCCTTTCAAGGAGTAAGTCTCTTTTAATTTCATGGCTGCAGTCACCATCTGCAGTGATTTTGGAGCCCAGAAAAATAAAGTCTGACACTGTTTCCACTGTTTCCCCATCTATTTCCCATGAAGTGATGGGACCAGATGCCATGATCTTCGTTTTCTGAATGTTGAGCTTTAAGCCAACTTTTTCACTCTCCTCTTTCACTTTCATCAAGAGGCTTTTTAGTTCCTCTTCACTTTCTGCCATAAGGGTGGTGTCATCTGCATATCTGAGGTTATTGATATTTCTCCCGGCAATCTTGATTCCAGCTTGTGTTTCTTCCAGTCCAGCGTTTCTCATGATGTACTCTGCATATAAGTTAAATAAGCAGGGTGACAATATACAGCCTTGACGTACTCCTTTTCCTATTTGGAACCAGTCTGTTGTTCCATGTCCAGTTCTAACTGTTGCTTCCTGACCTGCATACAGATTTCTCAAGAGGCAGGTCAGGTGGTCTGGTATTCCCATCTCTTTCAGAATTTTCCACAGTTTATTGTGATCCACACAGTCAAAGGCTTTGGCATAGTCAATAAAGCAGAAATAGAT
This sequence comes from Neotragus pygmaeus, assembly GCA_006410875.1. NCBI lineage: Eukaryota > Metazoa > Chordata > Mammalia > Artiodactyla > Bovidae > Neotragus > Neotragus pygmaeus. Next base: position 20,110 of record SJYV01053547.1, on the reverse strand, counting down.
GTTTTTCTGGAACTCTCTTGCTTTTTCCATGATCCAGCGGATGTTGGCAATTTGATCTCTGGTTCCTCTGCCTTTTCTAAAACCAGCTTGAACATCAGGGAGTTCACGGTTCCCGTATTGGTATTGACATACAGATCAATGGAACAGAACTGAGAGTCTGGAAATAAACCCATGCATCTATAGTCAACTGATTTTCCAATAGGGGGCCAATTGTGTGTGTGTGGGGGGGGGTTGTTTCAAAATATAGTGCAAGGCTCATGGATAGTCAGATGTAAAAGAATGAAGTTGGACCCTTACCTCACACCATATACAAAACTTAAAATGAGTCAAAGACCTAAATGTAGGAGTATAGCTAAAACTATAAAACACTTAAGAAAATACAGGGGTAAATATTTGTGACAGTGGAATCTTAGATATGACACAAAAAGCCCATGGGAAAAAAAGAGATAAATTAGATTTCATAAACATTTAAAAATTTTGTGGTTCAAAGAACCCCATCAAGAAAGTGAAAAGACAAAGAATGGGAGGGGATATCGGTAAGTCACATTTCTGGCCAGAGACTTGTATCCAGAATATATAGCTCAGCAATTACAAGACAGATAACTGAATTTTAAAATGGGCAAAGCATCTAAAGAGACACTTCTGCAAAGAAATATATAAACGTCCAATATGCACATGAAAAGACACTGAACATCATTAGCCATTACAGAAATGCAAATTAAAATCACATGAAATAGCACCGCACACTCACTGGAATGGCTATAACAAAAAAGGCAGATTAAAATTGTTGATGATGTGGTGGGATTGTAAAATGGCACAGCCATTTTCGGAAAACAGTCTGCCAGTTCTTCAAAAGGTTGAACACAGAGTTAACACATGACCAAGCAATTCCACTCCTAGGTATCTACCCAGAAGAAGTGAATACAAATGTTCATGCAAAAACTTATGCATGAATGCTCACAGCACCATTATACATAACAGCCCCAAACTGGAAACAACACAAAATGTCCATCAATGGGAAAATGGATAAACAAAATGTGGTCTCCCAATATGATAATATATTGCTCACCATGGAAAAGAATGAAGTACTGATTCATGCTGCAACATGCTGCTGCTGCTGCTAAGTCGCTTCAGTCGTGTCTGACTCTGTGCAGCCCCACAGACGGCAGCCCACCAGGCTCCCCCGTCCCTGGGATTCTCCAGGCAAGAACACTGGAGTGGGTTGCCACTTCCTTCTCCCAACGCATGAAACACTGGTGAACCTTAAAGAGATGATGGTAAGTGAGAAAACTAGACAAAAAAGGCTGCATGTTATATGATTCCATTTATATGAAATGTCCAGAACAGGCAATTTATAGAGACATAAAGTAGACCAGTGTTTGCCAAGAACTAGGAGCAGTGAAGGTTAGGGAGGGATGGAGGAAATGGGAGTGACTGATGAAAGGACGAGGTTTCTTTCTAGAGTGATTAAAATGTTCTAAAATTGATCGTGGTGATGGTTACACAACTCTTAACAGACTAGAAACCACTGAATTTTGTATGGTATGGAATTATATCTCAATAGAGCTGTTAGTAAAGCACAGATACATCAAAATAAAATTTTATAAAACATTCAAGCGACGCACTGGAAGGCAAGAGAAAAAAACAGAGAAATAATCAAGAAACAAACAGGATCAAACAGAGAAACAAACAGAATCAAAAAATAAAAAAGTAGTTTTAAGCCCCGACATATCAATAATTCCATTAAATGTAAACGACCTAAAAAGACCAATTAAAAGACAGAGATTGAGCAGATTTCTTTTTTTAGACTCAATAATATGCTGTCAACAAGAAACTCACTTCAAGTGTAATGAGAAAGGCAAGTTGGAAAAGTACGTATAGGGACTTCCCTGGTGGTGCAGCGGCTAGGAATTCGCCTGCCAATACAGAGGATCAACCCCCGGTTCAGGAAGATGCCACGCGTCTGGGGCAACTACCCCCATGTGCCACAACTGCTGAGCCCATGTTTGAGAGCCTGGGCTCCACAAGAGAAAGCACTGCAATGAGAAGCCCGTCCCGCAATTAGAAAGCGGCCTGTGCACAGCATCGAAGACCCAGAACGACCAAAAATCAACAGATAGCTTGGCTGAATACCTGAAACGAGTGCAACAGTGATATCAACTGTGTTTCAATAAAACTCAAAATATTGAAAAAGAAAAAGGGAGAGAAGAAGACAAACCATGCCAACGTAAGAGAAGACAAAGACCAGGAATCCCTGGTGGTCCAGGGGTTAGGACTCTGCGCTCCCGCTGCAGGGGGCACAAGTCTGATCCCTGAATGGGGGCTAAAATCCCACACGCTTCGTGGCAGGCCTCCCCGTGCACCTCCCAAAAAGAAAAGAAAACAAAGCTGATATGTCGATACCCAATAAAACAGATTTCAGAACAAATTATCAGAGACGTAGAGGGACATTTCACAGTGGTCAAGGGATTATTAATCTCTGAGACTACATATTCAAAAGCAGAGACATGACTTTGCCGAATAAGGTCCGTCTAGTCAAGGCTATGGTTTTTCCTGTGGTCATGTATGGATGTGAGAGTTGGACTGTGAAGAAGGCTGCGCGCTGAAGAATGGATGCTTTTGAACTGTGGTGTTGGAGAAGACTCTTGAGNTGACCAACCTAGATAGCATATTGAAAAGCAGAGACATTACTTTGCCAACAAAGGTCCGTCTAGTCAAGGCTATGGTTTTTCCTGTGGTCATGTATGGATGTGAGAGTTGGACTGTGAAGAAGGCTGAGCGCTGAAGAATTGATGCTTTTGAACTGTGGTGTTGGAGAAGACTCTTGAGAGTCCCTTGGACTGCAAGGAGATCCAACCTGTCCATTCTGAAGGAGATCAGCCGTGGGATTTCTTTGGAAGGAATGATGCTGAAGCTGAAACTCCAGTACTTTGGCCACCTCATGCAAAGAGTTGACTCATTGAAAAAGACTTTGATGCTGGGAGGGATTGAGGGCAGGAGAAGAAGGGGACAACCGAGGATGAGAGGGCTGGATGGCATCACGGACTCGATGGACGTGAGTCTGAGTGAACTCCTGGATTTGGTGATGGACATGCGTGGAGGTGCCAGGAGGCCTGGCGTGCTGTGATTCATGGGGTCACAAAGAGTCGGACACGACTGAGCGACTGAACTGAACTGAACTGAAAGGAAAGGAAGTTTCTCCCTTTCAGTAAGAAGCTGACCATGAAAGCTGACTATATTAGCTAACCATAATTGAGTTCAAAATTTATTAATAGAAGTTAATAACACAGTTTTCGAGTAAGTTAGTCTATTGTTCTAAAAATATTCTTCATTTACTCTCCTTGACTTTGCTAAGTTTCCTGAACCCTGGAAAATTCTAACCATCCCATATGCCTATGAGTACTGATTTTCACAGGGATTGTGAAATAATATATGTGGTTGGCTCAGTTCCAGTTCATTACCATTATTCAGAAAACAATTAAAATAATATGCAATTATTTTTATAATAATAAACTAAGGCTGTATTGGTAAGGCTGGTTTTGTAGAGTACAGCATTTAAGTGATTCACCCACCCAATCATGCCTGCTTATGTTGCTTATCGGTGCCTTCCCATCTTATATGATTCAAATCAGATTCACTCACTTGTCAGAAGACAATGGAAGATGCATTCCAAGCTGAGATAACCCCTAAAAGTTAAAATCTGCTGACACCTTGATGTAGGACTTCCTGTCCTTCAGAATTGTGAGAAATAAATATCTAATGTTTGTAAGTGACCTAGAATATGGTATTCTGTTATAGGAATCCAAATGAATTAAGGCACCAATGATTCTGATAAGTGGGAAACTTATGAAACAGATAATAACAAAAGAAAAGGATTCAAAGCAAGATAGAACCATAATAAATACTTTAGGTTTTGTACCTAAGTAGGTAGATTTTAAGTGGGAAGGATTTTATCTCACAAAATAATATCTAGAGGAGTAGGAATAGGAAAAGAATATAAGAGAGGAACACTTTTGTTTCTGAACAGCTTTTCACACCAAAACTGCAAGGTTCAGCATAGTATAATAGGAATAATGGCAAATTTACAGAGTATATCACTAATATTGAGATGCAAACTAGTTTCTTTAAAGAAATTGTAAGAATTGATTTTACTAATCATATGGATCACCTTGAAATAAATTTTGAAATCACTGCTTAAATGAAATGCTGGTTATAGTTAGTAAATAAACTATTTTAACACCATAAATGCTGTTTTATAAGGCAGATTACAGCCAACATTTCTATATATTAGCCAAGAGAATAATTAGTTTAAACATAGAGTTGGTGATGGACAGGGAGGCCTGGCGTGCTGCGATTCACGGGGTCGCAAAGAGTCGGACACAACTGAGTGACTGAACTGAACTGAACTGATCTGATAGATATTTCAGCTCTTAGATAATTGTAATAGTTGTGTATAATTAGCTGCATTCTGTTTTTAAACAAATCATGTGTAGGAGGACATGGCTTGCTCTACTTAGCAGTTAACTGTAATTTACTAGATGTTAACATTTAAACCATTTTCAAAAATTGATTTATGTCTCAAGAATAGTATGTTCTTTAAAGCAATGTACATGCAGTTCAAATGCAGATAATTCTGTTTTCTAATATGAAAACAGTATCATAAGCTTTAAAGAAGTATATGTGTATGTGTATGTGTGTGTGTGTGTGTCTGTGTGTGTGTGTGAGTGTTCTCATATTCAGGTACTCTTAAGATAGACAAATGGCAGTATGACTGCATGAATATAATTCTGCTGAACTGTTTAACAGAAAACTGGGGAGATGATGTCACAGTAAAATTTCCAAAGGAAAGGAGAGGAGGACCTTCTGTATCTCAATCAGGACTGCTTTTGCAGCAATATTAGAAAATACTACTCTTTAAGAAATAAAAAAGTGTAATATTATAACTAGTGGACGAGATTGAAGATAATATTTTTTGACAAAAGTCTCAAAATACAGTCTGTTTCTACCCAGATCAAAAAGGAACAGGATAAACAAAAAACAAAATCAACCTTTAATAGGTTATAAATGGAGTAAAGAGTTGATTTTTTTTTCCACCTCTCACCTTTGAAGATATGACTTTTGAAAAATAATTACCAAAATCTTTGTGATATATGGTATTATTATCTGTATGAGACATAGAGACAGAATAAAAGCTGGGTTGTATCATTGCTCTTATACAGAATCACATTATTATAATGTGATTATATATTATATAATATAATAAAGTCTTAAATACCGGACATGATATAGCTTGTGGGTCTTTTAGAACTCTAATGTCACAATAAAAAAATGTGGCAGTTTGTTCCCTTGTAGCATCTAAACATCATTGCTTTGGCTATGAACATTTACGCAAGGTTTAAGCACCATCCTTCCTAGAGACAAAACACAAAAACAAACAAACAAACAAGACTGCAGTTCCTGGAATCATTTATGACTTTTTAACACTCTGAGCATAAGTTCTGTGACTTATTCAGATATGTATTCTTACAGTCCAAAAGAGACTTTAGAAATTTTAATTTAGTATATACATAATTTAAAATTAAGCTAAGTCACTTCAGTCGTGTCCGACTCTGTGCGATCCCATAGACGGCAGCCCACCAGGCTCCCCCATCCCTGGGATTCTCCAGGCAAGAAGACTGGAGTGGGTTGCCATTTCCTTCTCCATTGTATTTAAAATTAGCTAAAATATAATAGTGTAATTAATTAAAATATAATGATAACTAAAAATAACTAGAAGGCAGCATTATATAGTTCAAAGAGCACTGAAAGTACTCCTTCTTGTAAGTGGAAGGTGAATTTTATAACATATGAAATTGTATTTCTTTTCTATGAAAAGGGCAGATATTTTTAATGTGCTTATTTGTTTCTAACAGTCTGTAAACAGTATATACATTGGTAAACTTCCCTGATATATGAGAAGAATAGTACTATCATCTGAATCATTAATGTATGTCAGATTTTTTTTCTTAAATTTATCAACAATAAATTTTATTTATATATTCTGTTACCTATGTAATATAATTTATCTGCTTCCAGTTTTAAAAGAAATCAAGAGGAATATTTTTACTTAATGTATTAGTATGATAATATTATATCTTGCACTTATTTTTAGCTTATTATTTTAGGGTAAAATATATACAATAAATAAATTTAAAACATTAATGGCTATTTGCAAATGTATTTGTATATACATGTATGTATTTACCTAAATGACCTTCAAAAAACTAAAGTAATTGCTAATTGAAAGATTTTTTTCATTGCTACAGAAGAATATAAACTTTTGAAAGAGAGACACCTACTTCTGTTTTGGTGGATATTCTAAAAAGATGAAAAAAACTAATAAAGCCATAAAAATAAAATAACCAGACAGAAAAAATAAGCATAGCTAAATATTTGCTATGCAAATGATAATCAAAAAATAACATTAAAATGGAAATATAAATGCCAAAAATTATCAGCTGGAGAAAATACATTAGATAAGAGTATACTTGGAAATGAAAAATAATGAATAGAAATAATTAAGCTGGGTTAGCATTATGTGGTAAGCCAAAAAATGATCCCCCAAAAGATAATTTTGTACATGAAAAAAGTTTAACATTAAATCACTGAGGAAGAAAACCTAAGGTCTATTTCAGAGTATCATGTAGGAATAACTGGAAAACACTTTTCTGAGAGAAAGTAATACCCAAAGCGATCTACAAAAAAACAAAAGATCAAAACAAAAATAAAACCACGAAATATCTAAAAGTAAGTAAATATAGGCCAAAAAAATGAGTCCTGGAAAGCATTTTTTTTAATGAATTAAATGTAAACTTTTGAGTGGAAAAAAAAAAGATTTTAAAGTATAGTAGTATATGTTTGACTCAGCTCTTACTCCAAAGGTATAAATTACCTTCCAAAAGAAAAAGAAGAGCAGTTATAAAACTGAAAAATGTCTGAACCAGAACTCAGTGTGAGATCTCAACCCAACATACACTAATACTTGAGAGGAAGAAAATATAACAGATATTGAGATGGCAACAATTGTGAAGTACAGTTTTTATAAATAAGTTCATGTAGTGCACTATTATTATCATGTAGCTAAAGTATACATATTTTGCAAAAGGTTTTAGGCTTGTCTTTCTCTAATTGATGACTTTGCAAATTTTGTTAACCTGTCCCATAGTTTCTTCATGAGAAAATAAAATAGAGTGTAGCAGTAGTCCCATAGAATCTCAAGTTTCGGAATACTCTTGGAAGTTCAACTTCCATGAGACATTTTGCTTAGCATATGATGATTAAAGAAATAATTATTGAAAATTTTAGTTGTTAATATCATGATGTCATGCTTCATTCAAATCACAACTGCCAATGGTGATTGCAGCCATGAAATTAAAAGATGCTTACTCCTTGGAAGGAAAGTTATGACCAACCTAGATAGCATATTCAAAACTAGACACATTGCTTTGCCAACAAAGGTCCATCAAGTCCAGGCTATGGTTTTTCCGGTAGTCATGTATGGATGTGAGAGTTGGACTGTGAAGAAAGCTGAGGACTGAAAAATTGATACTTTTGAACTGTGGTGTTGGAGAAGACTCTTGAGAGTCCCTTGGACTGCAGGAGATCCAACCAGTCCATTCTAAAGGAGATCAGTCCTGGGTGCTCTTTGGAAGGAATGATGCTAAAGCTGAAACTCCAGTACCTTATGTGAAGATTTGACTCACTGGAAAAGACTGATGCTGGGAGGGACTGGGGGCAGGAGGAGAATGGGACGACCGAGGATGAGATGGCTGAATGGCATCACTGACTCGATGGACATGTTTGAGTGAACTCCTGGAGTTGGTGATAGACATGGAGGCCTGGCATACTGCAGTTCATGGGGTCGCAAAGAATCGGACATGACTGAGCAACTGAACTGAACTGAACTGAGCTGAAGCTTAATCTGTGTCTTATACCTAATCTGTTTCTCAGCACTTGATGAATCAAAAGTATAGATAAGATGCACACACACACACATATAAAACATCACATAATTTTCTTAACTTATTTTATTATTTGTCCTATTTCTTTAGTTATCTGGGCAATGTGAGGCTAGGTATGATTGGCTGGTTGATGGATAATATTTAGTATTTAAGTATAAAGTGTAAATGATGATATCAAGCATCAAAGAGTGGAGTTTCCTAATTAGGTTTCATTGTTTGCTCTTGTGATTTGATCACTAAATTGTGTCTGACTCTTTCGTGACCCTGTGAACTGTAGCCAACTGTAGCCCCAAAGGCTCCGCTGTCCATGGTATTTTCCATTCAAGAAGATTGGAGTGGGTTGCTATTTCCTTCTCCAGGGGACCTTCCTGAGCCAGGTATCCAACCTGAGTCTTCTCATTGGCAGGGGGATTATTGACCACTGAGCCACCAGGAAACCCTGACTTTCATTGCTTGCTCCATAGTTTTCATCTTCTCAGTATTCTCTGTTCTTCATCATCTCCCAAGTTATTCCTCCTTCACAAATTGTTTTACTTCTACCTTCAAAATGAAAGATGTATTCATCAGTAGTAATTTGTGATAAAAGCTGCATCAGTTCAGTCCAGTCACTCAGTCATGTCCGACTCTTTGCGACCCCATGAATCACAGCACGCCAGGCCTCCCTGTCCATCACCAACTCCCGGAGTTCACTCAGACTCATGTCCACTGAGTCAGTGATGCCAGCCAGCCATCTCATCCTCTGTCGTCCCCTTCTCCTCCTGCCCTCAATCCCTCCCAGCATCAAATTCTTTTCCAATGAGTCATCTCTTCGCATGAGGTGGCCAAAGTACTGGAGTCTCAGCTTCAGCATCGTTCCTTCCAAAGAAATCCCAGGGCTGATCTCCTTCAGAATGGACTGGTTGGATCTCCTTGCAGTCCAAGGGACTCTCAAGAGTCTTCTCCAACACCACA
>SJYV01053545.1:0-32244 GCA_006410875.1 Neotragus pygmaeus | reverse complement strand
AAAAAATAATAATAATTTCCCTTTTTACATCTAATTATTTAAATCCTCTGGAATATTTATTGAAGTATGGTGTGAAGGAAAGAGCCAATTTTATTTCTTCCAAATAGCTAAGCAAATATCCCAGCATCATTTATTGAATAATCAGTTCTTTCCCCACAGATCTGCAATGCCACCTCAGTAAGCTGAGATGCAGTAATCACCATGGCAACAGGGCTGCATTAAAAACATTTGTTCTCACCAAGAGGAGGGCTTGTGCCCAGCAGGGCTCAATCTGGCCTCACTGCACATCTTCCCTAACTGCAATGCACCTTTTGGTTTTGTCTTTTTTTTTTTTTTTAAGTTCTTTTATAGTCATGATGCTGAAGAAAAGTTAAGGGCAAGTCCTTTCAAACCCAATCTGTTATGAGCTGGATCTGCCAGGCTGGTTGGAGCATGGCAGGCAGTGGGTGGTGGGGTGAGAACGTGGACAGCAATGTGCTCCTGATGCATCCTGAGGACCTGGATGGATGCAATCAAGGTCCTTGAACAGCTGGAGAGCAGGGGTCATGTTTGAGAATACAGCTCTGATGGAAATCAGAGACTGTTGTTGTCCCATGGGAGCCCAGCTTAGGGCCCTAAGCATTCCTTCTCCTCTGGGATGGCAGCTTCTGCCACCAACAGGCAGCAAAGCCCACACTGCAGTTTCCCCGGGGCTTCTGGCCTTAGGTTCCCAGAGTTCTCCTTCCCTGCCAAGTACCTGTGTCCAGCCTGGAAGGCACAATACCTGTCTCTGGATGGCCCAGAGACAAGTGTCCTTATGAGAGAAACACAGAGGACAAGACAGACACAGGAGAGAAGGTCATGAAGACAGCGACAGAGGTTGGAGCAATGCGGGCACGAGCCAAAGGGATGCCCGGGGCCTCTAGAAACTGGGAAAGGCAAGGAACGGATTCTCCCCTGGATAGAGCCTTCAGAGGGAGCACGGCCCTGCCACACCTTGATTTCAGCCTCCAGAAATGTGGGGGAAAGTTTTTGGCCATTTGTTACCCCAGCCTCGGGAAACTGGTACAGTCACTCAGCCCATGGGAGCAAAGAGCCAGACTGTTTTGTTTTGTTTTTAGCATGTATTTATTTGGCCGTACCAGTTTTAGTTGCGGCAAGTGGGATCTTCAATGTTCTTTGCAGTGTATGGGCTCTTTAGTTGAGGCACGCGAACTCTTAGTTGTGACATGTTGAATCTAGTTTCCTGACCAGGGATCGAATCCAAGGCCCCCTGCATTGGAAGCATGGAGTCTTAGCCACTGGACCACCAGGGAATTCCCAGAACCGGTTAACTCCAGTTATCACTTGAATCCCCTTCAGGTTGCATTTATGTGAATAGAAACCAGCTTCAACCTCAGACACCATGAGTTTTGGAGGCAGCTTCTATGATCACCTTTTACGATGACCCTGAAGCCAGGTTGTCACTTGCTATCAAAATGTCACACATCCATCAGTATGGAGGAGGCGGGGACTGGCACATGTGGGCCTGGCTGTCTCCTTCGGGACACGTTGGCTCATTAGCTGTACCAGCCCCCGCCTGAGAAAGCATTTAATTTGCCTTTTACAATGCACCCATTGCATGTTAATTAACTGGCAATTGAAAGTTATAGATGACATTAGAATTTATTAATCACATTGGAAATAAATCTCCCTGGAATTCAAGTAATTGCAAATCTCGTGAAATTCTTTTTTATAATCCATAAACCAGGTCTGGAGGAGAGGTTCCAGAAACCTCAGGGTAGCCAGGATTGTGGGTGCAGGTTAGTCAGAGTGGGGAGGGGGCTTTGGGTCTGACCGAGGCCCCCCTCCCACCACCTCAGTCACTGCCTCCGGAATCTGGGAAGGAGTCTCTCTCCTTTGTGACTCACTGCGGTGATCAGAGCTGGACACTGGAGACACACGTGTGACCCTCCCCACGAGAAGACCGCAGCTGAGTGACATGGGGCGGGGCGGGAGCTGGAGAACCTGAGGGTGACGTTTTGATCCAGGCAGGTGAGAGCTTGGGCTGGAGACCCCAGCGGCACCTGGGCCACTTCTGGCTGGGGCTGAGCCAGAGTTGGGTGGTTCCCGGCCTGCAGGCATNATGCACAGCTCAGCCCTGATCGAGCACCAGCAGGTCCACAGCCACGAAGACAGGGAGAGGGAGCGCAGCGCGGGCGCCGTGCGGCGCACCCCCATGCGCAGCGAGCTGCAGAGGGCCTGCGGGAAGGAGAAGCGGTACGAGTGCAAGGTCTGCGGGGAAGCCTTCCACCACAGCGCGGCCCTGCGGGAGCACCAGAAGACCCACGGCCGGGGGAGCCCGACCGACGGCAGGGCCAGAGCCTTCGAGGAGACCTTCCTTCCTGGCCAGTCCCTGAAGAGGCGCCAGAAAACCTACTCCAAAGAGAAGCTCTACGACTTCAGAGAGGGCGGGGGTGCCTTTGGGCGGAGCTCAGACTTCATGGAGCACCAGAAAATTCATTCTCGGAAGAGCTACTTCGACAGCCGGGGGTATGAGAAGCCGCTGCTCCACAGCATGTCTATGCCCAGCTCTCAGAAGAGTCACACAATCTCCAGGCCGCCCGAGGACGAGGACGAGGATGAAGAGAAGCCGTTCACTGCCAGTAGCAGCCCCGAAGATGGCCAGGAGGCCCGGGCCTACGAGAGGGGCACCTACGAGAGGGGCACCTACGAGAGGGGCACCTACGAGAGGGGCACCTACGAGAGGGCCGTCTTCCACAGCCCGGCCGCCTTCCGGCCTCCCCGCAGCCTCAGGGAGGACGGAGAGCCATCCACACACCTCTCGGGCCTTCGCGACCCACCGCAGAAGACCCCGGCCTGGGAGAGCCCTTACGCTGGAAGCAGGCACAGCTTCTTCAGGAGCTCAGTCTTCTACCGTGCATCGCGCCCTGCCCCTCTGGACCACCTTGCTGGGGAAGGCCCCAGCGGGTGGAAGAGAGATGGCGAAGCCTCCAGCCCCAGCTCAGACGGCCGCCAGCACCAGAAGGCGCGTGCCAAGAAGAAGAACATCGAGCGCAAGAATTACGACTCCTCCATGATCCCCACCCTGCGTTTTGGTGAGCCTCAAACGTTTCACCCGAGAGAGAGATTTTACGAATGTCCAGAGTGTGGAGAGTTCTTTGTCCGTAGCTCTGAGCTGGCTGAACACCAGAAGATCCACAACAGGAAGAAGCTCTCTGGAAGTAAAAACTACCTACGGTCTGCCCTTCGCAGCCTATCCTCCACTGACCCTCAGACCAGCTACCAAGGCCAGTCAGTGCAGATGAGTTATGCCCAGGAAGCAGCTCAGACCAGCTATGCTGAACTAGCAGCTCAGACCAGCTATGCTGAACTAGCAGCTCAGACCAGCTATGCCGAAGAACCAGCTCAGACCAATTACACNTCGCGACCCACCGCAGAAGACCCCGGCCTGGGAGAGCCCTTACGCTGGAAGCAGGCACAGCTTCTTCAGGAGCTCAGTCTTCTACCGTGCATCGCGCCCTGCCCCTCTGGACCACCTTGCTGGGGAAGGCCCCAGCGGGTGGAAGAGAGACGGCGAAGCCTCCAGCCCCAGCTCAGACGGCCGCCAGCACCAGAAGGCGCGTGCCAAGAAGAAGAACATCGAGCGCAAGAATTACGACTCCTCCATGATCCCCACCCTGCGTTTTGGTGAGCCTCAAACGTTTCACCCGAGAGAGAGATTTTACGAATGTCCAGAGTGTGGAGAGTTCTTTGTCCGTAGCTCTGAGCTGGCTGAACACCAGAAGATCCACAACAGGAAGAAGCTCTCTGGAAGTAAAAACTACCTACGGTCTGCCCTTCGCAGCCTATCCTCCACTGACCCTCAGACCAGCTACCAAGGCCAGTCAGTGCAGATGAGTTATGCCCAGGAAGCAGCTCAGACCAGCTATGCTGAACTAGCAGCTCAGACCAGCTATGCTGAACTAGCAGCTCAGACCAGCTATGCCGAAGAACCAGCTCAGACCAATTACACTGAGGAACCAGCTCAGACCAGTTGTATTGAGGAACCAGCTCAGACCAGTTGTATTGAGGAACCAGCTCAGACCAGTTGTATTGAGGAACCAGCTCAGACCAGTTATACTGACCCAGCAGCTGAGACCAGTTACTCCGAAGAACCAGCTCAGACCAATTACACTGAGGCACCAGCTGAGGCTAGTTATACTGAGGAACCAGTTCAGACCAGTTGTATTGAGGAACCAGCTCAGACCAGTTATACTAACCCAGCAGCTGAGACCAGTTACACTGAAGAACCTGCTCAGACCAATTACACTGAGGAACCAGCTGAGGCCAGTTGTATTGAAGAACCGTCTCAGTCCAGTTGTATTCAAGAACCAGCTCAGTCCAGTTGTATTCAAGAACCAGCTCAGTCCAGTTGTATTCAAGAACCAGCTCAGTCCAGTTGTATTCAAGAACCAGCTCAGAGCAGTTACACTGACCCAGCATCTGAGACCAGTTCCACCGAAGAACCAGCTCAGAGCAATTACACCGAGGAATCAGCTGAAGCCAGTGATACTGAGGAACCAGCTCAGACCAGTTGTATTGAAGCAGCAGCTCAGACCAGTTACACTGACCCAGCAGCTGAGACCAGTTCCACCGAAGAACCTGTTCAGAGCAATTACACCGAGGAATCAGCTGAAGCCAGTGATACCGAGGAACCAGCTCAGACCAGCTGTATTGAAGAAGCAGCTGAGACCAGTTACACTGACCCAGCAGCTGAGACCACTTCCACCGAAGAACCAGCTCAGACCAATTACACTGAGGAATCAGCTGAGGCCAGTTATACTGAGGAACCAGCTCAGACCAGTTGTATTGAGGAACCAGGTCAGACCAGTTGTATTGAGAAACCGGCTCAGACCAGTTACACTGACCCAGCAGCTGAGACCAGTTACACGGAAGAACCGGCTCAGAGCAATTACACCGAGGAATCAGCTGAAGCCAGTGATACTGAGGAACCAGCTCAGACCAGTTGTATTGAGGAACCAGGTCAGACCAGTTGTATTGAGGAACCAGCTCAGACTAGTTACACAGACCCAGCAGCTGAGACCAGTTACACGGAAGAACCAGCTGAGACCAGTTACACAGAAGAACCAGCTCAGACCAGTTACACCGAAGAACCAGCTCAGGCCAGTTACACCGAGGAACCAGCTCAGGCCAGTTACACCGAGGAACCAGCTCAGGCCAGTTACACCGAGGAACCAGCTGAGGCCAGTTATACTGAGGAACCAGCTCAGACCAGTTATAGTGAGGAACCAGCTCAGACCAGTTATGCCGAGGAACCAGCTGAGGCCAGTTATGCCGAGGAACCAGCTCAGATCAGGTACGATGAGGAGCCATCTCAGACCAGTTATTCTGAGGAACCATCTCAGACCAGTTATTCTGAGGAACCATCTCAGACCAGTTATTCTGAGGAACCATCTCAGACCAGTTATTCTGAGGAACCAGCTCAGACCAGTTATTCTGAGGAACCAGCTCAGACCAGTTATGCCGAGGAACCAGCTCAGACCAGTTATGCCGAGGAACCAGCTCAGACCAGTTATGCCGAGGAACCAGCTCAGACCAGTTATGCCGAGGAACCAGATCAGACCAGTTATGCCGAGGAACCAGCTCAGACCAGTTATGCTGAGGAACCAGCTCAGACCAGATATGCCGAGGAACCAGCCCAGACCAGATATGCTGAGGAACCCCCAGCTGAGACTAGTTATGCTGAACTAGTAGGTCAGATTAGTTATGCTGAACTAGCAGCTCCAACTAGTTATGCTGAACTAGCAGCTGAGACCAGTTACTTTGAACCACCAGCTCAGACTAGTTATACTGAACCAGCTGAAACCAATTATGCTGAACCAGCAGCTCAGGTCAGTTTTGATGAACCACCAGCTGAGGCCAGTTACGCTGATCTAGCAGCCGAGATCAGTTATGCTGAACTAGCAGCTGAGACAAGCTATGCTGACCTAGCAGCTCAGATCTGCTATGATGAACCACCAGCTGAGACTAGTTACGCTGAGCTAGCAGCTCAGATCAGTTATTCTGAACCAGCAGATCAGACTGGTTATGTTGAGCTAGCAGCTGAGACCAGTTACTCTGAACCGCTAGCTCAGACCAGCTATGCTGAGCTAACAAGTGAGGCCAGTTCCTGCGAGCGGCCAGTCCTCAACGAATGTACGGAGTGTGGGGAGTGCTTTGCCACCGTTGAAGACCTCGGCAGACATCAGAAAATCTATGCCCGAGAGAAATTCCATGATGGGAAGCTGTTTGGAGAGCCGGTGATGCAGGACCTGGGCCTGGATGCGTCTCCGGAGGAAGAGCTGGAGGAGCAGGAGGAGCAGGAGGACCCCGAGGACTCCATCTATGGCTGTAAGGACTGTGGGCTGGGCTTCGCGGACCGCGCCGACCTCCGCGACCACCAGAAGGTCCACGGCCGGGAGTCCCTCGTGGACAGCCGAGCGCACACGCGCCCCGCGGCACACGGGCCGCCTGTCGGCGAGTGCCAGAAGGATTGCCGCGGAGAGCAGCTCTACGAGTGCCCGGCCTGCGGGGAGTCGTTCGTGCACAGCTCGTTCCTCTTCGAGCACCAGAAGGTCCACGAGCAGGACCAGTTCTACGGCCACAGGCGGTACGAGCCCTTCATGCAGCCCCTGATCGTTAGCCCGCGGCGGCCGCAGGCCCCACAGAAGAGCGCCCCCGCCGGGGCGGGCCCTCAGTGCCAGGTGTGCGGGCAGGACTTCATCCACGCCTCGGCCCTCCGCGAGCACGCCCGGGGCCACGCCGGCGAGGGCCTGCCGGATCAGGGCCAGGGGGGCGCGGGCGCGGCGGGGCCCGGCCCGGCGCCCACGGAGCCGCAGCGAGACCCGGGCGAGGAGCCGCGCTACGAGTGTGAGACCTGCGGCGAGTCCTTCCCCAGCCAGGCCGACCTCCAGGAGCACATGCGCGTGCACGAGAAGGGCGAGCCCTACGACTACGGGGCGGCCTTCGTGCACGCGTCCTTCCTCACGGAGCCGCCCAGGAGGGACTGGCCCTTCTACGAGTGCAAGGACTGCGGCAAGTCCTTCATCCACAGCACCATCCTCAGCAAGCACCAGAGGCTGCACCTGCGGCAGGAGGGCGCGGCCGCCGCGGCCCGGGAGGCAGAGGCCGACGTCCTCGTGCCCCGCGAAGTGCTGCGCATCCAGGGCTCCCACGTGGAGGCGGCCGAGCCCGAGGTGGAGGCGGCCGAGCCCGAGCTGGAGGCGGCCGAGCCCGAGCTGGAGGCGGCCGAGCCCCTCGGGGAGGCCGAGGGCCCGGAGTGGGAGGCCGCGGAGCCGAGCGGCGAGGCGGAGCAGCCCCACGCCGAGGCCGAGCAGCCCGACATGGATGCCGACGAGCCGGACGGCGCGGGCATCGAGGACCCGGAGGAGCGCGCCGAAGACCCCGAGGGCGATGACGACGAGCCGGACGGCGCGGGCGTTGAGGACCCCGAGGAGGAGGGCGAGGAGCAGGAGATCCAGGTGGAGGAGCCGTACTGCGACTGCGGCGAGTGCGGCGAGACCTTCCCCGCGGGCGCCGCCTACGCCGAGCACCTGACGGCGCACGCCAGCCTCGTCCTGGAGCCCGCCGGCCTCCACGGCGAGGGCGCTGGCCCCGAGGGCGGCCGGCCCGACGCCGAGCTCTTCGCGTGCGACGTGTGCGGGCAGCGCTTCAGCGACCGCCTGTCCCTGGCCAGGCACCAGAACACCCACACCGGCTGAGCCCCGGGAGTCCCGGGCCCGACCCCCCTCACCCACTCCCACCGGACCCACCGCGACCGCCCGGACTGCACCCACCCGACCTGGACTTCAGACACCCGGCCCCCCTCACCCCCGCACAGCCTCACCCACCGGCCTGGATTCAGACTCTCGGGCCCAAGGTGCGGACGCCTGCAGCCCCCCCGCCCAGCACAGCGGGCGCCTCCGCCGGGGCCTTCGCGGCTGCAGAGCGCGCCGTCTGTGGCAGCCCGGGACCTCGGCGTTCTGCCTCCCGAGACGCACACAGCACAGCCCAGCACGGTGGACTGGAACGAGTGGACACTCACTGTCCGTTTACCTGCAGACGCACCTCAGCTGGTCCTCTGGTTTTGCTTTTTTCTTTTTTTTGGAGGAGGAAGAGAGCAACAAATTACAATATATTTGTAAGCATCTTAGAGCTTTAGAAAGATTTATTGTGTGCTGTTTGAACCTCATCTGTATCTTTTTGACTAGCTGACTGTGTGGTTCCTCACTCTCTACATAACCCCCTCACGGTGTAGGCGTGAAAGGCAGAGCGTCTTGCCAGCTTCGCTGTGTGAAGGGAAGTCCTCTCTGCTCCCTTTTCAGGCGCCTCGTCTGCACCAACACTTCTGAAACCTCGTGCTGTGTAGGCCTTTACTGTGTGTGGATTGGCCTTTTGTGACCTCGTTGGTTGGTTGCCACCTTGTACCCTTGCAGTGGGTCTCATGCAAAAAACACTACAAGTTTTTGTTATTTTTTTAACCCACCTTGACGTCTCTTTGATAGTGAATTTTACAAAAGCCGAAGCTTTTCCCTGTGAGTCTTACATCCTTGCCTTTAAAGAGTGGGTTGTAACCGTCACTAGATCACGTGTGCCTAATGAAGGTTGAGAACCACAGGGGAAGAGGGGGCTCTCCTGTTGTAAATACGGTTGAGGGCCTGCGACTTCATTACTTCCCTTTGCGCGCTTCCTGCCTTAAGTGACAAGTAGCAACGTGGCCTGGCCCCTCCGTGCTGCCACACGGCAAGTTTGCACCCTGGGTGCCCAGGAGCTAGTATCCTTAGAGCTTTCCAGCCTGAGACCTAATCCTCCTTTCCACCTGTCTGACCCTCAACCAACCCCATGTCTAACTTGCATTTTAAAAAAATAGAAAAAAGCTTTCTTTACAGCCAACTCGAGCTCAACACGGACTCAGGTTCCCCGGCAGCCTTACTTTGCCTTGTTGCCATCTGTCCCCCTCTCAGGTCACGCCTTCCTGACAAGCAGCCCCACTGCCCTGGAGCGGCTCCGCCCCAGCGCTCTAGGGCCTCCTTCGTCCTGCCCTATGCCCTCCCTTTGCCCCGCCCCCTCTTCGCATAATGACTATTAAGAAATTTCTTGGCTTTGAGTTGGCTGGAGAAAAAATTTTAAAAATTTTTTTAAAACTTAAAAAAAAGAGGATCTTGTAGATGCAGTGAGCAGAAGCTAAGAGCAGATTGTTTGGGAGAGCAGAGTGAGAAGACCTGCTCGGGAGCCGCGTCTGGACCCTCCTTCTCCTAGGCCCCTGCCACGAGCGCTGGGGAAAGCGTGTCAGAGCTGGAGGGAACGCCAAAGTCAGGGAGAGCCAAAGACGGGGGTCCTGACGCCTCACCAGACCTGCGAGGGCGAGTTCAGACGGAAGGGACATCAGAAGCAGTGACTGGAAGGCCCCGATGGGGGAGTGTGAATGAATGAGCAGGGTGTCCTGGCAGTTAGGAGAAGGGGCCGCGTGGTGGCCTGCTGTTGATGAGGGCAGCTGCATCACAAGACCCAGCGTTGCAACAGGTGCCCGGAGCCCCGAGGGGCTGCGGAGCTGGGAGCCAGCCTGCAGGGCGTGGGGGTGAACCTGGTGTTCATCCTGTCGGCGGCACCAACTGGTAGAGTGTTTTCAGAGAGCCCCTGGCCCAGTGTCCGTGCCAACCATCCTTTGGTCAGTGAGCGAGCAGGAACAGCTGACAAATGCCAAAAATAGGAGCAAGGTGGAGGGGATGTGTCCGCGGACGCTGAATGCAGCTGTCTAGAGATGATAATCATGGAGAGTCACGTAGTGACATGGAGATGTATTTACGGAATACCAAGTGGAAAAAGCAGGACACAGAATTATATTTATACTACAATTATAGCTGTTTAAAATGTATGCTTATAGTCAAAAGCTGTGGTGGTGTTGCTGTTGTAGGCTTATAGTTGAGCATTATTTTCTTAAATTCCTTGAATGTTCTTTATGATAGTGTTACTCAAAAGTTTATAATCACGTTTCCATTGTGAACATAATTTGAGCTCATTATTCAGGCACTCAGAGAATACAAAAAATTGGAGGGGAAAAAAACAATCCATATACCCACCATCCAAAGATGACAGATATACTCCTCACTATGTTGTTTATTCTTCTTTCTGTGCACAGGCTTATAACTGTGTCCCAAACATGTACTCAGATTAAGTGTTACCTTTGTGGAATTATGGTTAAACACTTTCATCTTAATGTTTTCAGNATGTCATCTTTGGATGGTGGGTATATGGATTGTTTTTTCCCCTCCAATTTTTTGTATTCTCCAAACATGTACTCAGATTAAGTGTTACCTTTGTGGAATTATGGTTAAACACTTTCATCTTAATGTTTTCAGATGGCCCTTAAAATAGTTTCTTGATAACAAAGTTTATTATGCTTGCTTCAATTAGCAAACATAATACTCACCCAGAGGAATAATTGGAAAATACAGAATAAATTAGAAAAGAACAAAAAAATCGCCCATATTCCCAACACCCAACAACTACTGTTAACATCTTGATCTGTTTCCTCCATCTCGTATCAGTGCACAAGCTTGTGATTTATGACCGTGGTGAATATGTGTGCATAAAATCCAAAATGAAAAAAAAAATTATGGAAAATAATTAAAGTAGTGTTGTCATTGTGGGATTATGGTTATCTATCTTGTCTCAAATTTCTTGAATGATCTTTGGTGTTTTGAGTATTAAATCTTACATATGTTTTTCCAATCAAACTCTTAATACATACTCATGGCATACTTTGGGGGAGATTTAGTAAAGCAAAAGAAATTCACGCGTAATCCCGACACCCAGCAACCATTGCTGGTAAACCTTGATCTGTGCACAGTCAGGACTGGGGTGTCTGTGGTGAGAATGCAGAGGGTTGAGGAGCAGAAGGAACAGGGAAGCAGTGAGACGGCTGTGTGGTCTCTGATGGCGTCCAGGCCGTGGGGCTCGCTCTCCTGGAAGGCCTGTCTCCTTGTGTCCCGTCACCGGCCTTTTGTCACGGGTCCTTCCGTTGTCAGCGCAGTGTCCGGCACTTCCAGAAGTGTGGGAGAGAGGCGTGCCCCTNCACACACACACACACACACACACACACACACACACACATCATTGTTTCCTCACACTTGCCTTCTCCACACCATCCCTTCAAACACCCAATTCCAAAAGCCTTCTCAGACCCACGCTTATTGGAATTAGTCTGCCTGTGTGAGCTGCGCTCCAGAACCTAGTGCACTTCAGCACGCCGCGCAGTCTCTCCTTGTGTCTTTCCCCTGAGACCATGAGCACGCAGGAGGGAGGACCCTGATCTTGGGCCACTGGGCCCAGACGCCCTAGGGCTCTCATGCACGATGGTGTGGGTCTCCTGATGCGTGTCAGCATCCACGTGGATGCCTGCATGCAAGGCCTGTCAGAATCACTCGGGCTGCGGCCTGGAAGATTCTCATAACTGCTCATGGCTTCCAGCAGGCATTTGATCCAAGATCCAGGGCAGCCGCCGGCTTTTAAGGGAGTGTGGCATGGCAGAAAGGTCAGCGGGCCAGGCAGCAAGAGACCTGGTGGGGGCTGGTGACCTTGAGCAAAGACTTCTCTTCAGTGGGACTCACAATACAATTTTGAAACCTATAAATAACACAGAAAAAAGGCTACATGCCTGTCTGAGAAGGAACTAGGACAACTGAGAGCTTTTTCAGGCTACATACATCCTGCCCAAGATTCTAAACCCTCCTCTCCCTAAAAAATGTGTATCAGAAACTGGGTGGGGCAGGGGGCGGGGGTAGAGAAGAGGCATGAATATTCCTTTGAAAAAATTCTGATTAGTCATGTCCTCAATAGCAATCATGTGGGGCCCACGACCACACTGTCTGGTACCAAAGCGCAAGCGCCAGGGTCAGTCGGTTCTACACCAGAGCACGATGCTTGACCAACCCGAGGCAGGACATGATGCGCTCCAGGCAGGGTGCACGGCAGTGAGAGACGGGTTCTTCCAGCACAGAGGGGAGGAAAGGGTTTGCTGCCCGGGCTGCTGGGTGCGGGGAGGCAGTGAGCCCACACGTCAACCAGCCGCGTGTCTGGTCCGCAGACAGGCTCTATAAGTGGCAGCCTCCCCCACCCTCCTCCTCTGGGGGAAGCCTGTCTTTCATCAGGCAGGTTCCGTCAGGCAGGAGCACCTAGGAAGGAAGGCTATGCGTCTTCCTTCTGCTGCTGCTCCGAGCCTGACCATGGCCTCTGACTCAGGATTGGACCCATTATGGCTCAAAAAACCCTTCCTCATTCCACAGGCATTTACTGTGTGGCTGCCAGGTCCTCAGGTTAGGGGCTTCAGAAGAGCAAGACCCCCCTGCACTCCCAAGAGGTTCCCCGTCCAGGGGGAATGACTGATTTTCTGTCCACGCAGGTTAGGAAGGTCCATGTCAGTCCCGTCCCTTGGGTGCCTGGTCACATCACAGGTGCCTCAGGGAATTACTGGCTGGCTGGAGCCAGGGGTAGCCAGAGAGCCTCTCTTAATGACCAAACAGTGAGTTCTGAAAAGGTCTGGGAGCCCTGGGAGCTGGAGGGAGGGGGACCCTTCCCCTGGCTGCCCTGAACTCACAGTGGGCTATCGTTCCCCTCCCACCTCGGTCAGGAAGGCCTGCCTGGCACCCTGATGCTCACCCCTCTGCTCTCAGAGGCCCGCTGCAGAGCTCACCTCCTGCACCCAGCACCCCCAGCATCCCCTCCTCCGGCCATCCAGTGCCTGGTAAACAGGACTCTGTGGGGGGCCAAGCCCCCACCCCACCCGGCTCCCACACACAGAAGCTTTGTCTGAGCGGCTGATGCATAATACATGGGCACAGGCCTGGACCAGCCGCGGGCCCATCTTGGACAACAGGCCCGTCACTAAGAGGTTGTGAGGGGCGCAGCCAGGACACAATGTGCTCCAGTCAGAGCTGAGGGCAGCGGATAAAGGCCCACTGGGGTCCTGGGACCGGCCCCTCCCCCAGCGCTCAGGGCAGGGATGGAGAAGAAGGCTGCCCTCAGAGGGCCCCGGGGGTGGGGGTGGTTGTCCTGAAATCCTCCCAGCCACTTTCCAGGGCAGCCGCATCCTTGGCTCTGAGACTTGGCTGTTTCTCCCCGTGGCCCGTGGAGAGCCGTCTAGGACCCCTCCTTGTCTCGGTCTCCAAGTTCCNCCCCCCGCACAGCCTCACCCACCGGCCTGGATTCAGACTCTCGGGCCCAAGGTGCGGACGCCTGCAGCCCCCCCGCCCAGCACAGCGGGCGCCTCCGCCGGGGCCTTCGCGGCTGCAGAGCGCGCCGTCTGTGGCAGCCCGGGACCTCGGCGTTCTGCCTCCCGAGACGCACACAGCACAGCCCAGCACGGTGGACTGGAACGAGTGGACACTCACTGTCCGTTTACCTGCAGACGCACCTCAGCTGGTCCTCTGGTTTTGCTTTTTTCTTTTTTTTGGAGGAGGAAGAGAGCAACAAATTACAATATATTTGTAAGCATCTTAGAGCTTTAGAAAGATTTATTGTGTGCTGTTTGAACCTCATCTGTATCTTTTTGACTAGCTGACTGTGTGGTTCCTCACTCTCTACATAACCCCCTCACGGTGTAGGCGTGAAAGGCAGAGCGTCTTGCCAGCTTCGCTGTGTGAAGGGAAGTCCTCTCTGCTCCCTTTTCAGGCGCCTCGTCTGCACCAACACTTCTGAAACCTCGTGCTGTGTAGGCCTTTACTGTGTGTGGATTGGCCTTTTGTGACCTCGTTGGTTGGTTGCCACCTTGTACCCTTGCAGTGGGTCTCATGCAAAAAACACTACAAGTTTTTGTTATTTTTTTAACCCACCTTGACGTCTCTTTGATAGTGAATTTTACAAAAGCCGAAGCTTTTCCCTGTGAGTCTTACATCCTTGCCTTTAAAGAGTGGGTTGTAACCGTCACTAGATCACGTGTGCCTAATGAAGGTTGAGAACCACAGGGGAAGAGGGGGCTCTCCTGTTGTAAATACGGTTGAGGGCCTGCGACTTCATTACTTCCCTTTGCGCGCTTCCTGCCTTAAGTGACAAGTAGCAACGTGGCCTGGCCCCTCCGTGCTGCCACACGGCAAGTTTGCACCCTGGGTGCCCAGGAGCTAGTATCCTTAGAGCTTTCCAGCCTGAGACCTAATCCTCCTTTCCACCTGTCTGACCCTCAACCAACCCCATGTCTAACTTGCATTTTAAAAAAATAGAAAAAAGCTTTCTTTACAGCCAACTCGAGCTCAACACGGACTCAGGTTCCCCGGCAGCCTTACTTTGCCTTGTTGCCATCTGTCCCCCTCTCAGGTCACGCCTTCCTGACAAGCAGCCCCACTGCCCTGGAGCGGCTCCGCCCCAGCGCTCTAGGGCCTCCTTCGTCCTGCCCTATGCCCTCCCTTTGCCCCGCCCCCTCTTCGCATAATGACTATTAAGAAATTTCTTGGCTTTGAGTTGGCTGGCAAAAAAATTTTAAAAATTTTTTTAAAACTTAAAAAAAAGAGGATCTTGTAGATGCAGTGAGCAGAAGCTAAGAGCAGATTGTTTGGGAGAGCAGAGTGAGAAGACCTGCTCGGGAGCCGCGTCTGGACCCTCCTTCTCCTAGGCCCCTGCCACGAGCGCTGGGGAAAGCGTGTCAGAGCTGGAGGGAACGCCAAAGTCAGGGAGAGCCAAAGACGGGGGTCCTGACGCCTCACCAGACCTGCGAGGGCGAGTTCAGACGGAAGGGACATCAGAAGCAGTGACTGGAAGGCCCCGATGGGGGAGTGTGAATGAATGAGCAGGGTGTCCTGGCAGTTAGGAGAAGGGGCCGCGTGGTGGCCTGCTGTTGATGAGGGCAGCTGCATCACAAGACCCAGCGTTGCAACAGGTGCCCGGAGCCCCGAGGGGCTGCGGAGCTGGGAGCCAGCCTGCAGGGCGTGGGGGTGAACCTGGTGTTCATCCTGTCGGCGGCACCAACTGGTAGAGTGTTTTCAGAGAGCCCCTGGCCCAGTGTCCGTGCCAACCATCCTTTGGTCAGTGAGCGAGCAGGAACAGCTGACAAATGCCAAAAATAGGAGCAAGGTGGAGGGGATGTGTCCGCGGACGCTGAATGCAGCTGTCTAGAGATGATAATCATGGAGAGTCACGTAGTGACATGGAGATGTATTTACGGAATACCAAGTGGAAAAAGCAGGACACAGAATTATATTTATACTACAATTATAGCTGTTTAAAATGTATGCTTATAGTCAAAAGCTGTGGTGGTGTTGCTGTTGTAGGCTTATAGTTGAGCATTATTTTCTTAAATTCCTTGAATGTTCTTTATGATAGTGTTACTCAAAAGTTTATAATCACGTTTCCATTGTGAACATAATTTGAGCTCATTATTCAGGCACTCAGAGAATACAAAAAATTGGAGGGGAAAAAAACAATCCATATACCCACCATCCAAAGATGACAGATATACTCCTCACTATGTTGTTTATTCTTCTTTCTGTGCACAGGCTTATAACTGTGTCCCAAACATGTACTCAGATTAAGTGTTACCTTTGTGGAATTATGGTTAAACACTTTCATCTTAATGTTTTCAGATGGCCCTTAAAATAGTTTCTTGATAACAAAGTTTATTATGCTTGCTTCAATTAGCAAACATAATACTCACCCAGAGGAATAATTGGAAAATACAGAATAAATTAGAAAAGAACAAAAAAATCGCCCATATTCCCAACACCCAACAACTACTGTTAACATCTTGATCTGTTTCCTCCATCTCGTATCAGTGCACAAGCTTGTGATTTATGACCGTGGTGAATATGTGTGCATAAAATCCAAAATGAAAAAAAAAATTATGGAAAATAATTAAAGTAGTGTTGTCATTGTGGGATTATGGTTATCTATCTTGTCTCAAATTTCTTGAATGATCTTTGGTGTTTTGCGTATTAAATCTTACATATGTTTTTCCAATCAAACTCTTAATACATACTCATGGCATACTTTGGGGGAGATTTAGTAAAGCAAAAGAAATTCACGCGTAATCCCGACACCCAGCAACCATTGCTGGTAAACCTTGATCTGTGCACAGTCAGGACTGGGGTGTCTGTGGTGAGAATGCAGAGGGTTGAGGAGCAGAAGGAACAGGGAAGCAGTGAGACGGCTGTGTGGTCTCTGATGGCGTCCAGGCCGTGGGGCTCGCTCTCCTGGAAGGCCTGTCTCCTTGTGTCCCGTCACCGGCCTTTTGTCACGGGTCCTTCCGTTGTCAGCGCAGTGTCCGGCACTTCCAGAAGTGTGGGAGAGAGGCGTGCCCCTGTCGCCGTCACCCGGAGACCACGGGTAACATCGGGACGCGTCTTCTCCGTCTTGTTTCTGTGCACAGGTTTTTGGTTTGTTAGTATGGTTGTGGTCGTTCTATCTGTAATCGTGTCACCAATAAAAATAAAGTTGAAAATAGGATAGCTCTCAGCCTCTTCTTTTGTCCATTTGAAGTGTTTGGGGTGTTTAAAAAATCCGAGCACTTAGTGTCCCCTTAGGCCCTATAAATCTCGTCCCTTTTAAAATTATTGTGTATTTCAACAGCTCACTTCTCAGGGATGTCTCAGTACTACACAAAGCCACATTTGTAACTGCACTAATAAAAGATACATCTCAGTAGTGTTTTTAAACTTGACGTTAAACGTTAGATAAGTTTCACTTACTTTGAGTCTGCATTTAAAATTTTAATCTCATCTAAATACAGTACTCCCTCAAACACAAACAAGAATGATCCCGTAACATTAAAAAAAATGTGAACACTGTGATTTGGAGCCTCTTTGTATTCAGTCGTGCCTGACTATGACCCCAGGGTCTGTAGCCCACAAGGCTTCTGTGTCCGTGGAGTTCTTCAGGCAAGAATACTGGAGTGGGCTGCCATTTCCTCCTTCAGGGGATCTTCCCAACTCGTCTCCCGCACGGTAGGCAGATTCTTTGCTATCTGAGCCACCGGAAGACCTATGACATAAAAGTGTGCACCCCTAACTCCCCTGAAGCTGAATGGTTCTGGCTTTCGGAATCCTTCCAGGGGCGTCCGAGATCGTCAGGGCAAGGGGTCAGTTCTCTTTTAAGCCTGACTTCCTGCAGAGTCGTCACTGACTCACGACCTGTAGGAAGGGAAGAGGCGAGGGCCGCTGGGGCCTGCGTGGCCGGCGCTCGCCCTCTCAGCTCACACTTATTCCCCGAGCCAGACCCCTCCCTGGCCTCGGCTGAACATGCTCCTGGGTCCCCGGGGTCCCGCCGGACCCAGACCAGGGCCGCTTGCAGCGGGAGACGGCGCCCAGCACCTGGGGCTCCCGGGGGCACTGCCACCCGCGGGCTCCCTAAGGACGCCTCTCCCGTGAGCTCCTGTCCCCGGCGCGGTGGCCCCGGGTCCTTTCCCCTCCCCGGGAGCTGCCAAGTCTGCTGAGGAGGATCGAGGCCCGGCCCCTCCGCGTCCCACCGTCAGCGCTGGCCACGCAGCAGGGCCCTGTTCATTCTCGAAGCACGCTGTCCCGGCAGGCATCTGCTGCCTCGCTCTACTCGGGCCAAAGTTGGTCGTTTGTAGCCCCAGAGAGCCCTAACCGAGACAGACAGGGGGCCGGCCGTAATACGCCCTGAGGGAAGCCGGGATTCTCTGAAAAACGCAGGATCAGGCCCCGGGATGGGGGCGGGACTGAAGACTGAGGCCGGGGCAGTAAGGTCCCTGCAGAGCACCTGGACGGCAGTCCCCTGGCCCCTCTGCTTGGGGGGCGGGGAGGGGAGGGCTGGACAGCAACTCGCAAACCCCGAGACTGCGAGGGACGTCCAGGTGAAAGCCACGAACCGGGACACCGCGGGTCAGAAAGATGGTGCCGGGGACTCGGGGACGCCGGGACCCCTCTGGAGCTCCAAGCCCTTGGACACACTCCTCATCCACCACCTCCCTCTCACGCGGCGGGAAGCAGGGGCCGCTGCCCGTGGCTGCGGCAGCTGTCGGAATGCTCTCTGACGCCCTTTGGGATGGGCTGAACCCCCGTCTTGCAAAGGAGGAAGCAAACGCTGACTCAGAGAACAAGCTTATGGTCGCAGGGGGAAGGGACGGAGGGGGATGGTCAGGGAGCTTGGGATGGACACGTGCACACACGGCTAGATTCAAAATGCAGAACCCACAGGGGCCTATTGGAGCCCAGCGCGCTGCTCAGGGATAAGCGGCAGCCCGGATGGGAGGGGAGCCAGGGGGGAACGGCTCCGTGTGTATATATATGGCTGCGTCCCTTCGCTGTTCACCTAAAACATCACAGCTACACCCCAATACAAAATAAGGTTAAAGAAAGAAGTACAGCTGGTAGAGTCAGATCCTGGAATGGGCGCAGGGGAGTTCTGACAGCTTCAAGGGTGTGGCGGCCCCTCAAAGGGCCCACTGCAGCGAGGGGCTCCCGAACCACAGCTGGAGGGCTGGCCCTGCTCTCCGCAGCTGGAGGACGCCTGAGCCGCAGCAGAAACCCAGTGCAGCCAGAAAATGAGTTAACTGAAGAAGACACACCGGTAGCCTGGTGCTCACCTTTAATATTAAAAAGCTTTATCTATTTAAGGTTTACAATATAGTGTTTTGATTCCATATACATTGTATAATACTTATCGCAATCAAAATAACATATCCATCACCTCACATGGTTATCTTTTGGGGGGGCAAGAAGAGAGTTCTATTCTTTTGGCAAATTTCAACTATATAATACAGTATTATTAACTAAAGTCACCAAGCTGTACATTAGAACTCTAGAACTTATTCATCCCGCATAACTAAAACTTTGTACCTTTTAGGCAACACCCCTGCATTTACCACACTTCCCAATCACTGGCAATGACTATGCTAAGAGCTTGACTTTCTTAAATTCTACATATAAGTGAGATCACGCAGTATTTATCCCACATCGTTTTAAATAGTAGCTGTATCAACTTGCATTTCCTCAAAAAGTATGCGAGTTCTCTTTTCTCCACATCGTTAACATTAGTTGTCTTTTGTCTTTTTCGAGAATAGCCATCCTATCAGGTATCTGGTGCTATCTCTCTTGTGTGTTTTTGGCCACGAGGCAGATGGGATCTTAGCTTCCCAACCAGGGCTCAAACCTGTGCCGCCTGCACAGGAAGCTCTGAGTCTTTAACCACCGGACTGCCAGGAAAGGCCCTCTTATTGTTTTGATTTGCATTTCCCTCAAATACAGACTTAAATTGAAGAGAGTAGGGAAAACCACTAGACCATTGAGGTATGACTAAATCAAATCCCTTGTGATCATACAGTGAAAGTGAGAAACAGATTCAAGGGATTAGATCTGATAGAGTGCCTGAAGAACTATGGATGGAGGTTTGTGACATTGTACAGGAGGCAGTGATCAAGACCATCCCCAAGAAAAAGAAATGCAAAAAAGCAAAATGGCTGTCTGAGGAGGCCTTATAAATAGCTGTGAAAAGAGAAGCAAAAAGCAAAGGAGAAAATGAAACATATACCCATTTGAATGCAGAGTTCCAAAGAATAGCAAGGAGAGATAAGAAAACCTTCCTCAGTGATCAGTGTAAAGAAGTAGAGGAAAACAACAGAATGGGAAAAACTAGAGATCTCTTCAAGAAAACTAGAGATACCAAGGGAAGTTGCCACACAAAGATGGACACAATAAAGGACAAAATGGTCTGGACCTAACAGAAGCAAAAGATATGAAGAAGAGGTGGCAAGAATACACAGAAGAACTGTACAAAAAAGATCTTCATGACCCAGATAATTGCGATGGTGTGATCAATCACCTAGAGCCAGACATCCTGGAATGCGAAGTCAAGTGGGCCTTAGGAAGCATCACTATGAACAAAGCTAGTGGAGGTGATGGAATTCCAGTTGAGCTATTTTAAATCTTAAAAGATGATGCTGTGAAAGTGCTTCACTCAATATGCCAGCAAATTTGGAAAACTCAGCAATGGCCACAGGACTGGAAAAGGCCAGTTTTCATTCCAATCCCAAAGAAAAGCAATGCCAAAGAATGTTCAAACTACTGCACAAGTGCACTCATCTCACATGCTAATAAAGTAATGCTGAAAATTCTCCAAGCCAGGCTTGAACAGTACATGAATTGTGAACTTCCAGATGTTCAGGCTGGATTTAGAAAAGACAGAGGGACCAGATATCAAACTGTCAACATCTGCTGGATCATCGAATCCTGCTGGTTTGGGTGGACTCCAGGAGTTTGTGATGGACAGGGAGGCCTGGCGTGCTGCAGTTCATGGGGTCGCAGACAGTCGGGCATGACTGAGCAAGAGAGTTCCAGAAAAAAACATCTATTTCTGCTTTCTTGACTGTGCCAAAGCCTTTGACTGGTGGATCACAATAAACTGTGGAAAATTCTTCAAAAGATGGGAATACCAGACCACCTGATCTGCCTCTTAAGAAACCTGTATGCAGGTCAGGAAGCAACAGTTAGAACGGGACATGGAACAACAGACTGGTTCCAAATAGGAAAAGGAGTCCGTCAAGGCTGTGTATTGTCACCCTGCTCATTTAACTTATATGCAGAGTACATCATGAGAAACGCTGGGCTGGAAGAAGCACAAGCTGGAATCAAGATTGCCAGGAGAAATATCAATAACCTCAGATATGCAGATGACACCACCCTTATGGCAGAAAGTGAAGAGGAACTAAAAAGCCTCTTGATGAAAGTGAAAGNACATCATGAGAAACGCTGGGCTGGAAGAAGCACAAGCTGGAACCAAGATTGCCAGGAGAACTATCAATAACCTCAGATATGCAGATGACACCACCCTTATGGCAGAAAGTGAAGAGGAACTAAAAAGCTCTTGATGAAAGTAAAGGAGAAGAGTGAAAAAGTTGGCTTAAAACTCAGCATTCATAAAACTAAGATCATGGCATCTGGTCCCATCACTTCATGGGATATAGATGGGGAAACAGTAGAAACAGTGTCAGACTTTATTTTGGGGGGCTCCAAAATCACTGCAGATGGTGACTGCAGCCATGAAATAAAAAGATGTTTACTCCTTGGAAGAAAGTCATGACCAACCTAGACAGCATATTAAACAGCAGAGACATTACTTTGCCAACAAAGATCCATCTAGTCAAGGTTATGGTTTTTCCAGTAGTCATGTATGGATGTGAGAGTTGGACTATAAAGAAAGCTGAATGCCGAAGAATTGATGCTTTTGAACTGTAGTGTTGGAGAAGACTCTTGAGTGTCCCTTGGACTGCAAAGAGATCCAACCAGTCCATCCTAAAGGAAATCAGTCCTGAATGTTCATTGGAAAGACTGATGCTGAAGCTGAAACTCCTGTTTCAATACTTTAGCCACCTGACGTGAAGAACTGACTTATTTGAAAAGACCCTGATGCTGGGAAAGATTGAAGACGAGGTGAGAAGGGGACGACAAAGGATGAGATGGTTGGATGGTGTCACTGACTCAATGGATGTGAGTTTGAGTTTACTCCAGGAGATGGTGATGGACAGAGAGGCCTGGCGTGCTGCAGTCCATGGAGTTGCAAAGAGTGGGACATGGCTGACTGACTGAACTGACTGACTGACTGACATATATGAACCCATCAGAATGCTTTGTAATTCCTCCTCAATCCTTTAGCAGTCTTTGGGCAATACTCATTTTTTTTTTTTTTTTTTTTGAGTATAGTGTAAATCCTTACGATGCAATAGAATGTTTAATCCTATTTTTCATATTTTAAATAATAAATGTAGTATACTAACATTAATGAATTACCCTTTACAACCAGGCTTCCCAGCTATGATTAAAGATAGTACTCAGACAATAGAAACACCAGTGTTGCATCATTCTAGGTAGTGTATTGTTCCTGGGTTTATAGAAGTGTTTAATGACATAAGTGAAATTGCCACTAAGTCATTTAAAATGATAAAAGAATAACAGATGACTTAGGTATTACAATAGAGACCGTTTTAAATTATCACATCCTATTAGAAATCTGAGGGAGGCATACATTACTACTTCTGAAAATTTGAATCATCAGTAAACTTTAGGTATGTAACCCAAGGCTTTTCACTGGCTTCCTCCTAGGTTTTCTTCCATCTTCAAAGGAGCAGATTTTTTATTAGTTAGTAGCTTATGTGTACTTGAGATGAAGCAAAATGTTAGGTTGCAACATGGTCTGATGTTCTGACACACCAACAGTTGAGTTTTAAGTGTAAATAGAATTTTTTAATAAAAAAATGAAGTACATTTTGAACACCCCAAAATGATTAGTTTTTAAAAAATCTATAAAAATAAGTATAACAGTTGAGTTTCGATGACTTTGTAAGCCAATGATTCTTATTCCTTTAAAGACCACCCCCTAACTTGAAGTGCTTTGGAAGCTGTCATGGAAAAAGAATGCCAGTACCCCAGCACTTAGGGAAAATCTTGGTGTTAGGAAATGAGGGAAGAACCAAAACCTATAAAAGAGACCTTTCAGGAAAAGATACTTAGGAATTAACTATTCTCCGTATGATAAAATGCCTTAAAGTTTACTTTTTGTATATGCCGTGCCTGGGAGTCTCATCTAGATACTCGCTTGAATGAACCAGCAGTCTCTTATCATTCACTTATACACCAGTATACATACTAATCCCTTGAAAACTGAATTGCTGATTAGGAGTTTGGGCAGCAGACCCAATGTGCTACTTCAAAGTAGAGGCCTTGGCTGGGAGACCAGGGTGAGCGTAACGGGGGTGGTACCTGAGATAGTGTCACCACCCTGGATATGCAGGTGAGTGGACACAAGGGAGTGAATATGGATAAGTCAGTGCAAGTGGCCAGTGTCACCATTTGCCAGTGTCCAGGGTTTGGGGAGACTCGGCTCTGCTTTAAATGGCCCTTGTTCTTGGGATCTAGAACTTAATGCTATTAGTGTTATCATTAAGCCCTGCCACATGTGAAATGGGCTTCTCTGTTGGCTCGGATGGTAAAAAAGAATCCAGCTGCAATGCAGGAGACCCGAGGTTCAATCCCTGGGCCAGGAAGATCCCCTGGAAAAGGGAAAGGCTACCCACTTCGGTATTCTTGCCTGGAGAATCCCATGGACAGAGGAGCCTGGCAGACTATAGTCCATGGGGTTGCAAAAAGTCAGACATGCCTGGGTGGCTAAGCCCACAGCACGTGTGTAAAATAGGCTCTTGTGAGTCGACCCGACACTGTTTCTATGGAAATATGTGTTGTGAATTCCAAACACTTTGGAGGAGAAATTTTGGAGCAAAATCCTCGGTGAGCTGACTATATTAGAACTATGTATATGTTCTTAAGATTATACAACCTACTTGTAGAAACAGACAGACACACACACACACATATATGTGCTGTATAAGTGACGGTCAATCATTTCAGAAATTTACTATCCTTTTGGAGGTTATCACTATTCTGTTACATTTTGTTTTACTTCTGTGACCTTTGATTTTTCACAGCTGACTGGCACACATTCCAGAAAGTGAGTAGGAAAAGGAAAAAAAAAGACTCAAACGTCTCCCTTGTACCACATTTTGAGTAGTTTTGGGCAAACTTGGCTTTACTAGAGGAGCTAAGTTTTGAAGGTTAGGAAGGTGTCCTCGGCTCCCCTCAGTCCACTGCTCCCATCTTAAAGTTCACTCATATATTTTTTTCCGAATAGTTTTGGTTGAAATTCTGCAACTAAATAGTGATCAAGATGTGTTCAAATGCCCTTGAGAGGATGGAGATACCTGGTTTTATTAATAAAGGAGGCTGACATGTGTTTTGTGTCCACTCTGAACCAAATGTTTAACATATAATAAATCTAGACTATACAATGAGCTTGTCACTTACAAGTCAGGGAGTTGTTGAAGCTCAGCTGCTGTGTTAACATTCTCTCCAGAGGTATGGAGCCAGCAGGGTGGGTGGATGGGAAGGGATTTTGAAGGAATTGGCTCACATGATTGTGGAAGTTCAGTCAGTTCAGTCACTCAGTCATATCCGACTCTGCAACCCCATGAATCACAGCACGCCAGGCATCCCTGTCCATCACTGACTCCCAGAGGCTACCCAAACTCATGTCCATTGAGTTGAGTTGGTGATGCTATCCAACCATCTCATTCTCTGTCATCCCCTTCTCCTCCTGCTTTCAATCTTTCCCAGCATCAGGGCCTTTTCAAATGAGTCAGCTCTTCACATCAGGTGGCCAAAGTATTGGAGTCTCAGCTTCAACGTCAGTCCTTCCAATGAACACCCAGGACTGATCTCCTTTAGGATGGACTGGTTGGATCTCCTTGCAGTCCAAGGGACTCGCAAGAGTCTTCTCCAACACCACAGTTCAAAAGCATCAATTCTTCAGTGCTCAACTTTCTTTATAGTCCAACTCTCACATCCATACATGACCACTGGAAAAATCATAGCCTTGACTAGACAGACCTTTGTTGACAAAGTTTTGTCTCTGCTTTTTATTATGCTGTCTAGGTTGGTCATAACTTTCCTTCCAAGGAGTAAGTTGGCAAGCCCCAAATCTTCAGTGTAGGCTGGCAGGGAAGTGGAGTCCCAGGGAAGGGTTAATGTTGCAGCCAGAGTTTGAAGGTCATCTGCTGGCAAAATGTCGTCTAACTCTGAAGAGATCAGTCTTTTCTCCTAAGGATTTCAACTGCTTGGATAAGGACAACCCACATTATAGAGTCATTTGCTTGACTCAAAAAAATCTATTGACTTAAATGTTAATCTCATATGCAGAATACTTTCATATCAACATTGAGACCTGTCTTTGACCCGATATCTGGGTTACCATGGCCCAGTCAATTTGGCACACACAAATCATTGCAGTTAGTCAAAGTCACTATCCTGGGTTATGCTGCTGGCAAGTGGTAGACCTACTATGTGAACCCAGGTCTGTCTGGCTCTAAAAACCCTTGCTGTCTTCACTGTGCTGCAGTACCTTCATAGAGTGAGGTTGTTTCTTGTAGCAGAGATGTCAGTCCCTTTGTGAGAATGAATATACAGCTTTGAGGGAAAAGGGAAGTTGATTTGGAAGCTCCAAGTGCTAGAGCAATTGGATAAGGGAAAGGCAAATTGGGAAAACCTCATTTGGCCAATAGTGCAATAGAGAAGAGCTCGTCTTGATGTAGAAGAAAGAACTGAGAGGTGACCATCAAGCTTGGTGTATACAACAGTGTTGACTTGGCCTGGAATTGGCCCTGTAAAAACATTCTCCATGGACATTTACTTTAGAAAGTGATCTTTGTGAAGACAGAGATGTGTCTTTCTCTCTCATATTCACTTCATTTGCCCAGTAGCTGTTAGTTTAATGAAGTCTCATCTACATTTATAGAAGAATCCGAATTAGGACTTAGATGTTGGATGGATATGGGCTGATGTGCTTTTTAAGATGTTTTCTGAGGTGTGAGGATGTCATTTGTTCCTTCTCTGGCATGCTTTCTGGCTGGACAGGGGGCCTTGTGTGGCAATGCCAGTCAGAAGCTGCTCTTGGCCTCCGATTTCTGGTCGCTGGTCTAGAATGAGACCGGATGAGGCCCTGTAGGCTCTCACTGTCCTGCAAGTGAGAAGAGTAACAGTTGACTTGTATCAATTATGTTCAACTCCTGATTTTCCATGGTACTGGGCTATTCAATAGATGCTATCCTAAAATAACCTGTGTGTGTATGTAAAAGTCGCTCAGTCGTATCTGACTCTTTGCAACCCCATGGACTATATAGAGTCCTTGGAATTCCACAGGCCAGAATACTGGAATGAGTAGCCGTTCCCTTCTCCAGGGGATATTCCCAACCCAGGGATTGAACCCAGGCCTCCTGCACTACAGGTGGATTCTTTACCAGCTGAGCTACCAGGGAAGCCCAAAATAACCTCTATTATGGCTAATTACAAAACAGCAAATGAAATCATGATTTTGACAATTAGGTTTATTTAGGCAGGTTTATTTTGGTTGCAATGATTTATTTTCATTCATGCACACATACCTGATATTTTTAAACTTAAGTTCTAATTAAAGGATCATATAACTGATTTTTAACACTAGCTAAAATGGAAGAAGGGGCCAGGCAATGACAGGGACATTTGATAGACTGACTCCTAGGACTCAATAGGTCAGCTGACCCTAAATCAGGTAGGGTAATGCCCTACATCTAGATAGATTTATCCTGAAGTATGGCTTCTAAGCGGAGAAGGCAATGGCACCCCACTCCAGTACTCTTGCCTGGAGAATCCCAGGGATGGGAGAGCCTGGCGGGCTGCAGTCCATGGGGTTGCACAGAGTCGGACACGACTGAAGTGACTTAGCAGCAGCAGCAGCATGGCTTCTGATACACACTTTAAGGTTCCTTTTAGTATTTATGTGAAATGTCGAACTGGTTTTTGTCATTTCTTGGGTGACATCAGGCCTTATCTCTCTGCTTCAGCGGACACCCCTGTGATCTCGGAAGAGAAAGGGCCGTGTTACCGACTTGTCAGTTCCGGGAGGCAGTGTATGCACCCTCTGTCTGTGCACCTCACCAAGCAGCTCTGCTGTTGTAGTGTGGGCAAGGCCTGGGGCCCACACTGTGAGAAATGTCCCCTTCCAGGCACAGGTAAGACGTGCCCCGGCGTGTGCTCATTCATTCCCGGCCGCACAGGACGATTTGGACAGCATGGGTTCTTTGTGGTTTCTGACTTTAAATCAGTTATTAGTAATACAATGTGTTTTTATCCTTTTGAACAGACCATGAATGTATGAGGTTGAATCAGTGGAAAAAATTACATGCAAAGAGCTTTTCCCATTTGTGTGTAACATTAGACTTCCTTTTGGATGTTAAGGAAAGCCATTGCTTTTTATCCCTAGTTGCTGTCCCTAGTTTCTGCTGTTTAAAAGTGCAGAGACACCGGAAGGCCACGTGGGGCTTGCACTTTTCTGATGAATGGCTGTTCACTGCCTGCATGGTCACTAGACCTGATGGAGGTTAACTCTTTTAACTCATGTATTGAATGGGTGCCTGTCAGGTTCTATTAAGAACATCATGCTTGATTTCTCCAGGTGGAAATGGAGAAAATTATATTCACAATTGAATTTATGCTATGAAAATTCATAACTCAAGGGCAGGTCCTCCTATGAACTTCTGGATGGGAACTGAATATAAGAAGTGATGATTCTTTATCCTTCAGCTGAGTACATAATTGTCTAATGCTCTGAAAGCATAAATTTGTCTAAGTGCCTTACATATCCCAAGGCATCACCAACTTCTCAAGCAGGGTCAAGTAGAGTTAAATGGAAGAGAAAGAAACATACCTGCAAATATTGGGCATAATATTTTATATATATATATATATATAAAAGAGTGATATACCTATTTCACTGACATGGGGTGGGCATAAGATGTCTACCTGATTTCTTGTTTGATAAGGTGGTTCCCATCTATGGAAGTGCGTTCACTCTCACAGAGACATTTAATGGCTTACGCCTATAACTTGTACTAGTTGCAGACAAGTTTTAAATATAAATGTAATGATCACAAGCCACTTTGGTTGTTGCCTAGTATCAGAAAGAACTGGTGAGGCAGAGATAGTATAGTGTTGATGAGGTTTTGGTATACTGCATGACTTGAGACTTCTCCAGAAGGCCCTAGTAGCCTCCTGAGGAGTCTGATCTACTCAGTATTAAAAAGTAGTAATCAGTGAAATTAATGATCTTGATAATTCATAGACTCGTTTCTCTTTAAGTTCCATTTTGATAGCTTTTATAGCCCTTACATGAAGCATAAATCAAGAAAGTGAATGTAACACAGGAAGATTTTCCCATAAAGTAGAGTCACTAAGTTTGAAAATAATATTAAAGATAAAATTTGGATACTTAACCAATTTTTGATTATAAGATGATTTTCATGAAAGTAATGTTTAGTTATTTCATATACCTCAAGTATTTGATAGAAAAACTTTTTCTAGAATCTTCTGTTCTTTCACATGAAAATTGTATTTCATAGTTGAACGTAAAAATGAGGTTCTACCATTTAATGTGTGATCCTTAGAAAAACAGTATTTTAGCATGCTTTAAGGAGTATTTTAGAGTTCTATTTTTACTGAGAACTAATTTTAGGTCCAGAACATTCATAGGAGATCTCTTGTTCAGTGGAAGTGAAAAGTGACTTATTTTACTTTCAGTTTTAAAGGTAGAAATGAAGGCGTTGACTGTAAGCCCCTTGCTGTCTGC
Organism: Neotragus pygmaeus; assembly: GCA_006410875.1. Lineage (NCBI taxonomy): Eukaryota > Metazoa > Chordata > Mammalia > Artiodactyla > Bovidae > Neotragus > Neotragus pygmaeus. Next base: position 4,080 of record SJYV01053545.1, on the reverse strand, counting down.
ATTTGGTAACTTGCCTCCAATACCAACACCAAAGAGATTAGGTGGATTTTTCCTCCTCAGGCCACACATGACCTTGCCTCCCTTGTCTTCCCCCTTGACTTATTCCTGGTGATTATGCAATGAAGGTTAGGAAATCACATGTGCCCGGCTGATATTTTTTAAGTGTACAAAACCACTTTCCTGGCAGGAATAGCAGCTACAGGATACAGAATATCTCCTTGTCCTCACAATAATTCGACCGGTTGGTTGTGGTCTGGCTTTTGCTCACTTGTCACCCCTCCCCTTGAAAATAACTACGTTCTAACTTGGTGTGTCCTTTTCCCTTCATTTCTACCTGTCATCTCTTTAGCATGTGTCTTTGACTGGCTTCATTTTCACCATCCTGAGAATTTTTCTTCAAAACCACTTGCCCTTTTCAATTCTTCTTAACCAGCCTCTGCATATCAGCTGATACCCCCCACCCTGGTTTCTTCAATGGGAATAAAATTAGGATGATTTCAACAGCTCTTTCACTCAATAGTGACTGCTTTTTCTTTTTTAACCTTCTTGCTCGTCATTTTATTTAGATGTTACTGAGTTCCTGGTTAACAGTTAATGAAATTAGACCAAAGCAAGAGTGAAAAGTCTGATTTCTACCAATGTTATACCCTCCTGTGAGATATATATATATAATCTATATAGTATGTTCTGTACCTAAAAATCTCATGTATTACATATATTTTATGTGTAATACATAGTGTGATAAAGAGTATTAAATATAAAATATATGTATACTATCTCTTAATTTGTTGCTGATATATAAATTTGATATATAAAATATGTGCTCTCTCTATATATAAGATTCTGATTGTGTAAGATAAGGAATTAACAGATGGAGAAATGTTAACTAGAAGAATTGAGTTTTTTCCTATAAATATGCAAGTTTGAGAGAAATTCGAGCATTTTGCATCTGTTCTTTAAGTTTTTAAATGTAACTATAAATTAGTGATGATTTATTAAGTGATATTCATCATGCTGTTTTCCTCTGTATAAGTTTGCACTTTTAGATTTTTAAAAGGAATATTTTCCCATCCCAAATCTAGCTGCTTTTAAGGAAATCTGTCCTGGTGGAATGGGTTATACGGTTTCTGGCGTTCATAGACGCAGGCCAATCCATCACCATGTAGGTAAAGGACCTGTATTTGTCAAGCCAAAGAACACTCAACCTGTTGCTAAAAGTACTCATCCTCCACCTCTCCCAGCCAAGGAAGAACCAGTGGAGGCCCTGACCTTCTCCCGGGAACAGGGGCCAGGAGCGGTGGAGCCAGAAGGTGAGAGTGGAAATGGATCATGGAGCTAGTCATCTATCTTGTGTGTCTTTGGTTTCCCTGCATGTAACTGCTACAATAGGGGCTTCAGCCTCAGCACTATTGACAATTTGGGGTGGATAATTCTTTGATTTGAGGGGCTGCTCTTGGCATTATACGATGTTTAGCAACATCCCTGACCTCTAACTTCTACTGCCAGTAGCACCCTCCCCCTCCTGGTTGTTACAACCAAAAAGATGTGCAAACATCACTAAATGTCCCCTGGGGAAAGAATTACCCCCTGATTGAGAACCACTGCTCCAGAACAATTGTGACAGTATTCCATGATAATCTAATGACATTGTCTTATGTTTGGGGGCTACTTTTTCTTGCTGTTTACTCCTGGACAGTGGCTTATATTTTTCAGGGAATAGCCAGAATTTGCTTCTGTATCTAGAGAGCTGTTTAATAAATATATGTTTACCTTAACAAGTAGAATCTGCAGTCTTGAAGCATCAACTGAGCTTCCATGAAATAGAAGGGAAGTCAGGGATAATGGGCAACAAAATGAAGGAAGATAGGGTCCTTGAAAGGGATTTTGGAGAGAGTTCACCTGGTGAAGTCCTTTGATTTGCATTTTGGGAACTGGAGACATAGAGCAGCTGACTTGCAAATGTCATACGAAGAGCATGTGATAGAACCAAGAACACATTTTTCCCAGGAGGTGGTTAAGGCCTTCTTCTCCAGAAGGAGACTAGAGACAATTGGTTCTGTTTCAGAAAGAAGGACTATCTATCTTTGTCTCTTCTTAGAAGCCAGCATGTCCAATACTTTGAATATCTTTTTCACCACAGAAGTGCTCACCCCAGATAGGATGAACAAAAATCTTAACTTTGTGTGGGATAGGTATTGGCTTTAATAAAGCTTCTGTTGCTCTTGCACACTTGGATCTTGGTTGGGAATTCAGGGTGTGCATTTATGGATATTGTGAGGAGAGAAGGGGCTCAAGTTAGATGGGGCATTGGGAGCGTGGCAAGGAAGAGAGGTCTCTCTTCAGGGCTCTGAACCTTCCTGTGTTGTAGCCCGGTTAAGTCCACTCTTTGACTTGCTGCACTCCTCCTTGGTTAGGCAGATGAGGTAGGACCTCACCTAAGATTGACAGTGCTGGCCAGTTGGTTCCTGGACGGTTGGCCAGGTGTTTGCAACTCCTCCTCCTCTTCATAAGCAGGAGAAAATGGGCTGTGGTCCAGATTCTGCCTCAAGAGTTTCTTGGTGGTGGGTTAGACAGGATAGAAGGTTTATTGACTTTTTCTAACCACAAGAATGTTGCAGCAGCGGTAGCAATCTAGTACCCTGATTACGTTTAGGAGTAATGCATCTACCATATCTTATACTAATGTTTATGGAGATGTTGAGTCATGAGCAGAATCCCTGTGATTATTGATCTAAGATTTGAGGACTAATTCTACAACTGATTTTTGAAGTGTTTCAAAATGGAAAGGCATAATCACTACCACCACCACCCTATAATAATGTTGGTGATTGTGTAATCTGTGATTTGTTCAACATAGTGATGTTAATTGCTCATTGAATCTTGCTGGCTTGTGATTTGATTTTTTTTTTTTTTTTTGGTAATCTTGTTAGAATATCTTTCTGAAAACACTTACAGGGCTTCATTAAAGATCAGTGTGCACCAAGAATGCAGCACCCTTTCTTAGGTCTCTTATTGAAACCGGGGCATTATTATTTTTTTTTAACATTGATATCAGAAAGCATTTCAAACATTGTTTATTATGTTAAGGATAACTGTAATGAAAATGTTCCTTTTCTAAGGCATGGAAAGTGCTCCAAAATTGTGAGTAGGCATGAGACAATGTATCAGGAAGTGTTGCCTCCTATAACTTTAATAGTTAGTGAGCTGGAAAGAACTGCATCCCATCTACTGCCTGATCTCCTGCAATTGAGGAATGACATACAGTTTTCCCCTGTCAGTCATGTGTAAAATGCTCCAAAGTGGTAGTTGACTATAATTTTGCACTTGATTTAGTTTGATTCTTAATCCTTTTGGAGACTGAACTTTTGTTGCTTTTCAAAATTGAACTATTATACAGTAGACTGTCTTGAGTTGTACTAATGTCCTTCTTTCTTTTTTGGTTTTAGTGGCAACTGTACCTCCTGAGAAGGTAATTTATTCGTTGTTTGCAAGTCTTCTTTTGTTACCTTCATAGTGATTCTCTTCTAGATTATGTGTGATTTTTTAAGACTTAAATATAGTAACATGTCTATTATACATCACTTCACATAAGGAAATATATTGAATAACAGCCATTCATTCAATAAACATTTATTGAGCACCTGCTATATGACTGGCACTATGCTGAATATTAGGGAAATAGTAGAGACCAAATCAGATGAATCTGCTTGTTCTCATGGAACTTAAATCTGGGGAGATGAAAATGATGGGCTTGATGGGAATCAGGGACTTAAGTGAAATTCAGAGAGTTAGTTTATGGCCTGGAACCTCAATGGAAAGAAAGGTTCTGACATGTTTATGTAATTGTGTTATTCTCAGAGTTCATATATATACTGAATGATGTACTTCTCACTTCAACTAAAATTTTATATGCATGTTTGACTTAAACTGGAGTATGAGCAGAACTTACCCTTGAAATTGTACTGGGATATTGCTTCCTTAAAATTTTAGATAAATTTTAATGTTTCATTTTGGGGGGCCATGAAATGGGACACCGGATTGTGAGATTTGTTAGTAGAAAATATTGGCATTTGCTGAAGC
>SJYV01053541.1:0-30527 GCA_006410875.1 Neotragus pygmaeus | reverse complement strand
GTGCTCTGCCCTTCTTCAAGATTCAAGTTAATCCTTTTATGGCCCAAGACAAACCATTTGGTGCCAAGATTATCCCAAAATACATCCTATGGGTGAGGGGCCTGGAGCCATTCTAAGTTTTGAGACACTCCTTTCTTTCATTAACAGACTGCTGGTGACCACATAACATCCAGCTGAAGACTAGCAGGCGGGTACTCTTTCTGCCCCCTTCTGATGCCCATGTCAGAAGCTTGCTCTATCTCCTTTATATTTTAATAAAACTTTATTACACAAAAGCTCTGAGTGATCAAGCCTCGTCTCTGGCCCCGGATTCAATTCTTCTCCTCCGGGGGCCAAGAATCCTGGCATGGCGATTCAACAACAAACTTTCAATATCACAAAGAATTTTAGTTTGTACCCATGAACTCTCCTGGGCTGGATTCTATTGATTTAGTATTTTTAAAAAATGAGTTATCAATTTGATTATCTGGTATCAGCTGTTGGTTCCCTATTTTGGACCTTTCCTCATAGGCTCTTGTCTAACTCCATTTTCCCTGCACACTCGGTTACGTGTCGGTGCTTCCAGGACTCTGGTCCTGTCCTCCTTACCCACCTTCATCCACTTGCCGCTTCACCAATCGCCTGTCTTCTGGTAACTTTCAAACTCATCTCGCTAGCCTACACTTACCTCCCAAGCTTCAGGTCCGTAAAGCCTCTGGAGGAGTACCTCAGGGTCACCAGGCATTGCAGTTGCCTCTCTCTAGACCCAGGCTAGGAACCCAGCGCTCTTCCAGACGGTTGCCAAGCCCCACAATGTGTACTGCTAGTGGATACATGATCCCAGGCCACAGCTAGATTGTGCAAACAATATAATGTTATTCTAAAATACCTTCTGCATAGCGGCAGAAACAATGCTTTTGTCAATTTAAGACAGACCCAGCCAATCAGAATCCCCCAGCTGAAACCACCTCCTCCCTGCAATTATAATTAAGTTCACCTCGTTATCAGCACTTGGGGGGCTAGGGAAGTGCGGGTCCGGCTTACTGAGCCACTTCTGTTGATGCTGCATTTGCTGACACGGCTGGGTCCCCTCCGGCCCTGGTCACTCGCACGCTTCCGAATCAGCATCCACAGATGTCCATCTGCTCACTGGTGCCACATCCACGCAGATGGCCTCTTGTCCTGATTCACTGGCTCCTTTGCTGGTGGCATGTGCCTGCTAGAGGGCGAGGCAGGGATAATCCTCCGCTCCGCCCTTGGCCACCTTGAACCCCCAAGAAACCTCCAGGCAAAGCATGGAAACTGAGGCAGTTGGATGTCTTCTGCACTTTGGCTCTCCGTCCTCTCTGCAGACTCACGTATTTGTTTGCCAAACTGATCTCAGGCTGGCATGTTGGCAGGAGAGGCACTGCTGAGGCCTTTTCTTGGTGACTCTTGCCACCCTCTCCTCACCTCTCTCCCTTCAATTTCTCTTCCTTGTTTCATGGGGAGGGGGATGTCTTTTCAAAAAGGAATCATTCAAGGGGAGAAATCCAAAAGTAGAGAGTTGACTCTCTGTTTACTACAGTAACGATTCAATCCCAAGGGCCAGAGAAGAGGATGTTTGTGCTGTTGCCTGAACTGGGCGGCAGGGCAGAGACAAGGGCCTCCCTGGGGGCTCAGGGGTAAAGAATCCGCCTGCCGATGCAGGAGATGAAGTTCAATCTCTGGGCTGGGAAGATCTCCTGGCGAAAGAAATGGCAACCTGCTCCAGTACTCTTGCCTGGAGAATCTCATGGACAGAGGAGCCCGGTGGGCTACAGTTCATGAGACTGAAGAGTCAAACACGACTTGGCAACTAAATAGCAACAAAGTGGGAGAAAGTAGCAATAAATGCCAGAAAAGCAGCAGAAATTAAAACTTTCAACATATCAACTCAAAACACATCTCTTGAATGTCTTTCACATTTGGCTCAGCTATTTTCACATCATTTCCATTTTCCTATTTTTTTTTTTATTTAGTCTCTTACCTGTTTTGCTACAATTGACATGTAACATCGTGTGAGTTTAAGGTGTACAACTGATGATTTGATACATGTATATATTGTGAAATGATCTCCACAGTAGGGTTAGTTAACACCTCCATCACCTCACATAGTCTTCAATTTGTTCTTGATACTGTGACCAGAGTGACTTCCTTTCTCTAAAATGTAAATCCAGTCCCATTACTCTCCTCCTCTGAGGTTTAGGTGGTTTTTCATTCCCCTTGGGGAAAGTCAGAACTGCTGAGGACTCACGTAAGGTCCCACTTGGAGTCTGTCCACCCACCTGCTTTGGTGCTCCGAGCTAAGCCGCTGAGCAGGAGATGGAATTTGAGCCCGTGGCTCTGTTCTTGTGATGAGCCTTTCTGCTCGGCTCTTCACCCATCCACATGATCTTCCCCTTTTATATCTTGGCTCAAAGGCCCCCTCCTCAATGCCTCTATCTCCCTCCTCCCTGTTTATTCCCCAGAAGTTATAATTCCTTTCATGGTAAAGTTCATGTTGTATTGCACCTACTGGCTAACACACCTTTCCTCACTTTAGAGTATAATGTTCTCGAGGCAGGGAATGTGTCTTACCATCTTTGCACTCCTAGGGCCCAGCACAGTTCCTTGCGACATTGGAGGTGCTCATAAAATGTTTGACTCAATGAGCACCTACCTGGTAGGGGATGGATCAGAAGCAAAGCCACCATTTAGGTGACAAAAGACTCCTGGAAAAGTGAGTTTTATAAAGTGAGGTTAAAGTGAGTCTTTAAACTCCTGGGACACACCACAGTGTAAGCATCTTCTCATTTCTCCTTTCCTTTTTCAAATTCTGTCCTTCTTTCCTGCTTTGAAGGCTCCAAGCAGAGCACTTTGAGTTTTAACCTGTCCTACACACACCTGGGGTCCTCCGGGCGGCCCCAGGCGGTGGCCTTAGACAGTTGGTACACCCAGTCACTGTGCAAAGGTGAATATTTACACCAAGAGTTCTCTCTTTTCTATGGCAGTAGGCATGTTCAGTCACTCGGCATTTCCAAGAGCAATGACTACGTCCAAAGCATGTTGCTAGGTGTTGCATGTAGTATAATTCAGAAGGATTTTCATCAAGTCCAGTTAAATTTTTTGTGTGAATCTTAGTTTTCAGGAAAAGCTATTTATCCAGAGTTCATTCTTACTACGGACATGAGAGGGACTGTGGAACATTTGGTAACTGGGTAGTAAACAATCTTGACTACCTCTAGCACTTAACAAAATAGCATCAGGGTCTGAAAGAAGGGTTAGAACAAAAAAGCAAGTAAATACAGAAATGCTTAAATAAACCATCACCCATCATAAAATTAAATACATTGAAGAAGTTAAAAGGCATCAGGCAAGTCTCTGTGTACTAACCTGGATAGATCTTCCCAAGAGATTAAGAATAGCAATTGTATAACAAGACATACCATTTGATAAAATTTATGTATTGCCTCCCCTCAAATACAACTAATTATTTCTACAAGCACATATATACTGTATACAAACACATATAAAAATGCTAAAGGGATATACATGAAACAGATTATAGCAGTAATTTCTAGGACTGGAACTGAAAGATCAAGGGTGATTTTTGCTTTATCTGTACTATTAAAGATATTTGCAAAAGGAAAGCACATGTGAACCATTTCCATAATTTAAGTGAAAAATAAAGGATTTTTTCCTTAAAAAGGAGAGAAGCAGAGCGTTAGGCATTCAAAAACATATGTTTTTGAAAGAACAATTTTTCTCATTAAGTAATACTTGTTAAATATTGTGAGTTGGTAAATTTTGTACCTGCCTTCTTACAAAAGGTCTGCAGTTCATAGTTCAGACACGATGCAGTGGGAAGGGAACAGGATGAATAGGCAAAGGACCTGTGTTCTACTCCATGCTCTGCCTCTTACTTGGTTCATCTCTTAATGGTGCTGAATCTCAGACTCTACAAAATCTATAAAATGGGGATAACAATAACACTGAAGTCACAACACTGCTGTGAAAACTGGTCGTGAGCTGCTGTGAGAAGGACATGTGCCACAGACAGTGATGTTCTGTACTAGGATATATGTAACACAGGATTTTAATGCACAGGACGTAATCTAAAATAAAGGCTCTGCCAAAGGAGACCAGGATTAACCACTACATAAGAACAATAGGAACAAAAGCGGTTTAAAAGCAAGAGTTTATTTGACAATCCACAAGTGATTTGCAGATTTCATGGATCAGCTGGAGCCAAATTTGAAAACCAGAAGCTCCTGTTTTCTTCCCGGAATATCTAACATGCTCTAATCTGTTGCCTAAGTAGTGCAAGTCGTGTCTACTCAAGGATTTCGAGCTAATTTTAACTCAAACTAGAAATGAAAATCAAATACACCATACAGCATTCTAAAACCAAGTACAGAGAATATTTTGTTGTTGTCCTTGTTTGAGATCATTTATACCAGAGATAATTTGTATACAGTGACCTGCTTATGAATCAACATGAAAAAGAATAAGGATCATTTAAGATTAACAGAAATGTTAACTCTCTAAACTTTCTATAGCAATGAAAACACAATCTGGTCCTAGTGGTGAATTCAGTATCAAAATAACACATTTTGAAAAGATACATGTCATACACTCAAGCTTCTAGAATTTGATTTTGAGGAGAGGCAGCTCAGCCACAGAAAAGGTAATAAGCCAAGTTTTACTAAGAAAGAGTGACCCCGCTCCCCATCCCTATAGCTTTTTAGAAATGACAGCTTCATAGAAAACCAATATATTAACAGAATGGTATGTAACATTTAATTATACATCAATAAGAAAAGTGAAGCTATTTTCATAAATAGCATTTGAGGTGTACAGAAGACAGATATTATTGTATATTGATCCTATTTCTATATCTTGTTTCAGTTGCACAGTTTTGAGAAATTTCTGATTCACATTAAGAAATGGTAGTGGTTCTTTAATAGTTCACCTTGAAATACCAAGATGCTCTTCAGTTGACCAGAGATGGCTTTATGTCGGCATCTGCACAAAAACAGTTAACCTGGTGCTGATGTTTGCCAGATTTCAATGTTTTAAAATGTTATAAACTGCATATCTGAGTTTGTTCATTTTTGATTTTATGTTAAAATATATGAAGCAAATATTGACAAAAGGTCTCAGCAGAACATACTTGGAATATCATTGCCTCAAGACAAGAGTTGATATGTCAGTATTTTGAACCTCACGTGAAACCTGGCTTTCTGAACTCCACCCTGGGCTTCCATGAGTCCCCCACTCTGGCCGTCTACACAGCACTCTTGATCATTCCTTCTGTTTCTTTCGCAAGCTATTGTCTTACACCTGGCCCAAAGCGACATTTTCATCTTGTAGTCACCACATTTTCCATGCCCTCAATTATAATTACGTATGCTGACAATCCCCAAGCAGCTTATCTCCAGCTCATCAATTTTTCTCCTAAGTCCCGACTGGAATCATATTTCCACTCAGATAGTCCACAGGTATCTTAAAACAGATCTAACCCATATTTCATCTTGTTTTGTCTTGCCTTCACCAAAACTAAGCCACTCCCCATCTTGAATTCACTGTCTCAGTAAATAGGATTGTTCACCTGGTGTCTAACTCAAGAGAGCTAGGAATCAGCCTGTATTCTCCTCTTTTTTTTGCCATGTGCTGATTCTACCAAGAAGCCACACTCATTCTATCTCCAAAATGCTCTCTGAATCCATTGCAACTTCTCTATGCCAGCAGAGCCACATAATGCAGCCTCTTAACAGAGACTACTGTGATCTCCAGAGCTATCTAGACTCTATTTTCTTTTTTTGGTCATGTCATGTAGCATGTGGGATCTTAGTTCCCCGACCAGGGATCGAACCCATGCCCCCTGTAACGGAAGCACAGAGTTGACCACTGGACCACCCAGGGGAGTCTCAATACCTAGATTTTTAAACCACTTATTTTAACATTACATTACTTCTCTACAAAAATAATCCTTTAATATCTCCAGATTATTAGAGAATAAAACTCAAATCTTTCATGTGCTTAAAAAGTCTTTCCTGATCTACCCTTTGCCCACTCCTCAATCACTATCTTTTGCCATACACCCTCCCCTAACACCCTATGTGTCAGTATACTAACGCATTCTAATTTTCCGAATGCCTCAATGCTTTCATCCATCCAAGTCTTTGCACGTGACACACTCTCTACCCTCTCTCACACCCCTTCTTCCACTAGCTAGCCCCTACTTCTCCACCCAAACTCAGTTGGGGATCACCTCTTCTGGGAAAGATTTCTTGACTCTTCTTCCCTCTGGTCCCCCTCATACTCAGGCTCCTCTCTATCACAGCATTTATGCACCGTGAACTGTGCTCTGCACCGAAGGATAAGCATCTCTCGTCGCGTTTCTATTCCTGGGACAGAGCAGGTGCTTAACAGATGTTTTAGATTGTTTATGTTTTAGGTTTAAGAGAGTTGAAGGCACAACCTAAGAGGCCAATGGATCACTTACAGGTCTATTAACAAATACTAACCCCACAACTGTGACTTCCCAATGAGATGGCACCTCGCTCCATAAGACTTTTAAATTATTCTAGTTCAAACCCAACCCTTTCTTAAAAGATTAAGGATAGAGTTACTGTATGATTCAGCAACTCCACTCCTAGGTATATATTCAAAGAAATGAAAGCACTACTCAAATACTTGTATATGAATATTCATTGCAGAATTACTCACAAATGCCAAAAGGTGGAAATGGTCCAAGTGTCCATCAAAAGATAAATGGATAAACAAAATGTGGTATAGTCATACAACGAAATATTATTCAGCATTGAAAGGGAATGAAATTCTGATATAAGCCACAACACGGAAACTTTGAAAACATTAAGTCAGATGCAAAAAAGACACAATATAGGATTCCTTTATATGAGGGCTATCACCCATCTAAAGTACCTAGGGCCATGAGTCACTTTTGTGGCTGATCGAATGCCTTGATCAACCTGAAGAAGCTTTAACTTCTGTGGAACCAGAACTGACCACACAAGTTACCCAGTGCTGACTGCAAAACCCACATCCTGCTTAGCTACTAATTTAGTGTTGGGGGAGGAGTTTTACAGGTTTACAACTTATTTCACTAGGAACTTTACCAGGTAATTTGTCTCCCCAAGACCTTCATAAGTAGTTTGCTCCTTAAATTTTACAGGCTGAAATTCTGCATATGAAAGTTACTTTCCTTGGATTATCTGAAGTCTATAAATTAAAAACACTGGAGAGTAAAACATACTGCATAAATATGACACTCACAAAGTATGGCCTGCAACTGACTGATAAGCATTGTGAACACCAAAGGAGGCTGCGGGAAGAAGTCCAAGAAAAGCAAATACAAGATTTAGAGTTAAGAAGTATCCTAACAGAGATATTATAGAGAGGTAAGGCCGGCAAGCTCGAGGGGAAAACTGTACCAGCAACATGAGCAAGATCTCCACTTTCGACAGTGGACAGGATAGCCAGCCTGACTGCTGGGGAACACAGCTGGTGCAATCATTTGGGCCTTTTCCCCGCATCCCCCCTCCAAAGGAACACCCCTGGCAGGGACCCTATATGTAGAAATGAAATACCAAACAGTTAGTACAGTGCCTGTCACATAGCAGATAGTCAACACCTATTTCTATTTGCTTTCATATTGAAGTTGTTGAGAAAACATTTACTTCTAGCCCTGTTTTCTGAAACAGTCATTCCACTTAAGGTATAATAACCCCAAAAGTCATATATACCAGTCAGATAGATATGACTTACTATATATTTATGCATATATAGTAACATAGTTATAAAACACAGACAACAAGATAAAATAATGAATGTAGTTAGAAAAAATACCCACAGAAGAAATTTTTCTAAAAACAGGAAAAATTTTCTATATTACAGAATGGGCTTAATTTTGCATTGACTAGGCACCCATTGTCACTTAATTTGGTTTTATTAGGAGAAAGCAGAGTAATCTTTCTGTCCCTGGGTAAATCTGACGTGAAAATAATTGACAAAGTAGGTCAGAATGCCACAGAATGCTGAGTTCTGAACGTTATGTGTCATATTAGGTTATAAATCCTGACAGGCAAAAGTGAGAGGATCTTTTGAAAGCCTCTGAAATTCATTAGGGCAATCCCAAATTGTTTAGTTCAAAGCAGCGGCAAGGCAGGAAACGGCGCTTTATGCTACCCTGGCGTGCCTTAAGATCAAAATGGAGGCATTACGCTCCTGCTCTTTTGCTGGTCCTGGTTTCACGAAAAATAGCCTCTCCTCACCCCATACACTCCTGGCATCNTAGGTTATAAATCCTGACAGGTAAAAGTGAGAGGATCTTTTGAAAGCCTCTGAAATTCATTAGGGCAATCCCAAATTGTTTAGTTAAAAGCAGCGGCAAGGCAGGAAACGGCACTTTATGTTACTCTGGCGTGTCTTAAGATCAAAATGGAGGCATTATGCTCCTGCTCTTTTGCTGGTCCTGGTTTCACGAAAAATAGCCTCTCCTCACCCCATACACTCCTGGCATCCTCTGGAATGTGTGCTTTAATCTAAAAGATAAAAAGGGTACTTACAGAGATCAATGAATTGACTAGAAATCTATTGGGAGCTTATGGCCTTTCTCCCATTCTGGGTGCAAATTTCTCTTCCTGGATAACCTGTTTTTGGTAAAAACAGCTCCGTTCTTTTTTATCTAGTATACTAAGCAGAAATCACTTGGCAGTGTAGTGCTGATCAAGTCTTTTCTTGAGTAAAATTGTTAGTTATTTGAAGCTATTTTACAATATATAAACAAAAAGAGAAAAACACTCATTTCTTCAATTCATTAACTATGCTTATTTCTGTGACAACAATACATCAGTTTCCCACAGAGAAAAACTGCCATAAAAATTAAAGGTCCAATTGACTATACTCCAGTACAAAATGAAAGGCTAAAAAAAAGTTAAGGTCCAATTTAACATGAATATTATTAAAAAATACATTCGCACAATTTAGAGTAAGGTGAATGATAAATCTGTTTCCATTCCAAAATGATCCCTTTCTAGCAATTTTTAAAATGTTTTCTCACATGAAAATTATCTTTACAGCAAATACTGATTATAGCATAGTATCTTACTGGAGAAATGTTTTTCTTCTTACATGAGTCATTCTCAACTACTTCTTACCTGAACGTTTCCCTCTTTAAGGTTTATATAAATTAATTGACTTCACAAAGGGTAAAGGAACAATGCTAAGTATCCAGAAGAGAAGAATTCAATGAAGATTATTTCATGGCTTCAATCACAATATCAGGTTGTTAAAGTCCTTTGATATCAAACAAAAGGATTTCAAGAAATAAAAAAGACAATAAACCACTGCCACCAAACAAATATTTCCTGTCTCGCCTCCCGTTCCAGAGCTGTCAGAAAGTCAGAAAGGAGAGAGCGGCTGAACACGCTCCAGAATTAAGTAAGAACATGGAAGACTGGAGCACATGTATGAAAGAACACATTTAATTTTAACAAGGCAGAGAAATGAGTTTTAAAAGGTAGCTGTGGTTCAACTGTGAGTGTCTCTTTTAGTTCCACTTGAAAAAATGGTATAAGTTTTTCCTCTAACTGCTTCTCAATAGTTCAATGACAGCAAAACATTAAATCTATGGTGATGCTGGAGTTCTCCCATAGGGACAGAAGGGGTGCAACATCATGGCCTTTTTTAATCTGCAGGAAGAAAGAGGGAGGAAAAAAGGGAGGAGAAAGAGAGAGGAGAAACAAAAACTAATTTTCCAGGCAGGGAAATACTTATAAAACCTTTTATGTCAAAGTTAGGATTTCACAACATAACACACTAATGCAAAATCCAGTAGCACCTGTAAGATTTAAGTAAATGCTGCCATTACTTAAATGCTTCTTTAAAAATATCTGTAAAAGACTGAAGGAGAAAAAGATAAAGTACATTCTTCAGAGAACAACAAAGGTATTTCAAAATAAAAACTGTATTTTTGTTTTTCTTTTTTTCAGTTGTTTTTTTGTACAAGAATTCAGTCATCACATAATAACTTATACACAACGGGATCGATCTCTGCTCTCCTTCCCTGCGTCACTTCCAGTCCACATCTTCAGGCTACAGTCCCCCAACATTATTTTCTGATAAATATATTACCACAGTTTGATCTAAATATAGATACATCATATAATATTTGTCTCTGGGAAAAAAATCAAATTTTAATATGCAAACTTTTATTTATATAATACAGAAATGGAGAAAATGATGGTAGGCACACAGCCTAATTATGACTTGCAGATGATGCTGTCTAGGTACTCTACTGTAAATGAGTGTCTAAAATAGTCTTAATAAGAAGATTTTATTTATATGTGCACTTGTGTCCACCTTATCCCATATACTATACATGTCTAAAGACAATCTGGGAATTTAAAGGTGCAGCCCTCAAGAAATTGTTGAAATCACTAAAAAAAAAAAAAAAGAAAAGAAAAAACTAGACTCTATTGGAAAGGAAAAAACTCACAAAATTTCCAGTTTTAAATTTCATATCAGTAGGAAAATATTAAAAATAATTTTCTGTATATACATATGAGTATATGTATATATTGAATTACACACATGTCTCATATATCAATACAATTCAAGTGGAGACATTTTGGTGACTTATTTTCCCATTAAATGACAACTATGTCAAAATTTAAAAATATCTTATTACATCATTAAAATAGTTCACTTACCATTTCAATAGCTAATACTGTTTCTTTTTCTTTAATTTTTTTAACTCTTCATAAGTAAATTCCCTGATCCTTAGTGTTAAATCCCCTATTTAAATTAAAATATGGTGCTCTGTACTCAGAAACTGATGGATAAAGTCACATCTACTTCAAAATTCCATCAATCAAATAAATTTTATTACCTGATTTATCAGAGAAATAGCTCTGAGCTTGTGTACCTAAAATTATCCTCCCTACAAGAAATAGGTGAGGAAAATACCCTAAAATAGATGGAGGTACATGATATTATAGCACATATAATACATGATGATTAAGTGTCTGATATAAACTTTTCAGAGACACCTGAAAACTCACTTTAGAAACTAACTTTAGAAACAAACCATTTATTTTTCACTCTAATATAAATTAATATGTATGTATTTACATACATACACATACATATATAAAACAAAATTGTCTGGTGTTGAGTAGCTGTGTGAGTGAAAAAATGGTTACAAATTGATTAATCAGCTTAATTTTGTACTTAGCAATTCAATCATTTGGGGGTACAAACAAAAAGTCAGTGCATGTGTAGACTCCATGGAGTCGATACTCAAGCAGACACATTAAAAAAGAACCCTCCTCAACATCACAAGCATTGTACAGCAAGAATATATGGACTCTGATGCAATTCTTACTCCATAAGCAGACTAGCCAGCACTTGACTTACTTTTTAAAACAGCCCCTTGAAAGAAATATATAAAGAAATGCATGTTTGCTAAAAGTCCTTTAAAATTACATCAAAACAACATTAAAACCTGTTCACTGAGGAGAGCCCATTGAATTGAAATCCTCTTTTGAAATGCCTAGTTAACAGTTTAGAATATTGCCTTGTGAAGATTAACTAGAGATGTGGTTGATGTGAAGACCCAGACAGAGTAAACGGCTCCTATCCCAATAGTCCTCTGATTGGCTGTTTGATGGAAATGGATCGCCTTTAAAATAGCTATACACCTTAAAATGATCTATAATAAACAGTTCCCCAACAACCATTAGTATTTGTAAATTGAAATGCATTAATCATTCAGAAAAGATTTCTTGCAAAATATATAAATAAATGTAACTGCATATTCTGTAAATATACTTAACATTGCTAGACCAGACCGTCAGTGACGGGCTGCTATGTTTCAGTTCTGTGTGTCAAATTTATTAGAAATTTAAAAAGAAAAACTTTGGAGGGACTCAGCTGCCTTCATTAGTTGGCTTTAAAATGTGTAATAAAATGGGAGACAGTATCTTTTCATAAATACATGGAATCAATATGGAA
Organism: Neotragus pygmaeus; assembly: GCA_006410875.1. Taxonomy (NCBI): domain Eukaryota; kingdom Metazoa; phylum Chordata; class Mammalia; order Artiodactyla; family Bovidae; genus Neotragus; species Neotragus pygmaeus. Next base: position 18,509 of record SJYV01053541.1, on the reverse strand, counting down.
AAGTAAACTATACAGCAGACAAGATTCGAGAACACCAGAGTGTATCAGAGTGGCCACCAGAGTGAAATATCTTCCAGTATAAAAAAAGGGAAGAACTCTATACACCCCGTTATAGTATGTTTCAATTAAAGATGCAGCTCTCTTTCACTTCTGGCAAGAATTAATTGGTAATGGCACTACCCTTGGCAGTGCAAAAATATCCTGAGAAATTATTCAGATTACAACAAAAGGCAGGGCTTTCATCACTAAGTTTTTGCACAAAACACAGCTTTAGATATCATAAATAAATAAATTTTAAAAGCAGATAACCTTCACTGTGTTGAACACAAAAAGGGGGATGTGACCCAGACATCTGTTAATTCTCCCATTGGCTAATATCAGAAAAAAAGATTGCATTAAGTGTCTATTTATAACTTTCTAGTTAACTATGGCCAATAATATACATGGAGGTAATTTGTAGTTCAAGTTTTTCATCTCTTTTTTTTTTCCCCAACTAGCTACAAACTGAATTCTAAAATTTACACTGAAATATACAATTCCAATTTTCAAAAGATCCTCCTCGTGGAGAAGAGATATTCAAATTTTTTTGTGCAATCTTGATGCGGAGCCCAAACAATCCTATGAAGAGAGACAGTATCTTTTTTAATCAATTGGCACTGAAATTTAACTTTCCTTAGCTGCGTTCTAGTAGCTTGGCCAAGTTATCTCGTAATTCTGTTAGTTCAAAGATTTTTCCATCAAGGATTTCTAACAGGGTCTTCAGGTTATTGCGAAAAGCTTCTTGTTCATTCTGACTTTTCTCCAGACGTTGCTCTAAGTCAGACAGTTGTCCCTCCAGGTCTTTGTTCCGAATTTCTACTTCCTTTAGAAACAAAAGTGTGATATATATACATGTGTGTCAGTCGAAGATTTTAGAAACAATATAACTTTTATTATTAGAATACTGTGATAGTCCATGCAGTTTGATAATCAGGATGAGCTTCTGAATCTCAACACAACGTAAGGAGGTTTTCAGATTGTGCCATCTAAGAAATCCATGTAGTTTTACTGACTGGCTGCTCATGAATCCATCTATCCCCAAGCGCAAATTTCCTCCCTGCCTGCTTCATGAAGGCAGCATTCATCTAGGCACTTCAAATACCAAGATAGGGCTGGTGACCCATTTTGTGGATTAGGTACATCTCATTTCTATTTGTGCCCGCCTCCTGTTCCTCATGCATAACTGTTAGCAATCTCAAGTGAAAGCAGGCAGAAAAAAAAGACTAATTTCTTCTCTTTCTTGGCAATGCTGGAGAAAGATCTGGAGAAGGAAATGACTCTCTCAAACAAGTTTCAGGATCTTCTGAATATGTTAATTATCCTTCGTTTCACCTCAGTATCAAATGAATGTGTATGGTAGAGACCATAGCTCACCTGTTAAAAACTGTAGTGAATACCTGTACATGTAAGAGAATTAGACAAAAACAATTCCAATATACTGCGGATGAAGGGAAGAAAAAAAAATGCCAAAAAATGACAACAAAAAATTTTTAAAGTTTAAAAATAAATGCCAGAATTCCTGGCGTACTTACAAATTATTTATAAGTTACTATATACTATATCTAAAGGATAGATTTTTAAACAATTATTTAAAGAATCTGGTAAATGTTAAATGAAAATAACAGAATTTGAAACAGTGCACTAAGTACAAGGAGGCAAAGCTGTGTGTGTGAAGATGAGTGATGGGAACGAAAGTGCACACAGAAGACGAGCGATGGGGATGAAAGTGCACACAGACAATAGGAAGCCCTTCTGGTTGTCGGGAGTAGGTACACTTCTTTCCAAAATCCACTTATCCTACAATGCCTACAAAATTAAACTTCTAAGAAAAATAATTGGAAAACTGATTTGAATACATGTAAGAAAGTAACCACTGATTTAGCATTCCCAGCACAAAGAAATATTCACATGTTTAACTAAGAGCAAGCCTCAAGCAGATACCACAGATAAGTCGCAAGAGCCTGGGAAAATATAAAAAAAGGAATAGTGCAGCTATAATGACTTTTAAAGAAAAAACTTGGAGGTTTCTAAAGTATTTATTATTAGATGTTAACCAGGTATGTTTCTAATCTTTTCCCTTCAAATCACCTACAAGGTGAAGATAAGTAAACTGACAGCAGATTCTGAAACCAATAAGATATTTATAAATTCAGAAGCCAAGCTCATGAAGTCTCAGCCACAGGGGAGTAAAGAGACCCTGGGATCAAATGTAAGAATTCCACAGCACGCTCTCTGACCTGCTCAAACAAGAAGCTTAAGATTAGAATGTTTCCAACTGTAAAAATAGACCAAATGTCATTCGCGAGAAAACACCCACTTTACCCGGCACCGCCCAGTTTGCCCTCTAAAGCCATCCTTAAAAAGTGAAAGGCTTCTTTGTTCTCCTTGCCAATCAATGAAACAGCCAAACATTTTCAGTGGAAACAAGCAAAACACCAAACTCCCCCAGCTATGAAAACTGCACTGTTCTTCTCCAGGAGGCTTGTGCTCTAAGCCATTTCTCCGATTGAAGGAATTTCACCAGGCCTATAACCAAAGGGATCCGATATGATGCTGTTGGTGCTGTGGTCTATTCTGAGGCAGAGTATAAGATCCCAGAGGAAGAACAGACAATTTAAGATCAGGATGAAGCAACCTGGTTGGTGGTATGTCCCAGTTCTATCTTCTGTCTATACTTTCCAGCCCTTCTTCTTACCTTTCATTCCCCCTCGCAACTCATTATTAACTCATAATAACGATGTTTGTGCTTCTATTTCCCTTTCATCTTTAACTGATATGTGAGTATATGTCAGGACACCAAGATAAAGCACTGATAAAACGCTGAGGCCAGAACTTGCTAAATCCCTTTGAGTGCTTTCGAAGGCAATAACTGAAAGTATAAAATGCTAGTGGGCAGAAGGTCATGCTCAGTATTTGTCAGATATGGAGCCTACAACATTCGAGTGATTTTTAAAAAAAATTAAACAATTATTACCACCATCAATGGGATCAGGTCAGGTTCATTTTCTGTAAATTTGAATCGTGCATCATATAATCTAAGTAAAAGCTACAAAAATTTGTCTTTATTGATGTCTGATTCATATCTTAAACTCTTACTAGATATATTACTGTCCTATTAGATGATTATTAACCTTCACATAGATCATACATAGATCATACATGATCATACACAGATCATCAAAACAAGTATTAATAATTTAACCGAAAAATGACTAAAAGACACACATATTTTGAAGAAGAGTTACTCAACAATTATTTACTGAGATGTCTTTTAAGTAACCAGGCTCTGAGAATGAAAGTCTCTCAGTCGTGTCCGACTCTTTGCGACCCTGTGGACTGTAGCCCGCCAGGCTCCTCTGTCCATGGGATTCTCCAGGCAAGGATACTGGAGTGGGTTGCCATTTCCTGCTCCGGGGGATCTTCCCGACCCAGGGATCAAACCCAGCAGTGCAGGCAGACTCTTTACTAACTGAGCGACCAGGGAAGCCGAGGCTTTGAGAATAAGGTAGTAAATAAACAAAGAGGGTCCCTGTTTTAACGGATTGTGCCTTCTCCAAGGGGGACGCTGGTTAAAAAGAAGCCAACAGAGCAGAGGGACAGCGAAACGGAGGAAAGTACTGTGCGCACGGAACTCTCTCCACCAGCCTCCCAAACTGCAGAAACTGTAACAAGAGCAAATAAAACAGCACAAATACAAGTCCAACCAGAAGAAAGGGAACCATGCAAATGCGAGGCTACCTACAATTAGGAGAGAGAAGCACCAGCTTCTCGTGGAGATACTTCTCAAGTTCTTACTCTAACTCTTTGCAGAGGGCAAGGCAGGGTTGAGGGGGAAGCACGGAAGAGGGAAGAGGAGAATGAAAACCCAAGACTGAACTCAAATAACCCGAAGAGAGAGAAAGGCTGCTCAAAGTGCCAAGATGCTGGGAGAAAACAAAAAGTCCCGGGGGGCCAGGGCAACCTCCACGAGGCAGCCTCAGAATGTACACAGGGCCAGAGGACACAACCTGGAAAGGCAGGGTTTCTGAGGAGAGAGAGCAAAAGCAAGAAAAAGGGGACCTTTCTGGTAGTACGGTGGACAGGCATCTGCCTCAATTCCTGGTCTGGGAAGATCCCACCAAGGAAGGCAGGCCCTGCACCACCACTGCTGAGCATGTGCTCTGCAGCCGGCGAGCTGTACCTCCTGAGCCTGTGTGCCACAGTCACTGCGCCCACGTGCGGAGCGCCCTTGCTCGCCACGACTAGAGAAAGCCTCTGCACAGCAGGGAAGACTCAGACCACCAAAAGTAAATGAAAAAATAAGAGACCCTTAAAAAATAAGAAGAGAAAGAGACCCCGGGGGATAGCTAACCATAAAATAAAAGGCCCTTCCACTGGGAAATTCATTGAGAAAGTCCAAAAATAATAACACGAGCAAAGGTATACCAGGCAGGCATTGTGACAGCCACAGAAAAAGCAGCAAAGACAGACACCTTCAGTTCTAAAGGCCATAACACAAGGAAGACACAGCAGTTATGCTTAGTACCAAGAAACAGTAGTCGTCTTTATAAGGTAGAAACTATGGGAGCTTAAGGATACATAGAAAAAAGATTCACTGATAAGAGTTTTTAATATGCTCCTCTCAATACAAGACAGATCACGAGGAACAAAAAAATGGTAAGGATATAGAAGGCTTAAATTACAAAATCAATAAACAGCATTCACAAATGGATCATATGCTAGATTACATTAAAAAAGTGGTAAATTATGTAAAGCAGAAATTATATAAACAAACCCTTGTAATCACAATGCAGTAAAACTAAATCATAAAAAATAAAATTAAAAGACCCTTCCACCAGGATATCATGACATGTTCCTTTAAACATTTCCAGCATGAAAGGGAAGACCAAATTACAGAATTTCAAGACATAATGACAATGAAAATACTGTCATAATTTATGGGATAAATTAAAGCAACGATCAGAGGAAATCTACAGTTTTAAACACAAATAAGTAAAAATGAAAACAAAGGAATTAAATTCCCCTTTAAAAATGCAAGAAAAAAATTTTTTAAGTAAATGAAGACAAACCATAAAGCAGGAATAATAAACAGAAGAATAAAAATTCATTAGGTAAAAGACAGAAAAATAGTAACACTGATTAATATGTCAGAATTTCATTTTTCAAAAAACTTAAAACAGACATGAAAGTGAAAGTGTTAGTCACTCGGTCGTGTCCGGCTCTTTCTGACCCCATGACTATAGCCCACCAGGCTCCTCTGTCCATCTAATTCTTCAGGCAAGAATACTGGAGTGGGTTGCTATTTCCTTCTCCAGGGCATCTTTTTGACCCAGGGACTGAACCCAGGTCTCCCGCATTGCAGGAGACTCTTTACCAATTGAGCCACCAGGGAAGCCTAAAATAGACATACTGTTACTAAACTTAAGAAGGACAAGGATAAAGACCTATGTAAAATAAGAAATTATAAGAGTTTCCGTTGAATATCTGAAAACCCAGATGGAAAACTTATACAGGCCAATATCTGCAGAAGAAACAAAGAGTAATCAAGGAATTAAAAAAGCTCCAGGCCTAGACAGTTTCAAACGGGGGTTCTATTAAACTTTCAAAGACCAGATAGTTCCAATATGACATAAATTATTCAAGAGCATAAGAAAATAAAGAAAATCTCCCAAATTATCTTATGAAGCTAGTATGACCTTAACACCTAAATTGTATAAATTCTGCCCACACCTGAAAAAGGAAAATTACAGACCAATATTACAAGTGAATACCATATAAAAACTATAAATAACAGAGAACAAAAATCTGACACATTAAGAAAATGATACACCACAGTTAAGTGGTATTTATTTTAGGAATGCAAATGTGGTTCAGTTTTAAAAAATTCATTAAGAAAATAAACCATGTTAATAGATATGGGGGGAAAATAATGATTACCTCCATTGGTACTAAAAAAGCTATTAACAAAAGTTAACTCTTTCTTGGCAGAAACACTCAAGAAAATAGGAATAAGCCACTCTCATAATATGATACTGATAAAGCCAACATTTTAACTAATGGAAAAGTATTAGACACGTTTCCACTAAAATCAGGATAAGATAAGTCTGTCATCTCCACTATTAACACTGTACTGGTATTTTTAACAGATGTAACTCAACAGGAAAAATCAACAGAGCCCTAAGAACTAGAAAAAAAGAAGTAAAATTATCTCTATTTGCAGATTATTTGTTAGTGAATAAATGAAATAAATGACAAAACCAGTCCAAGCAATAAAATAATTGTATGGTAGCAGGATATGAATTAAAAAACTTTCACATACATTGATTTTATAAACAATAATCAAAAGATACAATGGTAGAGAAAACCTGATTTTCAATAGTATAAGATAAAATATTTACAAATAAACAAGAAACACTCCAAATTCACAGGATGAAAGCCTTAAAATGTTCCTAAAACACACAAAAGTAGGCATGAACAAGTAAGAAGACATCCTCTGTTCTTGGATAGGATGGAAACCTCATGAAGAGATGACTTCTGCTAAACTAGCATTCTAAATTTTAAGAAACACCAAAGTTTTTTTTTAACAGAGCTTTTTGTTGACACTAAAATTGGTACTAATGTTAATACTAAAATACATATGGATAAAACATGTTAAGAATACACTTAGAAAAATGATGAAAAAGAAAAGCTATGAGGGCTGATTGACCTTATTCAATATTAAAATATACTGTAAAGCCTCTACAAGCAAAGCAGTGTGGTACTAGGATGCATGAATAGATATGAGTGACTTAGTAGGACAGAACAGAAACTCCAGATATAGACCAAGATACACATGGAAGTTGAATATCTCAAATCTCTGGGAAAAAAGGATAAAGTTTTACATAAATGGCAAGGAGTCGGACATGACTGAGAAACTGAACTGAAGTAACTGAATGAGATAACAAGACAGACATTTGAAAAAGGATAAATTTAGATTCATATCTCACACCACACACAAAGGAAAAACCCCAAGTGAATCAGAGATCTAAGTGTAAAAAATGAAACCACAGAAGCTCCCTTTAGGGAACTATGGATGGATTCTTATATGATCTGAGTGTGGAACAGAGTCAGAGCAATAACCAGGATTTCACACTCCAGGAATGGAAGCGGTCAATTTTCATTCCAATCCCAAAGAAGGGCAATGCCAAAGAATGTGCAAACTATTGCACAATCGGCTCATTTCACAGGCTAGTAAGGTAATGCTCAAAATCCCTGAAGTTAGACTTCAACAGTACATGAATGAGAACTTCCAGATGTATAGGCTAGATTCAGAAAAGGCAGAGGAACCAAATATTAAACAGCCAACATCTGTTGGATAATAGAAAAAGCAAGAGAATGCAAAAAAAAAATGCTTTATTAGCTATGCTAAAGCCTTTGACTGTGTGGATCACAACAAACTATAGAAAATTCTTAAACAGATGAGAATACCAGACCACCTTACATGCCTCCAGAGAAACCTGTATGCAGGTCAAGAAGCAGCAGTTACAACAGGATATTGAACAACAAACTGGTTCAAATTTTGGAAAGGAGTATGTCAAGGCTGTATATTGTCACTCTGCTTATTTAACTTATATGCAGAGTACATCATGTGAAATGCTAGGCTGGATAAATCACAAGATGGAATCAAGATTGTTGGGAGAAATAAGAAAAACCTCAAATATGTAGATGACATCACCTTTATGGCAGAAAGTGAAGAGGAACTAAAGAGCCTTTTGATGAAAGTGAAAGAGGAGAGTGAAAAAGTTGGCTTAAAACTCAACATTCAAAAAACTAAGATCATGGCATCCATCACTTCATGCTAAATAGAGGGGGAAACACTGGAAACAAGTGACATATTTTATTTTCTTGGACTCCAAAATCACTGCAGACAGTAACTGCAATCATGAAATTTAAAAGACACTTTCTCCTTGGAAGAAAACCTATGACAAACCTAGACAGCATATTAAAAAGAAGAGATATCATTTTTATGACCATAGTCAAAGCCATGGTTTTCCCAGTAGTCATGTCATAAAGAAGGCTGAGTGCCGAAGAATTGATGCTTTTGAACTGTGGTTCTGGAAATGACTCTTTGAGAGTCCCTTGGACTCAAGGAGATCAAACCAGTCAATCGTAAAGGAAATCAACCCTGAATATTCATTGGAAGGACTGATGCTGAAGCTGAAGCTCCAATACTTTGGCCACCTGATGTGAAGAGCTGACTCACTGGAAAAAACCCTGATGCTGGGAAATATTGAGGGCAGGAGGAGAAGGGGACAGCAGAGGATGAGATGGTTGGATGGCATCACTGACTCAATGGATATGTTGTTGCTGCTGTTGTTCAGTTGCTCAGGCGTATCCAACTCTTTGCAACCCCGTGGACTGCAGCATGCCAGGCGTCCCTGTCCTTCACTAACTCCCGGAGATTGTTCAAACTCATGTCCATTGAGTCAAGGTCTTTTCTAATGACTCAGCTCTTTGCATCAGGTGGCCAAAGTATTGGAGCTTCACAGCATCAGTCCTTCTAATGAATTTTCAGGACTGATTTCCTTTAGGATTGACTGGTTGGATCTCCTTGTAGTCCAAGTGACTCTCAAGAGTCTTCTCCGACAGCACAGTTCAAAAGCATCAATTTTTTGATGCTCAGTCTTCTTTATGGTCCAACTCTCACATCCATACATGACTAATGGAAAAATCATAGCTTTGATTAGTTGGACCTTTGACAGCAAAGTAATGTCTCTGCTTTTTAATATGCTATCTAGGTCTGTCANAAGGACTGATGCTGAAGCTGAAGCTCCAATACTTTGGTCACCTGATGTGAAGAGCTGACTCACTGGAAAAAACCCTGATGCTGGGAAATATTGAGGGCAGGAGGAGAAGGGGACAGCAGAGGATGAGATGGTTGGATGGCATCACTGACTCAATGGATATGTTGTTGCTGCTGTTGTTCAGTTGCTCAGGCGTATCCAACTCTTTGCAACCCCGTGGACTGCAGCATGCCAGGCGTCCCTGTCCTTCACTAACTCCCGGAGATTGTTCAAACTCATGTCCATTGAGTCAAGGTCTTTTCTAATGACTCAGCTCTTTGCATCAGGTGGCCAAAGTATTGGAGCTTCACAGCATCAGTCCTTCTAATGAATTTTCAGGACTGATTTCCTTTAGGATTGACTGGTTGGATCTCCTTGTAGTCCAAGTGACTCTCAAGAGTCTTCTCCGACAGCACAGTTCAAAAGCATCAATTTTTTGATGCTCAGTCTTCTTTATGGTCCAACTCTCACATCCATACATGACTAATGGAAAAATCATAGCTTTGATTAGTTGGACCTTTGACAGCAAAGTAATGTCTCTGCTTTTTAATATGCTATCTAGGTCTGTCATAGTTTTTCTTCCAAGGAGCAAATATCTTTTAATTTCATGGCTGCAGTCACCATCTGCAATGATTTTGGAGCTCAAGAAAATAAAATCTGTCACTGTTTCCATTGTTTCCACATCTATTTGCTGTGAAGTGATGGGACCGGATGCCATGATCTTCATTTTTTGAATATTGAGTTTTAAGCCAGCTTTTTCACTCTCCCTTTTACCACCATTAAGAGACTGTTTAGTTCCTTTTCACTTTCTGCCATAAGGGTGGTGTCATATGCATATCTGAGGTTATTGATACCTCTCCCGACAATCTTGATTCCAGCTTGTGCTTCATCCAGCCAGGCATTTCCCATGATGTACTTTGCATATAAGTTAAATAAGCAGCGTGACAATATACAGCCTTGATGTACTCTTTGCCTAATTTTGAACCAGTCCATTGTTCCATGTCTGGTTCTAACTGCTGCTTCTTGACCTGCATACAGGTTTCTCCAGAGGCATTTAAGATGGCCTGGTATTTNCCAGGCATTTCCCATGATGTACTTTGCATATAAGTTAAATAAGCAGCGTGACAATATACAGCCTTGATGTACTCTTTGCCTAATTTTGAACCAGTCCATTGTTCCATGTCTGGTTCTAACTGCTGCTTCTTGACCTGCATACAGGTTTCTCCAGAGGCATTTAAGATGGCCTGGTATTTTAATCTCTTTAAGAACGTTCCACAGTCTATTGTGATCTACACAGTCAAAGGCTTTAGCACGGGCAATAAAGCAGTAGTGTTTTTCTGGAATTCTCTTTCTTTTTCTATGATCCAACAGATGTTGCCAATTTGATCTCTGGTTCCTCTGCCTTTTCTAAATCCACCTTGAATTAGAGTAAATTCCAGGAGATGGTGAAGGACAGGGACACCTGGTACACTGTGGTACATGGGGTTGCAAAATGTTGGACATGAACAACAACAACAAAGCAATGAAAGAAAAGAATGCTATATTTGACACTATGTAAAACAATACCATTCTGAAGGAGACCAGCCCTGGGTGTTTTTTGGAAGGAATGATGCTAAAGCTGAAACTCCAGTTCTTTGGCCACCTCATGCAAAGAGTTGACTCATTGGAAAAGACTCTGATGGTGGGAGGGATTGGGGCAGGAGGAGAAGGGGACGACAGAGGATGAGATGGCTGGACGGCATCACGGACTCGATGGACATGAATCTGAGTGAACTCTGAGAGTTGGTGATAGACAGGGAGGCCTGGCATGCTGCGATTCATGGGGTCACAAAGAGTTGGACACGCCTGAGCAACTGAACTGAACTGAAAACAATACCACTTTCTTAAGCAAAGTCAAAAAACATTGACAAACTGGGAGAAAATATCTGTAAGATATAATTTCGGATATATAAATAATTCTAGAAAATTTTTCAATGAAGGATCAAAATTCTATAGAGAAAAGGGCTAAAGACATGAATACACAATCTATACAGGTACAAAAAGATACTGAAATGGCCTCTAAGCTTATGAAAGATGTTTAATCTCACTCATAATATGAGATACACCAATTAAAACTATCGTTTCTCACCTAACATATATTGCCAAAAGATAAGAAGTCTGAGAACACATTTTGTCGAGGCTGTGAGAAATGGGCACACACATACTGATGATATGAGTGAAAACTAGCAACACCCATTATGGAGAAGAATGTGACAGTATGACCTTCTCACCTGGAAATCTTGCTTCTAAGCATCTACCCTATAGATACACCTCCAACAATAACAAAAAAGCTGTGTACAAGATTACGCACTCTAGTACTCTCAGGATGCTGGAGACAACCTACATATCCACATAAAGGAGTGTGTTTGGAAAAAACTATCACACATTCAAATGATGTACTACACAGCCAAACAAAGAATGAGCAAGATCTCTATGACTGACAGAGTGATTCCCAGGACATACCTTAGATTATAAAACAAGCAAAGTGTGTACGAGTTAAGAGTAACTACCTTAAATTATAAAAAAACCAAAGTGTGTGAGTTAAGAGTGACTAGAGTATGTTATCATTTGTGTAAGAAAAAAGGGGAGGGAATAAAAAGGACTGATCTGTTCGTTTGTGTAAAAAGAAACACAGAAAGAACAAATCAGATAATGAGACTGGTTACCCACAGGGGCAGATGGGAATGGGGCTAGACTGGATTGGACAAGATGACACTTCTAGAAAGATGTCTTTGTGAATAGTTCTCACTTTTAGAACCATGTTCCATATGCTCAGTGTCTGCACACTAAAGCACTTCAGTTGTGTCTGACTCTCTGTGACTGCATGGACTGTAGCCCGCCAGACTCCTCCGTCCCTGGGATTCTCCAGGCAAGAATACTGGAGTGGGTTTCCAGTATTTCCTTCTCCAGGGGATCTTCCTAACCGAGGGATTGAACCTGCCTCCCTTACAACTCCTGTCTTGGCAGGTGGGTTCTTTACCACTAGCGCCACCTAGGAAGCCCCAGATGCTCAGTAAATGCATTCAAATACAACACAAAGAAGAATGGGGAAGAACTAAAATGGAATATAATAAGATACAGATGAACATAAATGTACTTTAAATGAATAACTAACCAATTGAAGAGGAGGAGTGAAAGAAATCAATTAACTTTTGAACACAAGTTAAAAACAAAAAGAACACTCATCCAGTCAGTAGGGTTGTGCTTTTGTTTTGACAGTAGTATGAATTAGAAACTACTTTCTTAAGCAAAAGAGCTTCCCTCGTAGCTCAGCTGTTAAAGAATCCACCTGCAATGCAGGAGGTCTCGGTTCAATTCCTGGGTTGGGAAGATCCCCTGGAGAAGGGATAGGCTACCTACTCCAGTATTCTTGGGCTTCCCTGGTGGCTCAGTTGGTAAGAATCCACCTGCAATGTGGAGACCTGGATTTGATTCTTGGGTTGGGAAGATCCTCTGGAGAAGGGAACAGCTACTGCTCCAGTATTCTGGCCTAGAGAATTCCATGGACTGTATAGTCCATGGGGTCACAAAGAGTCAGACATGACTGAGCGACTTTCACTTCACTTCTTAAGCAAGCAAGTAAACGTATTATGCTTTCTTAATATTGGGGAACAGAGTTATAAACAGGAAACTGGGGAAGGCTAAAACGAGTTCCATAGCACTGGACTGCAGTGGGAGGTATTGATATGGTTCCAGGGTGGGTTTTTTTTTTTCAATATAGTTATTATAATGGCCATAATGTGAATGTGCATATTTCCAGCTCTGATAATTAAGAGGGCCTAGACACAATGACATATCAATAGCAAAATGTATATTTAATGCCCAGAACCTGGTTTCTAAACACCAAACTTTACTAAAAGAAAATTTTTTCTGAAGAAATAGCTAATTTCAAGGCTGGAACTGAGAAATACAAGATGAACTGAGAATATCTAGTTGAGTTAAAACATGAAGTTCTTTAAAAAATGATAGGGTCACATCCAAAGGACAAGAAGCAGCATTAAAAAGCTTCCCCTTGCCAAATTGGGGACAATTTAACATCAAAATAAGCAGACACGACAACTAAATGCAACTTGTGATTCTGGAATGAATCCTGGACCAGAAAAACAATTTTTAATATTCTGTTATAAAGAGCACAATTATGAGAATTAGAATAAAGTCTTTAGATAAGTTCTTGATTTTGATGGTTATGTAAGAGACTGTTCTATTCTTAGAAAATACACATTGAAGAGGTTGTCATACTAAGTGAAACGAAATTTCATATGATATCACTTATACCCAGAGTTTTAAAAAAGGGTACAAATGAACTTATTTTCAAAACAGAAATTGAGTCACAGATGTAGAAAACAAACTTATGGTTACCAAAGAGGAAAAGATAAATTGGGAGATTGGGACAGACACACACACACTACTCTATACAAAAGAGAGAGCGAATAAGAAGACTCTTGAGAGTCCTTTGGACTGCAAGGAGATCAAACAAGTCAATCCTAAAGGAAATCAACCCTGAATATTCTTTGGAAGGGCTGATGTTGAAGCTGAAACTCCAAAATTCTGGCCACCTGATGCAAACAGTCGACTCACTAGTGGGAAAAGACGCTGATGGTGGAAAAGATTGAAGGAAGGAGGAGAAGGGGATGAAGGAGGATGAGATGGTTGGATGGTATCACCGACTCAATGGAGATGAATTTGAGCAAACTCTGGGAGTTGGTGATGGACAGGGAGGCCTGGCGTGCTGTAGTCCATGGGGTCACAGAGAGTTGGACACGACTGAGCAACTGAACAACTGTAAAGCATAGGGAACTCTACTCAATACTCTCTAATGACCTATATGGGAAAAGAATCTAAAAAAGAGTGGATATATGTGTATGTATACCTGACTTACTTTGCCACAAGCAGAAACTAACATAACACTGCAAATCAACTATACTTGACTTAAAATTGTCTTTAAAAATTATATGTAAGAAAAAGAAAATATACATTAAAGTGTTTAGAGGTAAAGGGATATCATATTTTGAACTTACTGTCAGCCATTTAGAAAAAAAAGAATACAGAGAGAATTCCATCATGATAAAACAAAAACGAATATGGCAAAAATGTTAACATCTGGCTCTGGTGATATAGGTGAAAGGTACATGAAAGGTACATTATGCTTGCAACTTTCCCATGTGAAATTAATTCAAAATAAAAAAATTTTTTAAATAAATTTAAAAAAACGAGACCACTTCATTCAGTGATAACTGCTACAAGGAAAATAAGATAGGGTAATATCACATAGAGCAGTGGGTGGTGGGGACGCCTGCAGAATAGTGCTTAAATAGCAAAATCAGTGAAATGAACATGTAAGCCAAGTCTTAATTACATTAGAAACCAGCCCATTTGAAGATCTAGGGACTTAGAACTCCAGGCAAGCATATGCCATATACTATTAAGGTAAAAATGCACTTCGTGCCTTCAAGATACAAAAAGATGACAATAAACATATTTAAAACTCGTAATAAAAAAAGGTAATACTAAAAAAAATAATAATTTCCCCTTGATCCCTATCAGAAACAAAAATGAGAGGAGACTAATATCCAGCAGGTATCCTGTTGTTCCAGACATTAGTTTCTCAGCGTTAAGTAGTTTCAAAACATTGACACCAAGTAATTCTTTAAAAGTTCATCTCAAAGAAATAATGAAAAAGGCAAGGTTTATGTAAAAAGATACATTATAACATTATTACAACTAATGTTGAAAACAAATGACCATCCTGTTAAAAATGTTGGAAGAAAATTATGGTACACCTATGCAGGAGAATACTATATAGCCATATGACATATGCAGCTTATGACATAACACTGTGAGGAAAGCAACACAAAAAACTGATATCTATATGTCTCACATAAAGAAAAAGTTATCCATAAAAACACTGAAGGAAGGAAATTCTCAACATTTTGCCTTAGGATGATGGGAGTATGTTTTTTTCTCTGTGAAGTTATATTTTTCTAAATTTTTTACAATGAACATATGTTACATTGATATTTAAAGAAAAAACAACTTGCAAAACTAAAAAGAAAATCATATCAAAACTACTTAAAATTTTTCCAAACTATGTTTTTTATCCAAATTCATAGCTACAATCCAAACCCACGCATTGCAATTTCAAAGTTCCTCTACCATTTCAGAAACTAATGATCCCATTTTTTTGGACTGAATTTAAGAATGGAGGTTCAAGAGTAATGGAACTTTTGACATGTAGATGTTTTGGGAGGAGGGACTACGCCATAAAGGAGGAACTTTCTTCCAACTAGAAAAAACATACAGGTTATTTCGGTGGGTTGGCTTTTTAGAATTCACCTTTAGGTTTTCTGAAAGATTCTCTGTCCTATTTCAGGCAGACTGTCTTGATAAGTATTTCTGATATTCAATAAAAAAACAGGTAAGAATTTATAGTCACAATTCTTTGCGCCATTCTATGTGTGTAAAATTCAATTACTGCTCGATTGATGATGAAATGCATTTAGAAGTTTGATATGAATAAATCATTTCTTGCTTTCTCTGAGGCAATATAAATATGTACGTAACTGAAAAAAATTTCCCCAAGAACAGTTAGGGAGGGCTAACTAATGGTGTGGTAATTATAGACAGAATAGAAATTTTGGAATTGAAACAAATCCAGTCTTCACTATTTTCTAGCTAAGTGCCTTAATTAAACTTGTCAACACCTCTGAACTGCTGCTTTTTCTTTGAAAACGGAGATACCACACCTGTTACTATAGGAGTAGAGCTAATGTATGCAAGTGCTTGGTGGTGGTGCAAGTTCCTAAGTGGTATCCAACTTTGCGACTCCATGGACTGTAGCCCACCGGGCTCCTCTGTCCATGGAGTTTCCCAGGCAAGAATACTGGAGTGGATTGCCATTTCATTCTCCAGGGATCTTCCCTACCCAAAGATTGAACCTCTGTCTCCTGCAAGGGCAGGCAGTCTTCTGCACTGCAGGCGAATTCTTTACCAATGAGCCACCAGGGAAGCCCCATCGTGTAAATGCTTAGCAACCACCTATATCAAACCAAGTAATTAAACAATGGGTGCCAAACCAAACCCAAAGACAAAACTAGCCTGCGTTTCCACCATTTGTTCCAGCCCTGATCATATGTTTCTTCTTTTAATTCTACACCAAGTTTTTCTCAAGTTTGGCACTCTTGAAACTTGGGGCTGGAAAATTCAATGTTCAGTAACAACTCTGGCTACAACCTGTGTGTATGCTCAGTTGTGTCCAATTCTTTGTGACCTCATGGACTGCAGCCTGCCAGACTCCTCTGTCCATGGAATTCTCCAGGCAAGAATACTGGAGTGGGTTGCTATTTTCTTCTCTAGAGGATCTTCTTTACCCAGGGACAGAACCCACTCTCTTGTGTCTCCTGAATTAGCAGGCAGATTCTTTATCACCTGGGAAGCCCCAATCTACTAGAGATCAATTCTACCATCTAAGCTGTAAAAATCAAAACTGTCTCCCCACACAGATGTATGTTCCCTGGGGCACAAAACTACTCCTAGTTAAGAACCACTAATCTACACAGACAGTTAAGATATAGAAACAATATTTAATAGGGCAGATCAAAACAAGCAACTTCATTTTCCTAGACTGCCGAAAGTCAGTGATGGGAGAAAACGGGGAATATTTCATATGAAGAACTTGTTTCATGAAATGTCGCTACTGTCAGAGTTTGTGCTCATTTAAATAGGCAGAACAAGTTAACTCATCTAAGCCTTAGTTTCCTCATATGACTGTTACATGGATTAAATGCGTAAGTGAACTGCAGTGTCTGGTACACAGTAAGCACTCAATAAATATTGGTTGTTCTTGTTATAATCTAGGTACTCCTTCCAATCCTAGGTTTCCAGGTCCCACTTACCAATTTTTGTCCCCAATTCCTCACTCTATACATATTTACATTTCTTTCTACTCCAGACCTTGACGTGGTCCTAACTCTTCTTGCGGCTAGGAGGTATAAGAAAAGCATCTGGGCTGACAAGAGGAGAGCCTTGCTGTAGTTTTGAAGAAAATCTTCCCTAACTATGGCCGACTACCAGTGACACAGGATACGTGTATGTGAATTAAGAGTCAGGAAGCATGCTATTCATGCAGAGAAAAGTGAGAAAAATTAATCAGAGCAAAGAAAGGAAAAGAACACTGCCTTGATTTCCCTGAGGGCACAGCTACTGCTGTAATCCATATATTAGTTCAGTGAAAAAAGACGAGCAGAATTCCTAAACTACTTGAATATACTCCACTTGAGACATTTTCTTTAAGTTCAGAGCACTTTTTATGTTTAAAGTTGACATTTCTAAAATAATTTTACGAAAGACAAAGAATTTATAAATGACCATCCATTACGGTAAGCTACTTAGATGAATCAAGTAATTTTTGAAAAGTCAAAAATTTCATCAGGCATGAATCAGAAGTTCCAGAAAAGAAAAATGCCTAAAAGCCTTCAAAACTGAGTTGAAGGAAAAAAGTCATTACTATATGAAAGAGATTGATGACTTTCTATGCAGAAATGAATAAAAATTTTATTACAGCTCACCTGTAGTTTCTGAGTCAAAGAGTCCCTCTGTTCTTGTAGTTCTCTGGCATTATCAATTTCTTGTTTTAATCTTTCTATTTCCTGGAAAAAGTAGTGAAATATTTTTAACAACAATATTTTAACTATATCAAGGAAAGAGAAGGCCTTGTTTTCCCCTGAAATTACTGTCCCAGTCCTTAGAAAAAGGGTGTTTAAAAAATTTCCATTATACTGAATGCAAGGGATAAATTCATCTTAATGGGTATGCTGTCTAGCACAGAATAATCTGAAGCAAGTCAACGCAGTGGCTTTGGTACAGCACTGCTTAGAAATAGCAATCTGAACATTTTAAGATTGCTTCAAGCTTTGTGGATATAACGCTTTCCTGAGGTATTAAATCTTTTGACTGGAAACTAGAAAAAGCAACAGCTTGTAAAATTCATTTAACTTCTAATGGTTTTCTGTTGATTATATGAATGCAACTCTCATACAGAAGAAAAGAGGCAGTATCTCAGTCTGACTGCCTCACCATAGTTCGTATCACTCAGACAAATTTCATCCTAAAAACACCCCACAACCTTACTGCATGAAATACCCTTAAATCAGATATAGACTCCAATACTGTACACATATTTTAGTGAGATTACAGATGAGTAAGAAGTAGCCAATTACCTCTTCCTTCACCTTCAGGGTCTCCTCCAGCTCTTGTATTGTCTGATTTAGTTCTGTCTTATGGGTATGCACAGCATTTGCTTGGCTACTAACACATTCAAGCTCAGTCACCTAAAATCAAATGAGAACATAAACTAAATCGTGACAATTTCACAGGATTTCTTGCTGAAGACACACAGTAAGTCCTTCATAGGTGTATAATGAATTTTGAATCGATACATGAAAATTAACTTTGAGAAATATTAAGACAGGGTAGAACGAGCAGAATTGATTCTTTAAAAATATCAATTTAGGACTAAGGAAAAAGACCAAAGAAGATAGCTAGACTTGGTCATGAAAAAGTTAGGAAATCTTAAATTAAGTGATTAATGACAGCAGAAAACCCCTATAATAA
>SJYV01053533.1:135765-161727 GCA_006410875.1 Neotragus pygmaeus | reverse complement strand
TTTAATTAATTTACTTTATTTTTGGCTATGCTGAGTCTTGTTGCTGCACACAGGCTTTCTCCAGTTGTGGCAAGCAGGGGATACTCTCTAGTGGCAGTGTGTGGGCTTCTCATTGCAGTGACTTCACTCGTTGCAGAGCATGGGCTCTAGAACACAAGCTCAGTAGGTAAGGTGCATGGGCTTAGTTGCTCTGAGGCATGTGGGCTTTTCCTGGGCTAGTGATCAGACTTGTCGCCTGCACTGGCAGGTGGATTCTTAACCACTGATCACCAGGGAAGTCGTGAAGTTGTTATTCACTGCAATCAGTTGATTCATTGTAGGAAATACCCACTATCATAGAAAAAGATGGTCTAGAACAGGGGTTGGCAATTTTTTTTTCCATAAAGGGCCAGAAAGTGAATATTTTAGGCTCTACATGCCAAATTTATCCCTCTTGCAACCATTCCACTCTGTCATAGCAGCACCAAAGCACTCACAAACAATATGAGAAGGAATGGGTGTGGCTGTGTTAAAAAAAAAAAAAAAAGCTTTATTTACAGAAGCAGAAAGCAGGATGGATTTGGCCTGCAAAAGATAGCTTGTGGATCCCTGGTCCAGAAAATTCTGAGGTGTCCAATATGGTAGCCTCTTGCTCCATGTGACTATTTAAATTTAAGTGTATTTCAGTTAAATAAAAAAATCATTCTTTGGTTGCATTAATCACATCTCAATTGCTCATAGGTAGACATAGGTGGCTGGTACTATTGAACTGAACAGTGTAGAGAACATTTCTACCATCACAGAAAGTCTTTTTGGAGAGCTTGGTCTAGATTATCTTTGGTGTGGGGGAGAAATCCCTTACGAGTAGCTGTGAGGACATGGATGTTCTGGGTCCTGGATTTGCTATACGATTCTAAACACATTACACCATCTCCCAGAGTCACAGAAAATGGGGCTAATACCTTTGAATCCTCCTGCCAATGCAGGAACTGAAGGAGACATGAGTTTGATTCCTGGATTGCGAAAGATCCCCTGGAGGATGAAATGGCAACCCACTCCAGTATTCTTGCCTGGGAAATCCCACAGACAGAGGTGATCAGTGGGCTACAGTCCATGGGGTCGCAAAAGAGTTAGACACAACTTAGCAACCAAACAACAACAACAAAACCTTCAGTGTGCTGTTGTGGGAACTGGATAAGAAGGGCTTCTCCGGAGGCTCAGACGGTAAAGAATCTGACTGCAATGCAGGAGACCCAGGTTCAATCCCTGGGTCAGTAAGATCCCTTGGAGAAAGGAATGGCTACCCACTCCAGAATTCTTGCCTGGAGAACTTCATGAACAGAGGAGGCTGGTGGGCTACAGTCCATGGGATGACAAAGGGTCGAACACGACTAAGTGACTAAGCATGCACACAGATAAAGAAGTGTGTGAGAGGGACTTCATGATTTATTAGGAGCTGCACAAACATAAGCCATCATTAGGACTCTGACTGCTGTTGTCTGAAATGTGAGAAAATGTTTGGGGACAGAATTTGTGAAGCTACTTGATTTTAGAGGGAGAAATTTTCCTTTACATCAACCAATGGAAGCCATTAGGATGCTAAAGAGTTACCAAAATAAGGAAATATTATTGGTAGCATGTTTTAAGTTTTGGACTGGAAAGAGACACAAAACTCAGCAGAACTCAGTGATCACTCATCTTTCAGAGTCTGGAATTGCCTTGGTAATGTTTACCATCTTCAGGACACAAGACAAACTGTCCAGATGGGAGCTGTATGAGATTGGGGAGGTCAGAGAGTCCTTCCTGAAAGAGATCGAAGATTTATTCTTCTTTGTCACGCTCTAGGTTCTGGCATCTTCCTGTAGCTTCTCCTTCACAGGAGTCCCCTTTGCCCCACATCCACTGTGGGGCCCCACATAGGTCAAAGATGAAGCTCAGGACTTCCCTGGTGGTCAGTGGTTAAGAATTTGTCTGCCAATGCAGGGAGCATGGGCTTGATCCCTGGTCCAGGAAGATCCCACATGCTGCAGGGCAACTAAGCCCATGCGCCTCAACTACTGGAGCCTATGTGCCTAGAGCCTGTGCTCTGCAACAAGAGAACCACTGCAATGAGAAGCCCGCACACCGCAAGGAAGAGTAGCCCCTGTTTCCTGCAACTAGAGAAAATCTGTGCGCATCAATGAAGACTCAATACAACAAAAAAAATTTTTTTAAAGATAAAGCTCAGTTTTGCCACAGACTGATTGGCCAGCCCTTGGTTGCCCAGATGATTCCAGCATCTCTGTGGTTCCCAGTGCTTTTTGCTCCATCTGTTCCTAATCACAGCCATAAATCACTCTTCTAGGAAAATGCTTGCCAATCACTTCCTGTTTTGTCAGCCTGCAGTCCCCTCTGTCCCTTAGGAATTCTGTCTCTCAAGGTCCTGAGGTCCAGACCTTCCTCTGTGACAATTTACTATGGTCACCCATTTGAGTGCCCAGAGGAGAAGATTTCTTGCTGCTTAGGGCTGGGTACAATCCTCTGATCTCTGCTTGTTCTGGTGGCTCAGATGGTAAAGAATATGCCTGCAATGCAGGAGACTCAGGTTTGATCCCTGGGTTGGGAAGAAGAGAATGGCAACCCAACCCCACTCCAGAATTCTTGCCTGGAGAATCACCATGAACAGAAGAGGCTGGTGAGTACAGTCCATGGGGTCACAAAGAGTCAGATACGACTGAGGGCTAACACACAACCCTCTGATCTCTGCTCATTACTACCAGTTACATTTCACTTAAATACTTTCTTGTGGCTTTTCATATGAGCTTTCCAGAATCTGTCTCACCTTTTCTACCTTCTTTCCTGTTTCCTTTCACTATTATTTTTCTCACTATTTACATACTCTTAATTCAGTTCTCTGCTCTCCAGCTAACACTTGCCTGCCAGGCAGGCAGAAGTTTCTTGTTCTCATGCACAGCTACCAGACATATACTGCATAGTGGCTGAACCTTTAAGAAAGAAAATTTGGGAATATTTTTCTAAATCCTTAAAAAATCAGTATATTTTTTATAGCAGTGTCATATTACCAGGAGTTCCACTTCTAAGGAAGTATTCTAAGTAAGTAATAAAGACGCACTGAAAATTCCCAAACAGGAATATTCATTACTATATTGACTGTGTGTTAGTTGCTCAGTCCTGTCTGACTCTTTGCAGCCCCATGAACTGGAGCCTGCCAGGCTTCTCTGTCCATGGAATTTCCCAGGCAAAAGTACTGGAGTGGATTGCCATTTCCTTCTCCAGGAGAATCTTTCCTACCTGGGATTGAACCTGGGTCTCCTGCATTACAGGTAGATGCTTTACTGTCTAAGTCACCAGAGAAGCCCACTATATTGTTTATAGTAGTGGAAAATGAGAAATAACTTACTTGTCAACAATATGAAAAGAATAAATCAAACATCAGCTTTACAAATACAAAGAAATATACCATCGCCCCTGCAGTGCTGAAGAGATGGCTCTCACGAAGCTAAGTAATGAGATGCCTCTGCAGATGAAGCCAGTTGGGAAGGCACAAGAGTTGATAGAGAAAAACAATGGCTTTCTTCAAAACATCGATGTGGCTGCAGGCACAGTGCAGAAGCAAGTCAGGGCTGAGCTCCCAGGGGTCCTTTGCCTTGGTCTTTGATCCTTGGTCCTTGGTCTTGTCTGAAGACTTCCTCAGGCTGGTAGGACCAAAGGATGAGATTTCCAAGTTCAGGGTTTGGGTTAACATCCTTCTCTACAATTCTTCTAGTTTTGACCTAATGAATATCTAGTGTGGTAGTTCCAATGAGACAGTAAAGGGACCTACGGTCAGAAACTAGGCAGATATTTGTCAAGAGGAATGGTTAAGATTCTAGTCTCAGTTTGTGGAAAAATGTTGATGTATTGTACTTTCATTATCTTCACTTGCTAAAGATATCAACCATTTAAAGTGGTTTCTAGAGTAGAAGAAGTACAAATATTCATACAAATACATACATGCATTTGTCCATATATGATAAAATTGTATACTATATAGTTTACAGCCTTTTTAAATCAAAAGAAATTTTTTAAAGGAAAAGATTTCTCAGAACCTCTCGTATGTCAAAAAAGCTGCTACATCAAAGATGTTTTAAAATTCATTTATAACTTATTAATAACAGTAGCATATACATTTGGAAACAGTATATATTTATGTTATATTATGTTTATATGTCAGCAGTATTTTTTTAATCTATAGAAATTGATTCCAGGACTACTTTCTCTGAAGGATAGGTAGAGAGGGCCCCCCACCTCAAGGTTCAAGACCCATATATAAGAAACTACTGCCATAGGGCTTTAATCACTTGTATATTGTGATCATTCAAAAGTATATGTGAGTATGTGTGTGTGTGTGTACACATCTACACACATATATGCAGTCCAGCAAAATAACAATAATCCAATAGATAATAGGCAAGGGATTATCAACACAATTGCCACAACAAAGGAAACACAAATGAGTTTTATACACACAGGTAAAGATGTTCAAACTCTCACAAAAAGAGATTAAAACTACAATGATAAACCAGTTTAAATTTACCAGATTGACAAAGATCAAAAACGTTTCTAATACATGATTTTAGAAAAGAATGGGAAAACAGGAACTCTCATCATTTTTTTTTCTGGAATTTTAAATGGATTTAGCTTCTTTAAAGCATAATTCGGTAAACTCTATCAAAATTTTGGGCTTCCCAGGGAGCACAGTAGTAAAGAATCTACCTGCCAATGCAGGAGACGCCAGAGATTCGGGTTTGATCCCTGGGTTGGGAAAATCCCCTAGAGGAGGAAATGGCAACCCACTCCAGTATTCCTGCCTGGAAAATTCCCTGGACAGAGGAACCTGGCAGACTACAGTCCATGAGGTAGCAAAGAGTCAGACATGACTGAGCCACTGAGTGCACACACACACACACACACACACACACACACACACGTATTTTTAAAGTATATGTGTCTATTGATCCAGCAATTCTATTGTAGAGCTTATTCAACAGATATTCTTGCACATATACACATAGATGTGTAGGGATATTCATTGCAGCATTGCTTGTAGTGGTAATTGATTAGAAACAATGCATATAAACATAGAGAACTGAGAGCAAATTATGATATAGCCTCAGGAGGGAATACCATATAACAGTGTTTAAAATGTGGCATCTCTATAGGTACTAATATGAAATGGACTCCAAAAGAAGTCATTAAAAAATAAATATAAAGTACAGCATATGTGTATTAGTCACTCTGCTGCTGCTGCTGCTAAGTCGCTTCAGTCGTGTCCGACTCTGTATGACCCCATAGACGGCAGCCCACCAGGCTTCCCCGTCCCTGGGATTCTCCAGGCAAGAACACTGGAGTGGGTTGCCATTTCCTTCTCCAGTGCATGAAAGTGAAAAGTGAAAGTGAAGTCACTCAGTCATGTTCGACTCTCAGCGACCTCACGGACTGCAGCCCACCAGGCTCCTCCGTCCCTGGGATTTTCCAGGCGAGAGTACTGGAGTGGATTGCCATTACCTTCTCCATTAGTCACGCAGTCATGTCCAACTCTTTGCCACTATGTGGACTGTAGCCCTCCAGGCTCCCCTGTCCATAGAATTCTCCAGGCAAGAATACTGAAGTGGGTAGCCATCTCCTTCTCCAGGGGATTTTTCTGACCCAGGGATTGAACCCTGGTCTCCTGCATTGCAGGTGAGTGCTTTACTGTCTGAACTTTTACAGAAGCCCTATAAAGTACAGTAAGTGTATGTAATATCCTCTAATTTGTATTTTTAAAAGCATATATATATTTACATAAACATAGCTGCTTATTTATGCATAGAATCTCTGTGGAAGAATAAATAAACTAGTGAATGTTGGGAGGAGGACATCTCGGGGTCTAGAGATCATGATGGTAGCACAGACTTACTCCTTTCCTAGGAACCACAAGACACTCTTCTTTGGTGGGAGTGCAATGCTGCGTGGCTTATAGTG
This sequence comes from Neotragus pygmaeus, assembly GCA_006410875.1. Taxonomy (NCBI): domain Eukaryota; kingdom Metazoa; phylum Chordata; class Mammalia; order Artiodactyla; family Bovidae; genus Neotragus; species Neotragus pygmaeus. The sequence goes on along the minus strand of SJYV01053533.1, from coordinate 155,745 downwards.
TCTTAGTTCCCCAAGCAGGGGTAAAATCCAGGCCTTCAGCAGTGAAATCGTGGAGTCCTAACTGCTGAACTACCAGGGCTTTACCATATGATACTTTTTAACTCTACTTTTAAAAGAAGAATATTTATTATTTGTTTATTTTACATGTACATTTGCACACACACAGTATGTTTGTGCAGGGGCTTTAGAATTCAGAATCTCACTGTTAAATCATTTATTGAGTCAATCAACAAATATTTATCCAGCCTCTCTATTTCTATCTCGAGTAATACACTGCACTAGACATTATTCACACAGAATAAAATCAGTACAAGAGTAGCAGGTTCTTTGGGGGGCCAGGAAGATCCAGGTGTTCTTCCTCTAGAAATTTTTGGGGCAGGCCTAAACTGTAGACTGAAGATGTCATAACAACTTCTCCATCGTGTGACTTACAGTTTGCTAAGGGAATTTACCAAAATGGACCACAACTTGGACAGAATAGATGATGAGGACATTTTCTCTGAAAACCGTCAAACTGACTTTCTTCAAGATTTGGACACTAAAAAATGGGTAAGGAACAGACTTAAACATCACAGTGGGTGAAGAGAGAAACTTCACATTTTATATCCTAAAATGGTAAGGATATATCTCAAGGTTTCCTCCTAACAGGTACAAGATGTTCAGAGCTTGAAAAAGAGGGAGGTATTCTTAACTCTGAAGGCAGCTGTTATTACACAATGGACTTACTAGTGTTCTCATACAGAGAATTGTGCATTACATTATTTTTGTTCTTGGAATTTACAAAATAACTGTGACATTTTTCACCTCAGAGCAAATTACTCCTTGAATTGCAAATTGTCTCCCAATAGGATGAATTACAGAGATCCATTACTCATCTTTTAATTTCATGGCCGCAGTCACCATCCACAGTGACTTCGGAACCCAAGAAAATAAATGTATGTATCAGATTCCACATATAAGTGATATCATCTGATATTTGTCTTTCTCTGCCCGGCTTACTTCACTTAGAATAATAATCTCTAGGTTCATCCATATTGCTACAAATGGCATTATTTCATTCTTCTTTGTGGATGAGTAATATTCTATTATCTATTCCATTATCTAAATTCATCTGTCACTGGACATCTAGGTTGCTTCCATGTCTTAGCTATTGTAAATAGTGTTACAATCAACATAACGGTACATGTATCCTTTTGACTTATGATTTTCTCTAGATATTCTTTGGAACTCTGCATTCAGATGGATATATCTTTTATTTTCTCCTTTGCTTTTTATTTCTCTTCTTTTCTCAGCTATTTGTAAGACCTCCTCAGACAACCATTTTGCCTTTTAGTATTTCTTTTTCTGGGGGATGGTTTTGATCACCGCTTCCTGTACAATATCACGAAACTTCATCTGTAGTTATTCAGGCACTCTCTCAGATCGAATCCCTTGAATGCATTTCTCACTTCCACAGTATAATCGCAAGGGATTTGATTTAAGTCATCGTAAAGAATTCGATTTCTCCAGATACGTGCCCAGAAGTGGGATTGCAGGCTCATATGGTAACTCCATTTTTAGTTTTTTAGGGAATATCTATGGACTTTCTGGATAGCTCAAACAATAAAGAATCTGCCTGCCTTTCAGGAGANTAAGTCATCGTAAAGAATTCGATTTCTCCAGATACGTGCCCAGAAGTGGGATTGCAGGCTCATATGGTAACTCCATTTTTAGTTTTTTAGGGAATATCTATGGACTTTCTGGATAGCTCAAACAATAAAGAATCTGCCTGCCTTTCAGGAGACCTGGGTTTGATCCCTGGGTCAGGAAGATCACCTGGATAAGGGCATGGCAACCCACTCCAGCATTCTTACCTGGAGAATTCTGTGGATAGAAGAACCTGTGTGGTTATGGTCCATGTGGTCTCAAACAATTTACAGTGCCACCAACACTGTAAGGAGGGTTCCTTTTTCTTCACACCCTCTCCAGTGTTTGTTACTTGCAGACTTTTTGATAATGGCCGTTCTGATTGGTGTGAGGTGATACCACTTTTCTGTTTAATTATGTCCCATTTGTTTATTTTTGCTTTTATTTTATTTTTTGCCTTAGGCAGATCACGAAAAAATATTGCTGCAATTTATGTCAAAATGTGTTCTGCCTATGTTCTCTTCTAACAATTTACCATTTTGAGTTTATTTTTGTTTATGGTGTAAGGAAATGTTCTAATCTCATTGTTTTACATGTGGCTGTCCAGATTTTCCAGCAACACTTATTGAAGGGACTATCTTTTCTCCATTGTATATTCTTGTCTTCTTTATTAAAGACTAATTAGCTATAGGTGTGTGGGTTTATTTCTGGGCTCTCTATTCTGTTCCATTGATCTATGTGCTAGTACCATGCTGTTTCAATTATTGTAGCCTTGTTGTGTAGTCTAAAGTCTGGAAGGGTGATACCTTCAGCTTTTTTCTTTTTCTTCAGGATTGTTCTGGTAGTTTAGAGTCTTTTTGTGGTTCCATATAAATTTTATTATTATTTGTTTTAGTTCTATGAAAAATGTCCTGGGTATTTTAATAGAGATTGTATTAAATCTGTAGACTGTTTAGGTAGTCTGATCATTTTAATAATATTAATTCTTCCAATCCAAGAGCACAGAATATCATTCCATTTCTTGTATCATCTTCAATTTCCTTCACTAATTTTTTTGATACTTTTCAGAGTATAGGTCTTTATTCTCTTTGGTTATTTATTCCTAGGTGTTTTATTCCTTTTGAAGCAATTTTAAATGAGTTATTTTAACTTTCTCAAAAAATATGGGACACTTCATGAATTTGCATGTCATCCTTGTTCAGGGGCCATGTTAATCTCTGTATCATTCAAATATTAGTATATAAGCTATTGAAATGAGCACTAACTTACTCTTAATTCAGTCTGAACCTCTCTCAGTCTTTGAAATTCAGTCATCTAGCTGACATGAATGTAGAAACTTGACACTGGAGTTTGTCATGGAAAGAGTTTATGCTTTCATTTAATTCAAAGCAAATGCATGGCTAAGATTCCTTTTATTATTGATGTCCAAAAATCCCCCATAGATTCCTCAGGTTATTGGCTATAGAGGAAGGTGGTTTCCAATCTGTGGAGTGGGTATTTCCTATTCTTAGGCTTATTCAAACCTCAAAGGAAGTCCAGGATTCATCTTTTTGTCTACTTCTCTTTTGAATACATTTTGAGCTTGGGGATAGCCAGCCAATTCTACAATCCTTAGAAGGAAGAGTCCTCAAAGAACATCCCAAGCTGAACTTTACTTTCAAGGACTCTGCAGTAAGGGAAAAAAGAAAAAGAAACAAAAGAATTAGAAGTGGGACTTCCTTGATGGTCCAGTGGCTAAGACTCTGAGCTCCCAATGCAAGACAATCAGGTTCGATCCCTGGTCAGGGAACTAGATCCCACATGCTACAACTAAGATCCACATGCTACAACTAAGATCCACATGCTGCAACTGAAAGATGTCACATGCTGCAACGAGAGAAGATCCTGAGTGCTGTAACTAAACCTGATACAGCAAAATAAATAAATAAAAATAAATATACAGAAAAAAGAAATAGAAGGGGATAGAAGGTGTGAAGGGATAGAGTTAGATGTGTGGTGTATAGATAATGAGACAGTCAAAAAGTGGAAAGAGATAGATACCCATTACAAAAACAAAACAAAACAAAAAAACAGGAACTAAATTAGAAGAGGAGTCTTAAAGAGGGGAAAGAAAAGGGAAAATGAGATGTGGGAGCCACGAACTTAGTGAACACATAAATTGAAGGTAAAACTTTGTAAATACTGTTATCTGATTCTTTGTGGGGTCCTTGCCACTGGACTCCAGGAAAATGTTCCTACCATTAGTCAGTGAACAATGATACTATCACTTGTTGGCCTAGGATAGAATAAGTCTAGTTAGATAATAAAATTATTCACTCCATAAGATTTATCACATAGTCTACACTCGCAGGGTATATGAAGGGTATAATGCCTTCATTATTACAGACTATTTCTTACAAACTTCAAGTCAAGGCATAAAGGTTTAAGAAAATATATTTTTAATTTATGATTTTATTTCTTTATGTTCATTTATTTATATGGAAAATCCTTTAATTGCAGAAAAATAAATCACATAATTAACAAATAATTACTAATAAATTTAGCTCTGTGCTGAAAAAAGGACAAATATATGACTTCTTGAGGAAGAAATCTTTTCCTTTTATTCTCTGAAAGCAAACTATAAAGTCTCTACTTCGCATAATCTTACATTTGTCTTTTATAAGAGAAAGATTTAAAGGACAATTTCAGGAAATGGAAAAGAGTTAAGAAGAGCAAAATAAGATCAGTTGTTGTTTTAATTAACAAAATAGGCTTTTTAGTAGACTGCCAAAGCTGCCATGTCTAACCATCAAAGCCCCCTAAAACACTTAGAAATGAATATTTTGCACTGGCTTCCCATCTTCAATCCCTGACACTGCTATACATAGTGCCAATTTCAGATGCCAGGTCAGTGAACAGACTTTCCTATTTCCTGCTTTTGTTTGCATCTCTCACAAACAGAATGTATTTCTATAACCACTTATTGAGCATCCACCACGTGCTAGGAGAAGGGGATGACAGAGGATGAGATGGTTGGATGGCATCATCGATTCAATGGACATGAGTTTGAGCAAGCTCCAGAAGATGGTGAAGGACAGGGAAGCCTGGCGTCCTGCAGTCCGTGGGCTGGCAAAGAGCTGGACAGGACTGAGTGACTGAACAACAACAGATGTGCTAGGATATTATATATATAATTCTTTCCCTTCAGTGAGCTGACATACTAGGAGGGACTCAGGCAAGAACAAAGGTGTGTACAAAAAAAACCCACCCTAGAAGTAGCAGATGTGCTAATGAAGTGTACAGGAGGGAGAGCTTAAGACTGGGGATATGACAACTGAGCTTTGAAGGATGATCTAGATAGAAGAAATGCGTTTCAGAAAGAAGGCATAGCACATGCAAAGATAAAGGAGTCAAAGAGAAACAGTGTTGTGAGAGAGGAAGGGTGCAGGAAAAGGCATGACAGGCAAGCAGGCAGGCAGGATGCTGAGGCCAGGATAGAGCAGGATGCAGGCAGGAAGCCAGGACACCAATAGGAGTCAGGAACTGACGAGGACTTGAGATAGGGCCCCAACTGCGATGCCATGAACAGAGATGCAAGGACACCGACTGAAAAGATAAGTAGTATTAGTGGATACTATACTAAGCGGCGGAGAAGGCAATGGCATCCCACTCCAGTACTCTTGCCTGGAAACTCCCATGGATGGAGGAGACTGGTAGGCTGCAGTCCATGGGTTCGCTGAGTCAGACACGACTGAGCGACTTCACTTTCACTTTTCACTTTCATGCTTTGGAGAAGAAAATGGCAACTCACTCCAGTGTTCTTGCCTGGAGAATCCCAGGGATGGCGGAGCCCAATAGGCTGCCGTCTGTGGGGTTGCACAGAGTCGGACACGACTGAAGCGACTTAGCAGCAGCAGCAGCAGATACTAAGCGGATATGAAATGAGTAACGAGGAAGGAAAAGAATGTCTCCCATGACAATTTAAGGACTTCTTCCAGTCTTCAGACAGAGACATTTGGATGAATGGGGGGCCATATACAAGAGTGGGGAACAGGACAAATTGAGGGGAAATATGATGATTTCCATTTTTCACTTTCCGAGGAATATGAGCTTCTTCCAAAAGCTGCACATAAATGGCAAGTGATGTCTTTGGCTTCCCTTGTGGCTCAGCTGGTAAAGAATCCGCCTGCAACGCGGGAGACCTGGGTTTGATCCCTGGGTTGGGAAGATCCCCTGGNAATATGAGCTTCTTCCAAAAGCTGCACATAAATGGCAAGTGATGTCTTTGGCTTCCCTTGTGGCTCAGCTGGTAAAGAATCCGCCTGCAACGCGGGAGACCTGGGTTTGATCCCTGGGTTGGGAAGATCCCCTGGCGAAGGGAAAGGTTACCCACCCCAGTATTCTGGCCTGGAGAATTCAATGGACTATATAGTCCTCGGAGTCAAACACGACTGAGCAACCTTCACTTTCACTTTCAGTGCTGTTGGTTTAGTCGCTAAGTCATGTCCGACTCCTGTGACCCCCATGAATTGTAGCCCGCCAGGTTCCTCTCTCCATGGGATTTTCCAGGCAAGAATACTGGAGTGGATTGCCATTTCCTTCTCCAGAGGATCTTCACAATCCAGGAATCAAACCTGGATTTCCTGCATTGCAAGCAGATTCTTTACCAACTGAACTATGAGGGAAGCCCTAGACTGTGTATTTTATGCAACATTTAGTCTGTTATTTTAAAAACACACGCATTTCTTTATGTGTTTAGTCCTGTAGGTTTTATTTAGCCCTATAGATTTTATTTACTTATTTTTAAAGTCCTTATTGAATTTGTTACAATATTGCCCCTGTTTTATGCTTTGGGTTTTTTTCGGCCAAGAGGCCTGTGGGATCCTAACTCCCTGACCGGGGACTGAACTCATCCTCTCTGCATTAGAAGGGAAAGTCCTAAGCACAGGCCCATCAGGGAAGTCCTAGTNCTTATTGAATTTGTTACAATATTGCCCCTGTTTTATGCTTTGGGTTTTTTTCGGCCAAGAGGCCTGTGGGATCCTAACTCCCTGACCGGGGACTGAACTCATCCTCTCTGCATTAGAAGGGAAAGTCCTAAGCACAGGCCCATCAGGGAAGTCCTAGTTCTGTAAGTTTTTTTAAAAAACTCTTTTTATTTCTATTTCTTGCCTTTTGACTCATTTGTGATATATTAACCACTACAATAAAATGACTGATGAAGATATGAAATGCCATCAGAGACTACTGGACATAGAACTCTAGAGATGTTCTGACCCAATTTTCTTACTAGGCTAGGAAGCTGAGCTTTATGGTGATTAAATGGCTTGTTCAACACTCACAGCAGTAGAACAAGACTTAGACCTCTGGTTCTCTGCTTCCCAGTGTGGATGTTTTTCTCTACATCACAGTGTTTCTGCTGCTTTTGAATATCCTGGCCAAAGATTTAGTGGAAAGAAATTGAAATTGTGGATGCCTTTTACTTACAAATAGAGGGTCGCAGAGAGTCGGACACAACTGAAGCGACTTAGCAGCAGCTAAGAGATGGTGGAGTCATATCATACTTCGAAAATCTAGCCTTGGTTTCTTCATCTGTAAATGTGGTAATAATCCTTCCTCTCTGGTGAGGTGCCACTGGGTTGTGAAAGCACCAGAGGTAGGAACTAGGTATTCCTTAATCTGAACCCAAGTCCTAGATACAGTGAAAAGAGCCATGGTTTGGAAATCAGAAAACCTAGTTCAAGTTGTAGTCCATATACTTACCAGCCATATGGGTTGGTTTCTTGTGGTAGCTATAACAAATTAGACTTGGTGGTTTAAAGCCACACAAAAAATGTATTCTGTCATAGTTCTGGAGGCCAACAATCCAAAATCAAGGGATCAGCGAGACCACACTTCCTCTGAAGGCTTTTGGGGAGAATTTTCTATTCCTCTTCCAGGTTTTGGTGACTCTGGGCATTTTTCAGTTTGTGGCTGCATAAACTCCAATGTGCCTCCATCTCCACATGAGTTTCTCTATGTCTTCTCTTCTGTTTCTCATTAGGACACTCATCATAGGATTTAGGATCCACCCTGGTAATCCAAGGTAATCTCATCTCAAGATCATTATTAACTTCATTACATCTGCAAAGACCCTTTTTTCCAAACAAGGTCGCATTCTCAGGGGGCCTAGTATTAGGACATGGACATATCTTTCGGGGTTTCATCACTTAACTCACTGCCTTGTGTGACCTTGGCCAAATCACTAAATATGAATGAATGGCCTAGGGAATTTCAGTACCTACATTTATCCATGTCAGGGCTGTCATTTAAAGGATAATGTGCTGAAAAGCAATTTGTAGAGGTAGGTGAATGCTGTTCCTATTGACTTGGCCAATGATCTGTACAGGTATATCAATAAGAGGCTGATCTATTCTCCATACCCTCCACACTCCTGCCCCAGCCTTCCTCTGTCACAGAGCAGAGGGGAAATCAGCCTACCTCATCAAATGACTCCAGCCTCGGAAGGGGTAATGAGGGCAGGGGTACCATAGAGGGGCCACCACCTCTTGTGATAACCCTTCTGTTCTGCTTTGCTCCCTTCATGATCTTTATCAGGACAAGTTGGAGCTGAAGGCTGGGCATGGCCAGGACCTGCAGAGTGAACAGAATGAGCAAGAAAGAGATCATATTCAACATGAAGATCCCCAAGCATCCACATCTTTGCAGTTTTCAGAGAAGAACATCCTTGAACAGTAAGCCTTGGCGAATGCAAGAGGGAACACTGAGTAGTGTTTTGTGGAGGGGAGAAGGAAATTTAGCAGAGAGCTTATGGAAAGCTTAGAAGATTTTAAATCAATACTGTCTTGAACCACAAAGCAGTCACATGCACAAGTAACTACCTACCTATTCCAGTAAGAAAGATGAAGAGGGACATAGGGAGACCATGGGGTTCTCTTTCCATGCTTTTCTCTGGACCCTGGACACATCTCATCACTCTTATGTAATTTTCTAGAGATGAAAAATATTACAATTATTATTAAAAATGTATGGTTGAATCCTTACGGGCCCTTTCCCTATGTATTAATATAATTTGTTCTCCTTCACCCAGATGTAACCACCATCCTGAAATCAATACCTAACATAACTTCTCCTTTGCCAAGATGCAACTACCTTCCTGTAATCAACACTTAACATTCATTCCATGCAGGAAAATTAAAAATATATCTACATTGTTTACTGAATATAAAACATACTTTATTTTCCCCATCCTTAAAAAAGTCTATTAAATGGGTATTAAATAAATGTCCAAACTCCTTTCTTAAAGCCTAAGTGCCTACCTGGCCTATTTTGGTAACAGAAAATGAATAAGCAGACCTATTTGCCACCCATAGAAAGAGGGTTTCAGGCTTTATGAGATGTTTCACATTTTCTACCTTAAAATTGATCATAATCATATCTCTGTAGGAGTCAGGAGAACATGTTCTTTCAGCTTAACCACTGGAATACACGGATGGGTCTACAAGTGAAAGAACTTGGAGCTGATCACTTAGGCTGGATGGAGAAAATTAAAAATATTTTACAAAAAATAAACCGAACAGAAAACACAGTGAAGAGGTAATTGAAGGGTGTTCGGGTGGGTCAGAAAATAATAAAAAGTTTCATAGCTTCAGAAATGTATGAAACTACAGATTTAAGGTGGGTAAAATCTTTAGGATAAGAAGTATATGTGCTAAGTCACTTCAGTCGTGTCCGACTCTTTGCGACCCTAAGGACTGCAGCCCACCAGGCTCCTCTGTCCATGGGATTCTCCAGACAAGAATCCTGGAGTGGGTAGCCATTTCCTTCTCCAGAGGATCTTCCCAACCCAGGGACTGAACCTGCGTCTCAGGCCTCCTGCATTGACAGGTGCATTCTTTACCACTAGTGCCATCTGGGAAGACCTGGGAAGCATAAAGCCTTAGAATTAAAAGTCATGTCACAGAATCTTGAAGCCTACATGAAAGTTATCTGCATCTTTGCTCTCTCTTCTCTCAAGGGAAAGACTGCCCTCAGAGATTCTCTCCTTGAAGCCACATTAATAGTTATCAAAAGGACATACCGAGGTTTCCAGTGATCCTTGAGTTTTATCCAGTATTGTCCAAAGGAATCCAACCAGTATGACATGAAAAAACTGTTAAAGTGTGCTTGAAAATGCATATCTGAATTCAGGTTAAAAGTTTTAAGATGAGACAGAAATGACAAAGTTGTTATTTATGCAGTCACTGGCATAGAGACTGGGCTTTGGAGTCAGAGGAACCCAGGTTTGAATCTTGATATTGACCTGTTTTGGACAGGTTAATAAACTGTTTTTTTAAGCCCTGACTTTCCTTATCTATAAAGAAGTAATGATAGCCACCACATTGGTTTATTGAGGGTATTAAACAAAATGCCATATGTAAAGCATTTAATACAGTGCCTGATATGTAATAGCAATTAATAAATGGAAGCTATTTAAAAAATAAATCCCTCTGGCCTTTTGAATTTTCATACCACATTTCAAACTCTTTCTTACTGCATGGCTACTCTTCTACATGTTTCTTTGCCTTTCAGTTAAACATTTTCTTTATACTCAGTTAAACATCACCATGAAAGTGAAAGTGAAGTTGCTCACTCATGTCCGACCCTCACCAATCCCATGGACTGCAGCCTACCACGCTCCTCTGTCCGTGGGATTTTCTAGGCAAGAGTACTGGAGTGGGTTGTCATTTCTTTCTCCAGAGGATCTTCCTGACCCAGGGATCGAACCCAGGTCTCCCGCATTGTAAGCAAGACACTTAAGTACCCTTTAGCTAAACATCTCTGTATCAGTTTTCTGACTATCCTATTCAAGGTGCCTCCCTTTTTCTTCCAGAGCATGAATATTTGGATTTTTAAAGATTCTGTGTTTTTATTAATTCAAACTTGGCACATTAAAGTTTCTTTCCATGGGAACTCCCTGCTGGTCCAGTGGTTAGGACGCCACACTTTCACTGCAGAGGGCATGGGTTCAATCCCTAGTTGGAAAACGAAGATCTCACAAACTGTGTGGTATGGCCAAAAACTTTTTTTCCCATTTTTAAAACTAAGTTATAATTTACATAGTGTAAAATTATATCTTTTATTGTACAGTTCTGCACGTTTTGAAAAATGCATATTATTGTTTAGCCACCACAGTGAAGATAAAGAACACTTTCATCACTCCCGACATCCCTCGTACTCTTACAGTTAACACCTCTCCCCAGGCTGCTAGTGACCACTCATCTATTCTCTGTCTGTACAGTTCTGCCTATTCTAGAATGTCACAGAAGTGGAATTACATAGTATGCAGCCTTTTGAGTCAACTATCTTTCCTTAATATAAAGAATGTAATTTGAGATTCATTCATGTTGTACACAACAATAGTTTGTTCCTTTTTGTTGCTGAACAGTATTCCCTTATATAAATATGCTACAATTTATTCTTTCACTAACTGAGACATATTAAATTTTTTAGCAAGCATTAATAAAGACACTGCAAACATTCACTTGGGTCTACCCTGGTGGCTCAGTAGTGAAGAATCTGCCTGCCAATGCAGGGGATATGGTTTCCATCTCCGGGTAGGTAGAGCCCCTTTAGATGGACCTGGCAACCCACTCCAGAAGCTTGCCTGGGTTATCCCAGGGACAGAGGAGCCTGTCCTCTAGTGGGCTACAGTTTATGGGATCTCAAAAGAGTTGGATGTGACTTAGCAAGTAAAACAGCAATAACAATACCACACTACCATGGTTACTGTAGCTTTATATTAAGTCTTTAAATTAGGTAGTGAGTGTTATTCAGTTTTGTTCTAATTTTTTTCTAAGTCAAATACTAATTTTTATTATCTGGTTTTATTCCTTTTCTTTTTTTAAACTAAAATTTTATTTTATGTTGGAGTAGAGTTGATTAACAACACTGTGTTAGTTTCAGTTCAGTTCAGTTCAGTCACTCAGTAGTGTCTGACTCTTTATGACTGCACGGACTGCAGCATGCCAGGCTTCCCTGTCCATCACCAACTCCCACAGCTTGCTCAAACTCATGTCCATGGAGTCACTGATGCAATCCAACAATCTTATCCTCTGTCGTCCCCTTCTCCTCCTGCCTTCCATGTTTCCCAGCATCAGGGTCTTTACCAGGAGTCAGTTCTTCCTATTAGATGGCCAAAGTATTGGACATTCAGCTTCAGCATCAGTCCTACCAATGACTATTTAAGACTGATTTCCTTTAGGACTGACTGGTTGGATCTCCTTGCACTTCAAGGGACTCTCGAGAGTCTTTTCCAACACCACAGTTCAAAAGCATCTATTCTTCAGGGCTCATCTTTCTTTAGAGTCCAAGTCTCACATCCATACATGACTACAGGAAAAACCATAGCTTTGACTAGACAGACCTTTGTCAGCAAAGTAATGTCTCTGCTTTTTAATATGTTGTCTACGTTGGTCATTCATTTTCTTCAAAGGAGCAAGCATCTTTTAATGTCATGCCTACAGTCACCACCTGCAGTGATTTTGAGCCCCCCAAAATAAAGTCTGACACTGTTTCCATTGTTTCCTCATGTATTTGCCAGGAAATGATGGGACCAGATGCCATGATCTTTGTTTTCTGAATGTTGAGTTTTAAGCCAGTTTTTTCATTCTCCTCTTTCACTTTCATTAAGAAGCTCTTTAGTTCCTCTTCACTTTCTGCCATAAGGGTGGTATCAACTGCATATCTGAGGTTATTGATATTTCTCCTGGAAATCTTGATTTCAGTTTGTGCTTCATCCAGCCTGGCATTTTGCATGATGTACTCTGCATTTAAGTTAAATAAGCAAGGTGGCAATATACAGCCTTGATGTACTACTTTCNTTTCTGAATGTTGAGTTTTAAGCCAGTTTTTTCACTCTCCTCTTTCACTTTCATTAAGAAGCTCTTTAGTTCCTCTTCACTTTCTGCCATAAGGGTGGTATCAACTGCATATCTGAGGTTATTGATATTTCTCCTGGAAATCTTGATTTCAGTTTGTGCTTCATCCAGCCTGGCATTTTGCATGATGTACTCTGCATTTAAGTTAAATTAGCAAGGTGGCAATATACAGCCTTGATATACTACTTTCCCGATTTGGAACCAGTTCATTGCTCTGGGCCCGGTTCTAACTGTTGCTTCTTGACCTGTATACAGATTTCTCAAGAAGCAGCTAAGCTGGCCTAGTATTCCCATCTCTTTAAGAATTTTCCACAGTTTGTTATGATCCACACAGTCAAAATCTTTGGCATAGTCGATAAAGCAGAAGTACATGTTTTTCTGGAACTCTCTTGTTTTTTTGATGATCCAACGATCTTGGCAATTTGGTCTCTGGTTCTTCTGCCTTTTCTAAAACCAGCTTGAACATCTGGAAGGTTACCGTTCACATACTGTTGAAGCCTGGCTTGGCAACTTTTGAGTACAACTTTGCTAGCATCTGAGATGAGTGCAATTGTGCGGTAGTTTGAATATTCTTTGACATTGGGTTTCTTTGGGATTGGAATGAAAACTGACATTTTCCAATCCTGTGGCCACTGCTGAGTTTTCCAAATCTGCTGGCATATTGAGTGCAGCCCGTTCATAGCATCCTCTTTTAGGATTTGAACTAGCTCAACTGGAATTCTATCTTTGTTCGTAGTGATGCCTCCTAAGGCTCACTTGACTTCACATTTCAGGATGTTTGGCTCTAGGTGAGTGAACATACCATTGTGGTTATCTGGGTCGTGAAGATTTTTTTGTATTGTTCTTCTGTATATTCTTGCTGCTTCTTAATATCTTCTGCTTCTGTTAGGCCTATACCATTTACTGTATCCATCTTTTCATGAAATGTTCCCTTGGTATCTCTAGTTTTCTTGAAGAGATCTCTAGTCTTTCCCATTCTATTGTTTTCCTCTATCTTTTGCCTTGATCACCGAGGAAGGCTTTCTTATCTCTCCTTGTCTTTATTGGAACTATGCTTTCAGATGAGCATTATCTTTCCTTTTCTCCTTTGCCTTTTGTTTCTCTTCTTTTCTCTGCTATTTGGAAGGCCTCGTCAGACAACCATTTTTCCTTTTTGCATTTCTTTTTTTGTGTGTATGGTCTTGATCACTGCCTCCAGTACAATATCATGAACCTCTATCCATAGATCTTCAGGCACTCTATCAGATCTAATCCCTTGAATCTGTTTGTCACTTCCACTGTATAATCATCAAGAATTTGATTTAGGTCATACCTGAGTGGGAAAACAGTGGAAACAGTGTCAGACATTATTTTGGGGGGCTCAAAAATCACTGCAGATGGTGACTGTAGCCATGAAATTAAAAGACGCTTACTCCTTGGAAGGAAAATTATGACCAACATAGATAGCATGTTGAAAAGCAGAGACACTACTTTGCCAACAAAGGTCCATCTAGTCAAGGCTATCGTTTTTCCACTGGTCATGTATGGATGTGAGAGTCAGACTGTGAAGAAAGCTGAGCACAAAAGAATTGATGCTTTAAACAGTAGTGTTGGAGAAGACTCTTGAGAGTCCCTTGGACTGCAAGGATATCCAACCAATCCATTCTAAAGGGGATCAGTTCTGGGTTTTCTTTGGAAGGACTGGTGCTAAGGCTGAAACTTCAGTACTTTGGCCACCTCATGCGAAGAGTTGACTCATTGGAAAAGACTCTGATGCTGAGAGGGATTGGAGGCAGGAGGAGAAGGGGATGACAGAGGATGAGATGGCTGGATGGCATCACTGACTCGATGGATGTGAGTTTGGGTGAACTTCAGGAGTTGGTACTGGACAGGGAGGCCTGGTGTGCTGCAATTCATGAGGTTGCAAAGAGTCGGACATGACTGAGCGACTGAACTGAACTGAACTGAGTGGTCTAGTGGGTTTCCTTCAGTTCAGTTCAGTTCAGTCGCTCAGTCGTGCGCGACTCTTTGCGACCCCATGAATCGCAGCACGCCAGGCCTCCCTGTCTATCACCAACTCCCAGAGTTCACTCGGACTCACGTCCATCGAGTGGTTTTCCTTATTTTCTTCAATTTAAATCTAAATTTGGCAATAAGGATTTCAAGATCTGATCCACAGATCTTGTTTGCTGACTGTATAAATCTTCTCCCTCTTTGGCTGCAAAGAATATAATCAATCTGATTTCGGTATTGACCATCTGGTGATGTCCGTGTGTAGAGTATTCTCTTGTGTTGTTGCTATGACCAGTGCATTTTCTTGGAAAAACTCTTTTAGCCTTTGCCCTGCTTCATTTTGGACTCCAAGGCCAAACTTGCCTGTTACTCCAAATATTTCTTGACTTCCTAGATTTGCATTCTAATCCCCTATGATGAACAGGACATCTTTTTTGAGTGTTAGTTGTATGTCTTGTAGGTCTTCATAGAAATGTTCAACTTCAGCTTCTTCGGCATTAGTGGTTGGGGCATAGGCTTGGATTATTGTGGTATTGAATGGTTTGCCCTGGAAACAAACAGAGATCATTCTGTCGTTTTTGAGATTGCACCCAAATACTGCATTTTGGACTCTTTTGTTGACTATGAAGGCTATTCCATTTCTTCTAAAGAAATGAAACATTAGTCATTAACTATTTGTTATTAGTTAATAACTAATTATTGGCTAACTATTATTAGTTAGGAGTATTAGTGTGTGTTAGTTTCAGGCATGTAGCAAAGTGATTTAGTTATACATATACACCCCACTCCAGTACTCTTGCCTGGATAATCCCATAGGCGGAGGAGCCTGGTAGGCTGCAGTCCATGGGGTCACTAAGAGTTAGACACAACTGAGCGACTTCACTTTCGCTTTTCACTTTCATGCATTGGAGAAAGAAATGGCAACCCACTCCAGTGTTCTTGAATGGAGAATCTCAGGGATGGGGGAGCCTGGTGGGCAGCCGTCTATAGGGTCACACAGAGTTGGACACAACTGAAGTGACTTAGAAGCAGCAGCATACATGTATCTAGGGGGCTACTTCCGTGGCTCAGTGGTAAAGAATCCACCTGCAATGCAGGAGGCGTGGATTTGATCCCTGGGTCAGGAAGATCCCCTGGAGGAGGAAATGGCCACCCATTCTAGTACTCTTGCCTTGAGAATCCCATAGACAGAGGAACCTGGCCAGCTACAGCCCATAGGGTCTCAAAGAGTCAGACAGGACTGAAACGACTTGGCATGCAGGCACACATACATGTATCTATTCATTTTCAAATTATCTCCCCATATAGGTTATTACAGAATATTGAGCACAGTTCCCTGTTACAGTAGGTCATTAATTTTTGTTTTAATTTTTCAAAATTATTTTAGCTATTCTACTTTTCCTTGTCTGCTTTTCAAACTTAGATTTTACAATCAGCCTGTCAATCTTTCTGTGATTTGATTGAAACTATCATTAATTCATAGATACATTTAGGAATAATTAATATTTTAGCAATATCAACTCTTCTGATTCATGAATACAGTATTTCTCTCTATTTAGGTCTTTGATTTCTTTCGTCAGGGTTGTGGAGTGTTCAGTTTACAGATATTTCACATTTTTTAAGATTATATCTATTTCATGTTNTTTAGGAATAATTAATATTTTAGCAATATCAACTCTTCTGATTCATGAATACAGTATTTCTCTCTATTTAGGTCTTTGATTTCTTTCGTCAGGGTTGTGGAGTGTTCAGTTTACAGATATTTCACATTTTTTAAGATTATATCTATTTCATGTTTTTGGTTCTGTTATAAATGGTACTTTAAAATTTTCAGTTTCTTATTGTTCAGTTTAGTTCAATTCAATTCAGTCGCTCAGTCGTGTCTGACTCTTTGTGACCATGAATCACAGCATGCCAGGCCTCTCTGTCCATCACCAACTCCTGGATGTTACCCAAACTAATGTCTATCCAGTCGGTGATGACATCAGCCATCTCATCCTCTGTCATCCCCTTCTCCTCCTGCCCCTAATCCCTCCCAGCATCAGTCTTTTCCAGTGAGTTAACTCTTCACATGAGGTAGCCAAAGTACTGGAGTTTCAGCTTCAGCATCAGTCCTTCCAATGAACACTCNGTTTAGTCACCAAGTCATGTCCAACTCCTGGCAACTCAATGGAGTATAGCCTGCCAGTCTCCTCTGCCCATGGAATTTTCCAGGCAAGAATACTGGAGTAGGTTGCCATTTCCTTCTCCAGGGGATCTTCCCAATCCAGGGAATGAAACTGCATCTCAAGCATTGGCAGGTGGATTCTTTACCACTGAGAAACCTGGGAAGCCCCAGAAAACTACATATAGATAAATTTTAAAGGATGGTGTTTGCAAGCTATGATGCAGCCACCTCTACTGAGAGAACATACCTGCTAAGCAGATTTGAAAACCTTTGTTTGCTAGACAGGGTGGCTTTCCCTTGTATGATATTGAAGACACACATACTGGCAAATTCTGACTCTGGATCTCTTTTTCTGGAGATGCCATACTATCATAATGCCTTGAGTAGTATTTTCCTCTAAGAAAGCTATTTTTTAATCTTTTTATTTTGTTTTATTCTTTTGTTAGAGAAAATGTGAAAATTAAGTAAACTCTGGCTATGTTTTCACACACAAACACATACATGCACAAATATTGTTAACTCAATTTTATAAAAATATAATGCAAATGGTATAAAAACCATTTTATCTCTTTTGCTTAAGAAAGCTCTTTTGATTCTTTATCCCCAAGCACTAACCCAAGTAGAATCTTCAGCTCTCTCTTTTGTGTATGCACATTGTACTTAGCTCATAATCCTGATGTAGTGCCCACAGCATACTACTGCAGTTAAATTATTTACAATCTGTCTTATCTTAATGATCCATGGGCTACTTGAAGGCAGAAGTCTTGATCATTTGTGGATATTAAGTATAAAATATGTTCATCATGCTCAACAAATATTTAACTTATTAATTAAATTAACAGGTGAAGAGTGATGTTGATGGTGAAGTAAGGACCATCAAAGAAAACGTCCTCCTCCATAAAAATGAATGAGAGAGCTGGAAAAAATTGTCAGAATCAACTTTTTCACAATTCTGTAAAGTAAATATTTAGTATTCAGAAAAGATAAACAACTCTTGAAACTCAATAGCAAAAGACAAACAGCCTAATTTTTAATATAAGTAAAAAACTCAAATAGACATTTCTTCAAAGAAGGTATACAAATGGCCAAAAGTCACTTGAAAATACTTTCAGTGAAAAAGCACAGTGAAAGCATTATTGATCTTTGGGGAAATACAAATCGAAATCATGACATTCTATGAATTCCCTGGCAATCCAGTGATTAGGATTTGTTTTCATTGCCAGGGCCCAGTTCTGATCCCTGGTCAGGGAACTAAGATCTCAGAAGCCAAAATAAATAAACAAATAAATAATGAGATATCACTTTACACCTCTAGATCAGTTCAGTTTAGTTAGGTTGCTCAGTCATGTCTGACTCTTTGTGACCACATGGACTGCAGTACGCCAGGCCTCCCTGTCCACCACCAACTCCTGGAGTTTACTTTACACCACTGAGATAACTATAATTAAAAAGACAGATGATGACAAGCATTGGAGAGGATGTAGAGAAATTAGAATCTTCAGACAGTGTTAGTGGGATTGTAAAATGGTGCAAACACTTTGGAAAACAGTTTGACAGCTCCTGAAAATGTTAAGCTACCATATGATCCACTTGTAGATGCACCCGAAGAACTGAAAATATATGTCCACATAAAAACCTGTATATGAGTATTCACAGTAGCTGAAAAGTGGGAACAGTACAAACACTCACCAACGGATTAAACAGGTGAACAAAATGTGGTATATCCATGCGGTGGAATATAATTCAGCCATGAAAAACAATAAAGTACCTACACATGCCACAACATGAATGACCCTTGAAAACATTATGCTAAGGGAAAGAAGTCAGACCCCAAAGGACACATATTATATCATTTTATTCATATAAAGTATTAAAATTAGGAAAATCCAGGTATGCAGAAACTAGATTTGTGGCTGCCAGGCCTAGGGATAGTGGAAAATAGAAAATGAGTGTTTTGGGGGGAGAATTTTGATGAAAATTTTCTGGAATTAGTGGTGATGCTTGTATAATCTTGTGAATTAACTAAAAGCCACTGAATTGTACACTTTAAAGAGTAAGTTTTATGGCATGTGAATTATATCTCAAAAACAGACAAGTAAGAGATGGGAATACCAGACCACCTGACCTGCCTCTTGAGAAATCTGTATGCAGGTCAGGAAGCAACACTTAGAACTGGACATGGAACAACAGACTGGTTCCAAATAGGAAAAGGAGTACATCAAGGCTGTATACTGTCACCCTGCTTATTTAACTTATATGCAGAGTACATCATGAGAAACCCTGGACTGGAAGAAACACAAGCTGTATTCTGTACTAAAATGTCTTTAGAAGTTTTCAACATTTGATGGAAGAACATGAAATTAAATATAATTTAGCTTATTTTAAAACTTTGGTTTATAAATGTTGTTACCAGAGTAATGACTGCATTTAATGAAAACAGATGAATCACATTGGGGACATTAAAAAGTTCAGTTAAATAATAATTTATTCAGCGGATGAAAACAGAAGTAACCTTTGCCTATTATGAGGTCTTTATTCATTTTTTTAAGAGGAGCTTTAATGGATTCCCAAAATGCATAATAGAGAAGCAAATTGGGTCATAATAAGTAAGGATTCTGGCATATTTCATTTTTAAAGGTGCAGAGATTTCTGTATTGAGAATTTTCAGGAGAAAAATAACTGACAATGGGTAATGTTGGAAGATTTTATCATGCTAATTAAATTATTAACATAGTAATTACAGTTAGTTAACATTTAAACAGAGTAGTGGTTAAGAGTCTCAACATTATGGATGAGTTTGCCTTGGTTTAAATTCCACTTCTACCATTAACTAGCTGCAGGTGTTTGAAAAGTTACATTATCTCAGTTTCCTCATCTTAATAATTGAGAAAATAATAGTATTAAACAAAAGGATTAGTGTTGGAATGAAGTTATTGTACATGAGGTGCTTTGAGCAGTACAGTGTAAGTTTTAGCTGTTATTATCGTTTAGATCAAATAATGAATAGTTTCTGAAGAGTGTAGGTAATATGTTCATTTCATTTTCATTTTATTTAGAAGAAAGTTTCATCAATTTATTTTACCATTATATTTCAACATTTTGAAAAGGTACTGGAAACAAACCTTTGCGCCTGTCCACAAGATCTCAGTGTTTGCTTTTTTGAATATTAAGACTCAGTCATATTGTTGAGATTTTATTTTCCTTTTCCTAATTAGTATTTTATATGAAGTGTTTCTCTATTATTGGAATGGATATCTTAAGCATAGGGTGAAAAAAATAGCTTTTTTTTTTTTTTTT
>SJYV01053533.1:0-117698 GCA_006410875.1 Neotragus pygmaeus | reverse complement strand
ACTGTTTCCCCATCTATTTCCCATGAAGTGATGGGACTGGATGCCATGATCTTTGTTTTCTGAATGTTGAGCTTTAAGCCAAGTTTTTCACTCTCCTCTTTCACTTTCATCAAAAGGCTTTTTAGTTCCTCTTCACTTTCTGCCATAAGTGTGGTGTCATCTGCATATCTGAGGTTATTGGTATTTCTCCTGGCAATCTTGATTCCAGCTTGCGCTTCATCCAGCCCAGCGTTTCTCATGATGTACTCTGCATAGAAGTTAAATAAGCAGGGTGACAATATACAGCCTTGACGTACTCCTTTTTCTATTTGGAACCAGTCTGTTGGTCCATGTCCAGTTCTGTTACTTCCTGACCTGCATACAGATTTCTCAAGAGGCAGGTTAGGTGGTCTGGTATTCCCATCTCTTTCAGAATTTTCCACAGTTTATTGTAATCCACACAGTCAAAGGCTTTGGCATAGTCAATAAAGCAGAAATAGATGTTTTTCTGGAACTCTCTTGCTTTTTCCACGAACCAGCAGATGTTGGCAATTTGATCTCTGGTTCCTCTGCCTTTTCTAAAACCAGCTTGAACATCAGGGAGTTCACGGTTCACGTATTGCTGAAGCCTGGCTTGGAGAATTTTGAGCATTACTTTACTAGCATGTGAGATGAGTGGAGCATTAGAATGTATCAATTTTAGTAGAAAGATGCATTGCACTGAACATTTCAGGTTAAGCCCATATTGTATTATTCAAAGTATTTTTTTTTTATCATTAGCTGCAAGCAATCAAGAAGAAACAGTCACTACTCTAATGTGAATAATCTCTCCTAGGACTGTAACTTATTTTTAAAACCTGCCCAGTTTGGATGCTATGTTATTTTATTTTTTGCCAACTGACTAACTTCATCTCTACACAACATCTATTCTCATACTCAATAATACTTTAGCCACTTAGGAAAGAGCATTAGTTCTTTAAGGCCTCTAATGAATATTTCAGTTTCTTTGTTCATATCAAAATCTCTTATTCTTTCATTTATTATTTTAATAATGATGCCTCTATCTATCCCAGAATCAATAAAATTATATCTTTAGAGCACATTTTTTGTAATTATTTCAAACTAGATTTTAACTCTTCAGTTAAAGTTTAAAAGAAATCAATCAATTTACATAATGGCTCTAATATAAAAGACAAAAGGAACTGTGTCTGGAAGTGTTTGAAAGATAATATTTGTTTTATTTTATTAGATTTTAATTCAGGGAGATCATGAAGCAAACTACAGCATTCTTTGCTTTAAAATGACTTCAAATTATATCTACAATTATGCTTTTCTCTTTCAATATCATAGAAAGATACTGGGAATAATAATTATTTTTAAATATAGAAATTATGCTCAAATATCATTAAATAAAAACAAAAATTATATATTTAAAGCTCAGTAATTTTGAGATTAAGATATGTGTAATTTTATACAGATATAAAGCTAAATTAATTTCAAAGGCTTCTTAGTTTGAAAATACTTCTGTGGGCTTTCTTCAGTTTTTCAATATTTAATTTCTCAATTTATCTTTTAAATTCCATATCACTTTCACCTATCAAGACATAGAAAGATGTATTACTATATAAGATTAATTACTATCCATGCCCTTAGTAACAAAAAATCAGTTGCCTATATATTTTCCTATCTGTGTGTGAGAAATTTTCATAGGCTTCTTAAGCCAAATCATATTAGAGAGATCAGGTTTCAAGTAACTCTCAGGGACATGAATTTGGATCCTGGAGCAAGATGTGGGATGGAGTAGATCTATAAGGATTGAAAATATAGTATAAGTTACTTTCTTTCCAAGGTTAGTTCCCAAGTTGTCTTTTTTTTTTTTAACATTTTATTTTTATTTTATTTTATTTATTTATTTATTTATTTATTTATTTTTTGAAATTTGACTTTACAATACTCTATTCGCTTTGCCATACATCGACATGAATCCACCACAGGTGTACACAAGCTCCCAATCCTGAATCCCCCTCCCACCTCCCACCCCACACGTCTCTCTGGGTCATCCCCGTACACCAGCCCCAAGCATCCTACATCCTGCACCGAACATAGACCGGNGTGTGTGTGTGTGTGTGTGTGTGTGTGTGTGTGACTCAGTTGTTTCCAACTCTTTGTGACTCCATGGACTGTAGTCCATCAGGCTCCTCTGTCCACGGGATACTCCAGGCAAAAATACTGGAGTGGATTGTCATTCTCTTCTCCAGGGGATCTTCCGCACCCATGAATAGAATCTGGGTCTCCTGCATTGTAGAAAGATTGTTTACTATCTGAGCCACCAAGGAAGCCCAAAATGAGATCATTAGGGTGGGCCTTAATCCCAAGACCGGACTTCCCTGGTGGCTCAGATGGTAAAGCGTCTGTCTACAATGCGGGAGACCCGGGTTCCATCCCGGGGTCAAGAAGATCCGCTGCAGAAGGAAATGGCAATCCACTCCAGTACTGTTGCTTGGAAAATCCCATGGACAGAGGAGCCTGGTAGACTACAGTCCACGGGGTCGCAAAGAGTCGGACACGACTGAGTGACTTCACTTTAATCCCAAGACCAATTGATGATACAGAAGGCAGCCATCTACAAAACAAAAAGAAATGCTTCAGAAGAAACCAGTGCTGTGGATACCTTGATCTTAGACTTCTAGCTTCCAGAATTGTGAGAATTCTAGGACTAAAGCTCTCAGTAAACATGAATGGTGATCAAGAAAGGTGTTCAAAGTTTAGCATTAAATGTCTTGCCTGAGATGAGCTCCAGGATCAAAAGAATAGTTTGTTTTCTTTATTTATGGCCAAGGAACCATCAGTCAGGGGGAGCAGAGAATGTGCATGTGTGTGTGGCGGGGGGGGAGACAGTGGGAGGGGACAGGGACAGGGATATTTCAGAGCTGAGAGACTCTGCTAGGGTGAACAGTGCAGACTGACTGATAATTTGCTTATTTATGGTCTTAAGATATCTGCTGCAGGGCATGAAATTTCTTTCTCCTCCCTTCTCTCTCTTCCTGCTCCCGAGAAAGTATGCTCCACTGAAAGTGGCATTTGGATCCCCAGAGCTTCTGTTTGCTGCCTGACTTTCTGACAAAAGTGTTATTATTTCCACACATATGACTCTTTTACTCTATAAATAAATAAAGCTTTAGAAGGCAACTGAACACAACCCTGATGCCTAAAATAGGGCAAGACAAATAAAGCTGATTCTTATAAATTTAATCCTCATTAGGAGGTAAAGAAAGTCACAGGATTCTGAGTGGCACTTTGGAAAGGGGCAGATAATTTCTTTGACATATTTATTACCTTTTGAAAGCCAGCTGGTTTGAATGGATTCGAATAAAATGCTCAACACTAATATTTTTTCAAGCAATAATATCATATAGAAATAATTTCTGGTACAAGACATAAAATTCCTAATCTTCTGAAGTATTTCAGTAGATTTCAATTTTTGGTAAAATAACCTTTTTTAAAGCAGGGTCAAATCTAGGTTCCAATATTTTTTCTTCTCAACATGATGCTGGAATCACTGATTCATAATATGCATTGATTGCCCTTTTGGTAGCAAATCTTAGACCCTTTCAGATGAATCCTACTAGAAAATTGAGTCTGTCCTTGGACAAGTGGTCACTCTCACAAAGACACTCAATGAAAGCAAATTGGGGTTGATTGAGAGAAGGCTTTATTTTTAAGGAAATAAGAAGATGGTAGTAAGATATATCCTGACTTTGTTCTCAATGTAATTAGGATATATCTAAAACTCCTTTAAGGCCCTAAGTGAGCTGGCTGCTGCTATGAGAGGTGGTAGAAAGATAAAGCAATATTTAAGCTCCTTTTCCTTTGGCCTTTGTTCACTGCCCCTGTAATCACAGGCTCTTCATTCTAGTTGCTTAGAGAAGGAATGAGGTAGAACAGGGTCATGTAATTAATATCATCATATTTAATTAATATGTAATGATAATTACATGTTGAAAACAAATACGTTCTGAAATTCCCACAGCATGTGGCAAAATATACCTCCAAGACAGACAGAGGCTGGCCCGCCATGGTATCAAAAAAGAACAGGATTTAGAGACAAACAGTGATCAGTCTTGATCACTAGACCACTTCCTCAGAACTTTTATCTCATTTCAGAATAAAAACACTTCAGTTGTCCCATTTATTTCAGGGAAGGTAAAATGCTCTCATTTATTATCTCATTTGAAGTCATGATATTAGTTAGCCTCTTTCAAGTGGGAAGGCATTAGAGCATGTTCAGTTTACCTTGGGTGACAGATTTAGCGAGTTCCTAGGGAATGAAGGAAACTCCAGGGAATCATTGGACCACCAAGCCTGCCCATGGTTAAGGATTCAACAGGATCTCTACGTGTCTATCACCCTTGTGACTCTGCTTCTCTCTCAGCATAGACTCTAATGCCAAACTGGGTTGAGTCATACTACTTCCTACTATGTGACCTCTGGTGTGCATGCATGCTAGGTCATGCCAGGTTGGACTTCAGTTGTGTCCAACTCTTTGCGACCCTGTGGACCATAGCCCAATGGACTCCCCTGTCCATGGGATTATCTAGGCAAGAATAACAGAGTAGGGTGCCATGCCCTCCTCCAGGGATTTTCCCAACTCAGGAGATTGAATCCGAGTCTCCTGCATCTCTTGCATTGGTAGGCAGGTTCTTCATCGCCAATGCCACCTGGGAAACCTGTGACCTTGGGGAAGCTATTTAAAAATCTCTGGCTTAGTTTCCACACCTGTGAAATGGAAACAGACTTCACAGGGTTGAAGTTAATATATTTGAAGCATTAAAAATAGTACCAGGCACACAGAAATTGGAATTTCCTATTATCATTTTTATTATTGTTGTTATATTTTTTATTACTTCTGCAACTACCGTCCACTGCCCTCTCAGTGTTTACTGCTTCATCTGATTACTACCTTTACTGTGTGAGACTCTTTTACCCACTTTTTTGTGAGACTCTCAGCATCCATCCCTTTCTGCTTTATGTTTTACTTGAGTGACTTTCTTCTGACCTCATTTTCTCTACATCATGTTTCTAGTTATTCATGCTTCTGTTTATTGCTTCATTCTGCAGGCCCCTTTGCTCTTTTTCTGCTCTACTCTATCACCTGGTTTTGTTTTCTTTTTAAAGATTTTATTTACTTATTTTATTTTGGGTCTTTGTTGTTGCACGTGGGCTTTCTCTAGTTGCCAGGGTCAGTGGGAACTAAAGTTCATTGGGTGGAGTGGGCTTCTCATTATGGTGGCTTCTCTTGTTGTGGAGCATGGGCTCTAGGGTGCGCTGGCTCAGTAGTTGTGGCACACAGCTTAGTTGCCCTGGAGCATGTGAGATCTTCCCAGAAGTGAAGTGAAGTGAAAGTCACTCAGTCATCTCTGACTCTTTGTGACCCCATGGACTGTAGCCTGCCAGGCTCCCCTGTCCATGGAATTCTCCAGGCAAGAATACTGGAGTGGACTGACATTCCCTTGATCAACCTGTGTCCCCTGCATTGGCAGGCAGATCCCTAACCACTGGACCACCAGGAAAGCCCCTATCATCTGGTTTTCTATGTGTCTCGCACGCGATGTCTTGAGAGAGGATTTGATAGGGCCCCCTAGAAAATATTCAGTACAGAGCTCTGCAGAAGAGTCCTATGCTTGTTTGTCCATGGCTGCTGCCAAGTTTGTTACTGGATTGTTTTGATTTGAGTGAGCATCTATGGTCCAACCTGTACTGTTCAAGGTGGTGGGGGTCTCAGGATATTAACTGAGAATCCCGTGTGTAGGGAAACATTTTAGACTCCTCCAGAAGAGGGGTATGGAGAAGGAAATGGCAACCCACTCCAGTGTTCTTGCTTGGAGAATCCCAGGGACGGTGGACGTGGTGGGCTGCCGTCTATGGGGTCGCACAGAGTTGGACACGACTGAAGCGACTTAGCAGCAGAAGAAGGGTAGTCTCATTCAGAGTGTCATGGCACCACTCTGAATGCATTTTTTTCTTTAGAATTATTGCTATCCCATTTATAGGTGAAAAGCTGAAACTCAAAAATGTCAAGTGCTCCTAGGTCTTGTAACTCAGTGTACATGAAGCACTTTATTTAATTTTGCCAAATAAGAGGTGCTATTTTTTACACTTCCTTTATTCAAGAACGGGTGATGATCTTTTTCAGAGATGGCATCTTGTAATGTAAAAGGTAGTTTTTCTATGGCTATTCTGTTACATCTAATTCAGAATTTAAACGATGTAGGGTCACATGGAGATTATATAAGGTAAAATAAGAGGGAAGAGATTTAAAGTATTTTAAACACACAGAAGTGATAGCCGTCATAATTCCTCTTTGCTTCTTTCATACCTTAACTAGTTTAACAATCCACAGTACTAATTATCTGGCAGTTCAGATGTTACACAATCAGCATTCATCAGTGGAAAGGCTCTTCTGGAGATAGAATCTGGAAGAGCAAGGGAAAGTAGCAGAGAAACATATTTTTTATAGGATTTGAACGATAAGATGCTCCAGCCTGAAGATTAGTTTATCAGCAACTTGTTTCAACTTGCAAGAAAGTTCCTTTAATGAAAACATTTGTCTAAACCAGTTGTCCCATCCTCATCTTATATCACTTTTAGCTAAAACTCATTCCTCTTAATCCTTGTAGACAGAGGCTTCTGGATTGAAGTCTGACATGCCATTTTAAAATATAAATTCTAGTTATGTAGAAGAATTCTAGTTAAAGATTAGGAGAGACTGAATAAAGCAACAGTAACTTAATGATGACCCAGGTGAAAAGGTGAGTGAGGAGGAATTAATGGGTCAGCTGGACGCCTGGGCTTCCCTTGTGGCTCAGCTAGTAAAAAATCCTCCTGCAGTGCAGGTAGACCTGGGTTCGATCCTTGGGTTGGGAAGATCCCCTGGAGGAGGGAAAGGCTACCCACTCCAGTATTCCAGCCTAGAGAATTCCACGGACTGTATAGTCCCTGGGGTCGCAAAGAGTTGTACACAGCTGAGCAACTTTCACTTTCGCTTGGAGGCATGGTCCAGAGAATGGGGCACACCACTACGTCAAACTAGAGACATTTTGATTAGTAGTGAGCTATGATATATTATTTGAAAAATGAGCCTTAGTTATATTGTAGCAGGTGAAAAATCTAGGTGGGAGTTACTGGTTATGAGTAACTGGTCAACGCCCTATTGTTGATCAAGCATGTTCCCAGGACCTCTAAAGAGGTCTGTGCACAGTGCATGTTGGTAGGAAGAAATGGCAGTGACCTGTCACCCCAGGAAAGATCTGACAGCCTGCAAAAAGGCTTGAACTGCTTGGGAAGAATGCTATGCAGACCATCTGGAATGGAAAATAAGAATTACTATTATATACTGAACGGTCCAACTCTCCATCCTGTTGACCTCTCTTTGAGTAGAGGAATCAGACACACTTTTATGAAACTGAATTAACTGTTTTTATAAATGGGATGGATTGTTTAAAGGAGTTTTAATTTGTTCAACTGAACCATTAATTGAACATTAATCAAATACCATGAGAAGAAATAGTTTCTATTTTTAGTTTAAAATTTTCCTTTTATAAATAGAATAATACAATGGGCATGTTGAATGTAACTAGGTATTTGGATTTCTCTGGTGGGTAATCAAAGAAAAACCACCACAACCTGGGTTGCAAGGAAAGAGTGATTAAAATAAGACTGCTGGGACTTCCTGGCCATCCAGTGGTTAAGACTTGGCCTTTCAATGCAGAGGCTGTGGCTTCAATCTCTTGTGGAGAGCTAAGCTCCCACATGACTCATGGCCAAAAAGCAAAACATAAAATAGAAACAATATTGTAACAAACTCAATAAAGACTTAAACAATGGTCCACATAAAAATGTGTAAAATAAAATAAGACTCTGTTTGGAATGAGATGTTGGGCCTATTTCTAACCTGTCCTCCATGGGCAGGCAGGGAAAGGGGCTGAGAACTGGGCTCATAAATGATGCCAGTGGTGACAGCTGAGTAGTAACTCAGTATTCAGCTGAAGGATATTAAAATGGTATCTGGGTTATCACCAACACCCTGCATAGAATCAGACAGAATAAGTGGCAATTTCCTCTAAGAAGGAATTCTAAAGCTAAGCTTGTTTCATCTGAATTTGGGTTCATGATTTATACCATGTGTTCAACCCCCTCTGTGTTTGGCAATGTGACTAGGATGAGAACAATTTAAGGTACCCAGGTCCTCTAGGATCATGCTAGTGGGGGTTTTGCTTGAACTTCTAAAGACACAGCCTATAGTAGGTTAGAAGTCTTAATCAAAAGGCAGCTTCATTCATTCATTCGGTGAATTTTTATTGAATGTCCATAGGACGATGAATGGTTCTAAATTCTGTAAAGAACATAAAGATGAAGCAAATTGGCATCTTGCCCTTAAGAACTGTAAGGAACTTAGAGTCAGTGAGAGCCATAAGCCATATATAAAAATAATAGTACAATTGTTTTCTGTCCTAAGATAAAGGAAGATGTTTACTAATGGCTCATTATGTGTCAGGCAACGTGTTCTGTTATCTTGCATATGACATCAGATCATCACAACCACCCTGGGAGGTGGACTTTAGTAGAAATGGGCAAGGATCTTTCTTAACTGAGGAAAGATTCTTAGAGAATATGGGTACAAAGTCATTCATTTGCAGAGTGTGTGAGTATGAAGCAGAGAAGACAATACATTCAGAAAAGTAGGTTGGTGGCCACGATGTAAGGATCTTTGGATGCCAGAGAGGGGTTTGGGCGATGTGCACTTGTGCTTTGGAGAGCCGAAGATGGAAGCCTATAAAGACCAGTCAGTGAAGGACATAACCTTTATGAGTGGGGTCAGCCTCTACTGGTGTCTGTTTCTAAATAAACTTTGGGCCTGTACAGGCTTGGGAGTGGGAGGAAAAGAAAAAGCCGGGCTGCTCTCTGCTACTCCAGAGCACAGAGCTGAAAGAGCAGATTGTGGACAACCAGTGCTTTGGAGAGATAAAGAGAAGATGGCTTGCAGTCAAGGAGACCTTGGTTTTCATCCTAGTTCTGGAGGTCCTAGAGCAATTTACTTATGTAACCATGCTGAACCTTTGATTCCTTATGTTAAAATGGGGCTAATGACACTCACCTTACAGGATGGTTGTGAGGATTAAAAGAGGCACAAGACAGAGGTCTTTGGGAAAATAGTCAGAAGAGCAGGATATGGGTTTCCAGGAGAAAGAATTTCAGTGGTGGTATGTTCTCTCAGCTTGTGTGCCCCTTGTTGCCAGATAAATTCAGAAGGCCACTTGTCAGGACCACAGTAGAAAGAGATCTGGCATCCAGTAGGTGGTTATATCAGATGACCTTTAGGGTCCATTTCAAGTTCTAGTGTTGTTATCCTCTGCAGGTTTTTCCCCAGTGCTTTCACAGTGTCCCCTTCCCAACCCCACAGTCATTATTATCTGACAAAACTCATAGGTACTATAGGTCAGGCTGATCATAGGAATAATTTGACAGAAAATATGTATCTAGACCCTCAGAGTTAATTGGTGTTGAAACCACAGGAGCTATAAATGAACTTTTCCATTCAATAAGTTAAGATCCAGGATAACGGGTAGGCTCTGGGTGCTTGCTCATTGGGCATCCTATTTTGCTCCCCGCCACTCCAGTACTCTTGCCTGGAAAATCCCATGGACAGAGGAGCCTGGTGGGCTGCAGTTCATGGGGTCGCAAAGAGTCGGACACGACTGAGTGACTTCACTTTCACTTTTCACTTTCATGCATTGGAGAAGGAAATGGCAACCCACTCCAGTGTGCTTGCCTGGAGAATCCCGGGGATGGGGGAGCCTGGTGGGCCGCTGTCTATGGGGTCGCACAGTCGGACACTACTGAAGCGACTTAGCAGCAGCAGCAGCAATGTCCTGATTCTTTGGGGCTTCCCCAAAATACCCAGAGGCCAGTAGTTTCAATCTATTTATTGAAGAGTTAGATCTCTTTGCAAAATGAAGCACTGAAGTGAAGCCTAAATGAATGGATGGGCTTCCCAGGTGGCGCTAGTGGTATAGAACCTTCCTGCCAATGCAGGAGACATAAGAGACGCAGGTTCCACCCCTGGGTCAGGAAGATTCCCTGGAGGAGGGCATGGCAATCCACTTCAGTATTCTTGCCTGGAGAATCCCATCCCATGGACAGAGGGGCCTGGTGGGTTACAATCCATATAGGGTCTCAAAGAGTCGGACAAGACTGAAGTGATTTTGCATGCTTACAAATGTATTGATAGAATAGCTAAGAGCTGTAACTCTAAGGGGGAAGGGAGGGAGGGAGCAAGAAGGTGGAAATTCACGGGCTGAGACCTCTGAGAAAGCTATGCTTCCATTGTTTTTCTGGTTGAGACAGACTCGGTTCCCCCTCAGAATTCCAGAATTGAAAAATACACTACCTGGAATAAAAGAGGCGGAATCAAACCGCCATGTGGCTTCTGCCCTTCATGGGGTCTCTTCCCTCTTGGAAGGTCTGCTACAGGATAGGGGTGAAGAGTCATCTTTTAACTGCAAGGACACACACCACTCTCTGAGGATGGCAGAGCGGCAAGCGGGAAGGAACCTGGAGGACTCCCCAAGCATGCATCCCCAGGACCTCCCTGCCACTGTGGTTGGGTCTCCGTTACGTGCAACTCAATGTATTCCCAGCTGACATTCTGACACAGATCTAACTAGGATTTGCACTGTATCTGACCCATATATTGAATTAGCATTGTTGATGGAGACGTGCTTATTAGAGACAGTACAAGCTCGGTGCCCAGTTAACCCTGGCATGCAATGGCACTTGGCACAGGTGGGCTCCTTTGCTGCCTTCCTGGGTGAGACAGGGGTGGGGGGACAGTGGGTCTGGACTGGTGCCAGTGGGATGGAGTGGAAATATCCTTGGACCACAGCCATGAGAAGGTGAGAGCCCACGAGCTGGGAGCCTGCTGGCTGACAGGCCAGCCCATCCCCATTCAGGTGGCAGCAGGGCCCAGAGGGCGGCCTTCTGCCCACATGGGATCCAGGTCAGGCACTGACAGAAGAACTGGTTTAATGGTCTGTCTCCTGGTCCTTGGATGAAAGCTGCTACCGGTTTAGTTGGCCAGGATGAGTCAAAGGAACACCATGAGGGTTTCGAAACTTGGGCCTTCGCCACCAAATTTATTTTTTTTAAGGGCCTAAAAGATTTTTTAAAGTCCCAGTGGTAGTCTAGGACAGGTCCTGGTGTGAAAAATTGGAAGGAAAATGGGTAAGACAAACAAACAAATCAACCGCATAAAACGTGGAACGGTTTCAGGACCACCAGCCAAGCTGCAGGGTTTTTACTTTTCCTTTTTAGAATGAAGTGGCCATGGTTTAAGGAGCCAGGATTTCACAGTTCCTGTCATCCCTTCCGTGGGTCCCCAGGGCCCTCGGGGCAGGGCAGAGGAAAGAGGGAAGGCAGGTTTCTGCTGGGAGCCAGAATCAGGGAAAAGGCTCTAAGGTCGATCTAGTCCAAGGATCTTTCATCTTCCGTTCATAGTCTTCCAGGGAAGAGGCGTCACTCCCTCTTCATAAAGCCCATTTCTCTTTTGGAAGTCCTGCCAATCTGAATCTTCCTCATTGTACTTGGTAGAAATCTGTCTCCCTGTGGCATGCACCCACTGGTATTAGTTCCATGCTGCAAAGCAATGTAGTGATACGTGTGGCAGCTGTGGGCACCCACCAAGGGCTGAGCGCGTCTCAAGTATGACCTCACTGAATCCACATAAGCACCCGTGAGCGCTGTCATTATTGCCCCTTTACAGAAGAAGCCACCGACACTCAGAGAGGCTCGGCAACTTGCCCAGTGTCACAGCGCTGGTGAAGAGCTGTTGTGGGTGGGATTCAAACTCAGGCTCATAACTCTTAGACCACGTGACTCCTTTGTGGCCCCCGGTCTGCCTCCCTTCACTCTAAACCTCCCTGTTCCATCACAGTTGCTCACGATAAACCTCGGACTGGGCATGTAACCCTCTGGTGATGAAAGGAATGCAAAAACAGGCCCGCTGGGGAATCCCAGGAAGGATTTTCTTCCCCAATAAAAGAATACTGTGGGAAAGAGGACCCACCCCCTCGTCCCTTCTTCCCATCTCAGACTCAGTGTGGGGACAGTCTGTGACCGGCTGCCATCCTGCCCACAGAGGAGGGGAGAGGTTTACATGGATGCTGACCAGCTGTCCCGGCATCCCTGAGCCTCTGCCCCCAAATCCCTTCTGATTTCTCACGTGAGATATCTGGATGTTTTCAGAATGATGATTCTCCAACGGACCCAGCACCAGAATCATTCTGAGGGCTTGTGAACTCCGACAGGTTCTGATTCACAGGATCTGGGTTGGGACCCGAAAATCTGCCTTTCTGACAAGTCCTGGGGCTACTGCATGGGTTCGTGTTAGCTGCCGCCCCAAAGCATGTCACCCGGCACAGTGGCCACGATTATTAGAGCACCTTTCAGCCCGCAGCTCCCCTGGAATCACTGCTCTTAAGACGGGTGAGGTCACTGTGGGAAATTCCGTTTCCTAAATGAGCACCCAGAGGCCCAAACAGGCAGAAGTGACTTCTCTGGCAAGCCAATGGTTAAACCTCCCCCGTTTCAATGCAGAAAGCATGGGTGTGATCCCTGGCTGAGGAACTAAGATCCTACATGCCACACAGTGCAGCTGGGAAAAAAAAAAAAAACTTGTCCAAGCTTCCTCAGTTGGTGAGGGGGTGGGAGGCAGGCCAGGGACCCTCATGCCAGTGCTCAGTCCCTGGGTCACCCTGTGCTCAGCCTGCTCACACCACTCCTGCACACCTTTGCTGCATCTCAGACCGACTCTGCAAGAAGGGAGTGCCACCTCCCTCGAAGTTGCCATTGCCTCCCCAGCCAGTGCATCTTTTGCGTGTTGGACATTTGGGGGAAAAAACTTCGGGACCCAGGGTTGCAGCATCCTGGGGGTTCAGAAGAACTTTCTGAAGCAGGAGAAAGAGGTGCAGCACCAAGGAAGGCTGCAGGCTCTGTAGGAGAAAGGCTGGAAGGGCCACTCCCAGTACCCTGAGGTTGCCGTTGATTTGGGGGCGGGGAGGGGGGGCGGGGGTGNGGACTGGAAGAATGACTGGTAGCCATCCAGCTGCTGTTGGAGAGCAAGGCAGAGCAGGCTCCAGACAAGTGTGTCCCTGACTGAGGGACAAGGAGGAATCGGTGGCTAAGAAGCAGGTTAAGTGGTTGGTGCAGAAAATGCCTGAGGCCATGAAGGGTTGCTGCGTGAATAGTGGGAGAGTAAGAAGAGGGGATTGTTGCCAGGGAATTAAGACTGAGAAAGGGAAATGGGGAGAGAGAGTTAAGGTAGCTCAGCTGGTAAAGAATCCACCTGGAATGCAGGAGAGTCCTGTTTGATTTCTGAGTCAGGAAGATCCCCTGGAGAAGGGAAGGGATAGGCTACCCACTCCAGTATTCTTGGGCTTCCCTGGTGGCTCAGATGGTAAAGAATTGCCCTGAAATGAGGGAGACCTGGGTTCAACTCCTGGGTTGGGAAGATCCCCTGAAAGAGGGCGTGGCAACCCACTCCAGTATTCTTTCCTGGAGAATCCCCATGGACAGAGGAGCCTGGCAGTCTACTGTCCATAGGGTTGCAAAGAGTCGGACATGACTAAGTACATCACAGTTAAGTAGTTATGGTTTCTAGCTATGAGATTGTTTGGAGTTGGGTGCATTTAAGGAAGGGAGCAGGGTTAGAGGTGATCTGCTAATCCATTTTCCATCCTACAGTTTTATTGAATGTCTTTCTTGAATTGGGGGTAAGGAATACAGAGGTATTAGGCATGGGCAGCCTCCTCGGAGTCTGCGAAGATAGGAAATGAATATAACNAGATAAAATGGAGAAATATTTATCTAGCTTAGAGGGTTGACATGCAGAATAAATGAGATAATGTTCCTATGGCATGTAATGCTGCCATGTACATAACAAAAGCTCAAAAAATAATAGCTTGTAATGGTAATAGTAGTAAAGCCATAAAACATTTACAACAGGTGCAGACTGAAAAAAAGCAACTAATTGTTTTCCAACTGGTGTCCCTAAAGGCAAGGCCCCTTAAGTCTCACAAAGGAAATGTGGACTGAAAGAATGTTCAGGCTTTCTTGATAGATAACGATGCAGTTTGACTCTAACATACTAGAAACTTGTAACTTGGAGCCTGGACTGGAGGTTGTGTCAGGCTCTCTAGTGAGGGACCAGAATAGGGCCTGTGTAGATCTGAAAAGTCTGCATGCAATCAGACACTAGAGAGAAATGGTGGATTGTCATATAACCTTGAGTTCTAAAAGGAGAATGATGAATCTTAGGATTTAATATTTAAGCCACAGTGTCCTGAATGATAGTATACTCCAACTGATTTCATGTGGGCAAACTGAGACATGGTTTTTCTCTCTGAGAAAAAATTAGGTATGTATGGATCAGTAACTTGAGTCATCAATATAATCAAAAGCCTATATGTCCACTGTCAAACGGTAACTCCATTAGTACATGCTTGAAAGTTCAAAAGAACATATGTTAGGGAGAATTTCTGGAATCAATAAACTCTCATATATACATATAAAGTGTTTAGACGTTGTCAACAACAGCAAAAACTGGACAAACTAAAACCCATAACTTTTCTTGAATTTACCAGATAACAGAGATTACAGGGAAACCTGGAGAAACAAGCTAATCCAGAGAATTACAGCAACCAAAATCTACTTAATTGAAGCCAAAATCATCAGACCCTAAGCTGGTAGGAACATTTAAAGGATTTTCTTGATGAATTACTGGCAGCTGACTGTGGTCTAACGTAAGAGTGAGAAAATTGTAGGGACTAAAGTCTTAGAGGGGCTCCACATTTTTATGGGCTTTCCCTCCAGAAACCCCAACTGTGAGAATCCCAGAAAAATCTCATCATGGGTTCTGGCAGGGGGATGTGAGGAAGCACCATAATGCACTACATCCAGAGTTTTCTCCATAGCAAAGGCCTATGCTCCAGGAAAAAAATATATTGCCTGAACACAATTTTGATACCATCTCCTAGCTAGGGAAATGGAATCCCTCTTTACTCTAGTCCCCTCCACAAATCTTGTCTAACCTAAGGGAAAAAGAAATCAGTCAGTTGGGACAGTGCTTCAAGGAAATAATTGGAAACTGTAACAAGGAAAGGAAATGGAGTCGGGGAAGAAAAAAATATGACTGAAAAAATTACTTTAGGTCCCAGTCAGGTACATGGCTTTACTGAAAAACAGTCTAAATTGGACTTTTATTGAATACTTCCCCTCCCCATTCCCATACCTTACCACTGCACCAACATGGCTCTAGTATAACAACCACGGATTAGAGCAGAAAGGCCTATGAATGGACTCCCTTTGAGAAGTACATGGGGAAGCCACAAAGTGAGGAGAGGAGGGAGACAAATACAAGGATATGACAGACTGATACAAAGTTTATGTGAAGAGCTAAAGACCCAGAATACTCAGCACAATATTGAAGGACAAAGTTGTAGAACTGGCACTAACCAACTTTAACACTTACTATAAAGCTGCAGTAGTAAAAACAGTACTGGTAAGAGAATAGAAAAACAGATCAGTAGAATAGAAGAAAGAGCCCAGAAAAAGACCTATATTAATATAGTCAACTGATCTTTGACAAAGGAACAAAGGCAATGCAAGGAGCATAGACAGTCTCTTCAACAGTGATGAAACAATTGGACATCCACAAGCAAAAGTAAATCTAGACACAGACCTTACATCCTTCACAAAGTGGGTCGCAGACATAAATGTAAAACAAAAACTAAAATTCCTAGAAAATAACATAGGAGAAAACAGATATTTTGGTAATGACAATGACTTTTTTAAAGATTTTTTATAATGTCCTAGCACTGTTAAGATTTAAATGGTGTGCTTTGTCTTTATTTATTTATTTAAGTTTTGACCATGCCACAGAACGTGCAGGATCTTAGTTTCCCAACCAGGGATCAAACCTATACCCCGTGCAGTGGAAGTACAGAGTCCTAACCACTAGACCACCAGGGAAGCCCTGACAATGACTTCTGACATACAACACCAAAGGCACAATCCAAGGGAAAAAAAGAAAAAAAACACGATAAGCTGGACCTCATTAAAATTAAAACTTCTGCTCTGTGAAAGACAGTGCCAAGTAAATGAGAGACAAACCAGAGACTGAGGAAAATATTTGCAAAAGAGAATTCTGATAAAGGACTAAAATCAAAAATATACAACCCCTGGGTCAGGAAGATTCCCTGGAGGAGGGCATGGCAATCCACTTCAGTATTCTTGCCTGGAGAATCCCATCCCATGGACAGAGGGGCCTGGTGGGTTACAATCCATATAGGGTCTCAAAGAGTCGGACAAGACTGAAGTGATTTTGCATGCTTACAAATGTATTGATAGAATAGCTAAGAGCTGTAACTCTAAGGGGGAAGGGAGGGAGGGAGGGGTGGGGAGAAGGAGGCTGAAATCTCACCCATTGAGTTCCTTTCTCACCCACTCTGGAACCCCTGGTCTGAACACTACTGCTCCAGCCCCGGCCTGTTTGCTGTTTTCCTCTTGAGTCTTCTGTTTTCTGGACACAGATGACAGCTGTTATCACTCCAGCTGCAGAGGGGATGGGAGGCAACTTCCTGTTATTCTATCCTGCCATCCCTGTGGGGGTGGGACAGTCCCTCCCCCATCTCCTGCTGCTGGCTGTAGAATGTGAGCCAGGCAGGCTTCCTATGACTGGGACTGGAAGAATGACTGGTAGCCATCCAGCCGCTGTTGGAGAGCATCTGGGAGAGCAAGGCAGAGCAGGCTCCAGACAAGTGTGTCCCTGACTGAGGGACAAGGAGGAATCGGTGGCTAAGAAGCAGGTTAAGTGGTTGGTGCAGAAAATGCCTGAGGCCATGAAGGGTTGCTGCGTGAATAGTGGGAGAGTAAGAAGAGGGGATTGTTGCCAGGGAATTAAGACTGAGAAAGGGAAATGGGGAGAGAGAGTTAAGGTAGCTCAGCTGGTAAAGAATCCACCTGGAATGCAGGAGAGTCCTGTTTGATTTCTGAGTCAGGAAGATCCCCTGGAGAAGGGAAGGGATAGGCTACCCACTCCAGTATTCTTGGGCTTCCCTGGTGGCTCAGATGGTAAAGAATTGCCCTGAAATGAGGGAGACCTGGGTTCAACTCCTGGGTTGGGAAGATCCCCTGAAAGAGGGCGTGGCAACCCACTCCAGTATTCTTTCCTGGAGAATCCCCATGGACAGAGGAGCCTGGCAGTCTACTGTTCATAGGGTTGCAAAGAGTCGGACATGACTAAGTACATCACAGTTAAGTAGTTATGGTTTCTAGCTATGAGATTGTTTGGAGTTGGGTGCATTTAAGGAAGGGAGCAGGGTTAGAGGTGATCTGCTAATCCATTTTCCATCCTACAGTTTTATTGAATGTCTTTCTTGAATTGGGGGTAAGGAATACAGAGGTATTAGGCATGGGCAGCCTCCTCGGAGTCTGCGAAGATAGGAAATGAATATAACTAGACATAGATAACCATACGTTAACACATTTATACAATTTCAGTAAGGATTGTAATAACCTTTAATGTGAGTATTATTAGTCCCATTTTATAAAAGAGATGATTAGGATTCTCATAGATATTTTAATGACTAGGTCTTCCCAGGTGACGCTAGTGTTAAAGAACTTGCCTGCCTATGCAGGAGATGTGAAAGATGCAGTTTCCATTTCTGGGTCAGGAAGATCTCCTAGAGTAGGAAATGGCAACCCACTCCAATATTCTTGCCTGAGAATCCCAAGGACAAAGGAGCCTGGAGAGCTACAGTTCATGGGGTTGCAAAGAGTTGAACATGACTGAAGCAACCCAGCACAGCACAGCGCAAAGTTGCACAGCAAGCAAGTGCAGAACTAGACAATGGCCCCCTTTTTCTGTCTATTGTAGGGCACAGCAAGGACAAGGACTTAAGGTTTTGAGAGAAGGGTAGGACTTAGCACACAGAAGGGGATCAAAAGGTAAAAATTTCTACTTACAAAATAAGTAAGCCATAGCACCCCACTCCAGTACTCTTGCCTGGAAAATCGCATGGACGGAGGAGCCTGGTAGGCTGCAGTCCATGGGATCTCGAAGAGTCGGACACGACTGAGCGACTTCACTTTCACTTTTCACTTTCATGCATTGGAGAAGCAAATGGCAACCCACTCCAGTATTCTCGCCTGGAGAATCCCAGGGATGGGGGTGCCTGGTGGGCTGCCGTCTACGGGGTCACACAGAGTCGGACACGACTGAAGCGACTTAGCAGAAGCAGCAGCAGCAGGGATGTAATGTACACGGTGACTATAGTTAATAACACAGTATTGCATCTTTGAAAGTTACTAAGAGAATATATCTTAAAAACTCTGAAAAACAAAACAAAACACCTCACAAAGCTCTCCCAAACAGAAGAGTGGGGATTCCAGGTAGGCCAGTAGGTGAGATGCAATCAAGAACATGGGAGTAGACCAGTTTGCAGTGAAATGTTTCCCAGGAGTGAAGGGGGAGACAAGGTGGGAAAGGTGCAGAGAGCCCAGATCAGAGAGTTTTAAAAGGCCAGCAAAGAACTGCATGGCAAGAGGGAACTGATTTAGAAGGGGAAGATGCTGACAGCAAAACCAGAGTGTTTTAGCAAACTCATTTGGAAGTAGTGCACAGAAGGACTTAGAGCTGGGGGAAAATGGATTCAGTAAAGTTAGGAGCTTGGAGCAGTGTAGGTTTGACAAACAGCGTAATGTTGATAATATAGAAATTGGTCTGTGAGAGCAGTTGCTGGGGTCTGTGGATTTTTTTTTTTTTTTTGGCACTATATGTGTGTAGATTGTGGGCAATCACTGCTCTAGAGAGAAGAAATAGCTTCAGAATCCAATAAACCCTGGTTTCAACTGCAGTTCTGGAACAATTTACTTATGTAACCTTGCTGAGCCTTCATTCCTTTATGTTGAAACGGGGCTAATGACACTCATTTTACAGGATGGTTGTGGGAATTAACTCAGACACACTGGTGGACTCTGTGCATCCCTTCTACAATTTGTGGCAGAATGGCAAAATAAACATGTGCTCATCCATCAAAAAAAAACAAACAATAAAAATGAAGAGAAAGTTGGTAATCAGGGCATTGTAATTCCAGAAGATGACGGATAATCTATCTTTATCTCATATAAAGAGGGCCACGTTTCACAATTCAGTCCTGCCTTGGGGCAGTTATTAGGCAAACTGAAAGACCCATTTCCTGAGAATCTCTCTGTTCTGTTAGCCAGGGTATAGCCTGATAGCTGCCAGGGTAAATGTTAGTTAATTCCTAATTGATAGCTCAGCCACTGCAATTGATTCCATTCAACAATAATTATTCTCCTGTGGCTTGCTGAACTCAATTGTGAGATTTCCACCCCTTTTCAGTTGTGTATAAAAACAGCAGCCCTGAGGTCTTTAAAAAGAGGTAAACAGTAATTTTTTTTACTTCAGAGGTTCAATTTTATTTGCCTGGCAGCTCGCGTGCTGTGATTTTCGTTACTAAAAGCAAAAGCAAACCGCATGGTCGATAACGCCCCAGGGTTAACAATCTAGAGCTGGGTCGCAGTTTCTAGGATTGTCCTCCCTATCTTCTCGAAGAGCTTTTGAAGTTCTAAATTTCCCGTTCTAAGGGAACGCCCAGCAACCCCAAGATAAAAGGGGAGCTGAGCGAGCTGGCGGTTTCCTTTATTTGTCTGACTTCAAGCTAGCCATTTTCTGCTGCACGCGCCGCCGGACTCGGACTTGCCCGTGACACACAGGCGACAGTTTTTCCTTCAAAGGGGGGCTTGGATAGGTTAGTTTCGTTTCTGACCTGGGGGATTGGGAAATGCGCCAAGAAAAGTTTAAAACATCACCTGCAAGGATCTTCCTCGTACCATGATTCTCCTTCCCTTACAGATAGCAGGAAAGGCAGCATTTTTTTTCCATCAACACCCACTTCCAGCCCAGCGCCGGGCTCAGAGAGGAATGTGTAAAATTAGTGGGCTCCTCTGAGTGACAGTCCGAGAGTCCAATCAGCGCGAACCGCGGCGCGCCGACTCCCCTCCCGCGCGCTCTCTTTGGCTCTTTCCCGCGGGGAGGGAGGTGGGAGGGCGCGAGGGAGGGGAGGTACCTGGGACTGGGAGTGATGTCAGCTCCCAGCTCGGTGCCTGCCCGGATTCCTGACATGGTGTAGGGCCGAGAGGGTGGGGAAGGCGGGAGCGGGGCTCGAGAGGACTCGGGGCAGCCAGCCTGCGGCGGGGCCGGAGTGCCGGCGCTTTGAACTCCGGGCGAAGGTGAAGCACAACTTTTGCAACTCGTGCTGGCGGCTCTCCTCCCGCCAGGTAAGGGCGCTTGGCTCCTCTCGGGGACCGGAGTGTAGTGGCACCGTTGTATGTTGCAGCTGCTGCTCCTTTTCACCGCTCGATTTCCTTTTCCAGCTCTCTCCAGTTTCCCAGTGGGAGCGGGCATTTTTTGGTGGGTGGGGTAGGGCTTAACTCCTGGGGCTCCCAACTAGCTTTTAGGTGAAAAATACCTCCAGGATTGGACTTGTGAGATCTTGTCTGTGTCCTTAAACACCGCCCCCTCCCCAGTCTCCTAATAATACTTGAGAACCCCAATCAGAGAAGTGTGGGGTGTGTGTGTGTGTGTGTGTTATTTTAAAATGTCACAAAAAGTTTATGAAATATCGACTCAAAAATTATGATGAGAGAGAACAAAAGTTTTTGTGTTTTATTGGCTCCCTGTGGTCTATTGCATTGAAATGAAAGTCTGTCATTGTTATTCATATTTTTTATATCATAATATAAGAAATCCTTTTTTATAGTTCCGTCAGAACGTGAGAAATTCACTTGGAGTGTATTAATTATGAGCTTGTGGGAAAACCGGTCTCTTGGGGGCATGCTTCAACGCCGGTTCTTTTTCTCTCACATCTTAACGGAGGATCCCTTTGGTTGCCAACGTTGTGATCTGGAAAGGTTAGAAAGGGTGTTGAGAACCTTCATATCTGTTTTCTGTGGCTGTTTCAGAGAAGGACGAGAGCTGGTAGTTGTTTTCATGGATCATTTTTAGAGAAGGGAGTTTTAACTGGGAAATGTGGCTGAAGGCGTGGCAAACAAACTCTTAATTATAGGAACATGAATTTTTCAATATGTGGGGCCAAAACAAATCCTTCCTTTCAATAAGAATTGCAGGGAGCAATAGAAGAAGAAGTTGATCTCATGTTCCAGTTTGGTATGTAGGGAAAGGAACTGCCTGTTGGGAGCAAAAGGATATTTAGATAAGCAGAAGTACAGAATTCTGCTTTTTTATTTATTTCCGGTTGCAAACCCTTTAGCTGTTTCTTGCTTGGTGATTTTGTGTGCCCAGGTCACTAACTGGATATGATTGACATTCTGGGGAAAAACTTGACCTCATATACTGATTGAGAACCCTCACTTATCAGTGCTGAAGGCTCTTTCTTTTGGGGAAGCAAAGAAAGTATTTGGGCTGGGGCTCCTGAGTCAAGTTTCCCTTTCTTTCACCAGAGTGCCTCAGCAGTGAGGATCCTTCTGTTGCCAGGTCGGGAGGAAACGGGCGTGGGCCTCTTTGTGAATCAAAAGCTGCATCCCAGGTGCCTGTACGTCAGGGCATTTCCGGGAGAGGAGGAAAGAAAGAAGCCACAGTATTGCATCTAATAAATCCAGGTTGGGAAGTGTGGAGACATGGGACTTTGTTGATGGGGTTCTCTGTCTTTCTAGCCGGATACCAGTTAGGTTACAGGGCAAAGAAGAGGTGTTTTGTTTTGCTGTTGTTTATAAAACACCTAAGGGCTTCCCTGGTGGTTCAGTGGTAAAGAATCCACCTGCAGTGCAGGAACCACCAGAGACATGGGTTCAATCCCTGAGTGGGGAAGATCCCCTTGAGGAGGAAATGGCAAACCGATCCAGTATTCTTGCCTGGGAAGTCCCATGGACAGAGAAGCCTGGCGGGTTACAGTCCAAAGGGTTGCACAAGAGTTGGACACAACTGAAGTGATTGAGCACACACTCATGCATGGATGCATAAGACACCTGGATCTGTATTGTTCTTAAAATTTTTAATTTGCACAGGATGAATTAAGAGTAGATTTTTTTGCAAAGAGGAGGTGTGCTTCACTGAAAAAGCCTATATATTTTAATTTTGGTCTGTGTTTTGGACTGAGAAACAGAAATTGGCTAATGTCACTGAAATAATGGTGAATGAGTCTTTGCTATTTATGTTCTGTGAAAGTGAAAGAGTTATTTGTTCAGTCCAGTCTGACCTTTGTGACCCCATGGACTGTAGCCGCCAGACTCCTCTGTCCATGGGATTCTCCGGGCAAGAATACTGGAGTGGGCAGCCATTCCATTCTCCAGGGAATCCTCCCGACCCAGGGATCAAACCCAGGTCTCCTGCATTACAGACAGATTCTTTACCATGAGTAGAAAGAAGTACATAAAACACACTGTATTTTCCAATGCACTTTTTCAGCAGGAAAGTCCGGGAGGTGATGTGGAATTCCTGTGGGCTGATGAGAGCTCTCTGAAGCCTTGACTGATGGAGTATTCAGGGTGCTGTTTGTAATACTGAAAGAAAGCTGCAAAAACCAGTCAAGTAGTATCTTTAGGATGTTATCTTGTTTTCTAAATTCAGATTTATAATTCTTTCCAAGAAATGGGTCCTTGCTTTCTGACTTGAATATAACAAAGCTTTAAATTGCATTCGCAGTTTGAGTAGCAACCTTTAAGTTTACATGCTTATTTTTAACCAACATTTCTCTTTCTCCATCTGTGTGTAGGAGGCAGATGTGGTATACTAAAACACAGTATGTTCAAGGGACAAAACTTGAAAGATGTTTGAGTTATTGAGAAAGGTAGAATCAGGTTTTGGTTAAATTCTTTGACCAGCTACGATAGCTCCTTTAAAAAATGGGATAATCTGGCTTTTGTGGACAGATGTTGACTTGAAATTCAGGGCACACTGTTACATATCAATAATGCCTAATTTCAGGGGCATTCTAGTCATTTTTTGGAAACAAGTTCAGTGAGAGAGCTTTCATTAACTGTTTAGGTAGTCTTTTTGTTGCTCACTGTGCTTGCAGGAGATAAATCAGAACAAGGTCAATTCCCTGCGTTCCGCCCCCCCCCCTCAGTTACTGACTAGCTGACTTCTTTTTAAAACCTTTCATATTCATGA
Source organism: Neotragus pygmaeus (assembly GCA_006410875.1). NCBI lineage: Eukaryota > Metazoa > Chordata > Mammalia > Artiodactyla > Bovidae > Neotragus > Neotragus pygmaeus. The sequence continues at coordinate 94,453 of SJYV01053533.1, read as the reverse complement.
ACTATTTGTACTTTTGTAGTTAATTTAGATTATGTTGGTAATTTGTCACATTAAAAGTAACTTTTTGAGGTTCTCATCTCCCATTAAAAAAATACCTATATCCTCAAAAGCACATCTTTCAAACTGCTAACTAAAAGACCTCATTCATCACTCTTGTCTTTTCAGATATATTATTACATGTTTCTGATTTAATTTGAATTACCTTTTCAAAACAGTGAATGAATGAGTGAATGAATGTATGAATATCCATTCACATTTGGGTCTGTGTCTTGATTCTTTACTAAAGAAATGTTCCTTTAAGGTGAACACATGGGCAAGAGATAGTATTAGGTTGGCCAAAAAGTTTGAGTTTCTCTGTAACATGGAAAAAACCTAAACAAACTGTTTGGCCAACCCAATACATAATTATGACATTTTTTTATTCCCAAAGATTTCCTTAGAAAGCCATATTAGTTTTGAAAGTAAGAAAAAAATCCCAGTTGAGCATCCGATTGTGAAATCTTTCAGGAAACCATGATTTTATTGTTGTTTTTTAACCATGGTGGAACAGATGGGTTTAAGTATGCCATCCAAAGTTGTTAAGGTTACTGACACTGGGTGTTGTTTTAGGACAAAGGAAACAAAGTGTCTGTCCTCTGGCCAGCATTTCCCTTCAACTAAAACTTGATAATTTAACAATTAAATCAGTCATCCAGCTGCCCCCATGTTGACACTATCCAATAACTGCTCTTGGCTTATGCAGTTCCTTGAATCTGTAGTGTATTATGTCATCACTTTCTCAAATTCATTGCCATGCATGTTAGAATGATTTTTCTAGCCAAAAGCCTATAACTTTTGTCACATATATCACTACCATAAAGACTGATGCTTCATTAAATGGAGCTAATGGATTAAAAAAAGGAAGCTGAACTAACCCACCCTAGAAAATACAAAAACTTTTCTATTTTTTTTACACTCTTTATTTAAACAGTAATTATTGATGCCAGTTTGGCATTGGTTGATGTTTCAAAAAGCCAAGTGGGTGAGGGTTTCTTTTACATCAATACTTTGCCCCATGTTTAAGGATCTAAGACACCAAACAACTGGATTTTAGATGAAAACGTGGGCCCTTCCAGGAGTTTTAAGTTTACACACTCATTAGGCAGCTTTTGAAGAAGAGGAGGGTTTGAGTGAAACCTCTATCACGTCTCTTTGGAGAGCTTNGGGGAGGAGGGAAGGCTAGGTTCCTGCAGGGAATCCACACAGTTCCCGCTGTACATAGGATAAAGACTTCTCTGTGGGGATAAGTGTTTTGGGCAGCCCAAGCCAAAGTGCTGGGAGTGTTGAGCAGTGAGCAGAGAATTCAGTTTTCTCCAGGGCAAGGACAATGTCTTATTCATTGTGATCCTTCAGCATCAAGCACCTAGAAGCATATACTATGTCCTAAGTAAACGGCTTGTCTAATTGACCGCGGAAGGTGGCTCTCTGGGGTAGGGGTATAAAAGGGGAGGCAGAGTAGAAGTAAGGAGACCGGTGGGAACCAGGAGGAGATAGGTATTGAGGGGAATCATAGTTACCTTCCATCCTGCTGAGCTGTTGCTGTCACCCTTGTCCTTGAAGTAGGGCACCGTGCGGACCATCCACTCATAGATCTGGGCCAGTGTCAGTCGCTTCTCAGGGGCGCTTTCAATGGCCTGGCTGATGAGTTCTGCATATGACTGATTTCCCCAGGCATTCCGGCGGGAGCCTCCCTTNCTGTCACCCTTGTCCTTGAAGTAGGGCACCGTGCGGACCATCCACTCATAGATCTGGGCCAGTGTCAGTCGCTTCTCAGGGGCGCTTTCAATGGCCTGGCTGATGAGTTCTGCATATGACTGATTTCCCCAGGCATTCCGGCGGGAGCCTCCCTTCCGAGGACCTGTTACAGCCCCCAGGATCCCGGGCTGGGGACCCCCTGCCGAGTCTGGGAGCCTGGCGGGCAACAGGGTCGGCTGGGTGCGCCCGTCCGAGCGCCCCTCCGGGTGTACCTTCTCTCCCAGACCTGACTCCACCTCGGACGGCTCGGACGGCTCGGGAGCGAGCTCTGGTCGGGGAAGGGGCCAGGTGCAGGAGCGGGGACGGCTCTGGGGTTCGAAGTCGGGATCGAGGTCTACGATCGCGGCAGCCTCTCTGGCTGAATTCTCATTTACTGGATCCATACGTGAAGTTGGACCTCCGCCGCTCAGCGTTCAGAGGAGCCTGCCACAGTCCCTAGCGATGCCTCCCCTCAGGGGGGAAGCAACGAGGGCCAGGGGGCACATTCCTGCCAGTCCTCAGAAAGTCCGAACTTCCCCTCACCCCTGGATGCTTGATCCTAAGCTGTCCCTTGCACACAGTTCTCCGTTTCTNGTCACTGAAATAATGGTGAATGAGTCTTTGCTATTTATGTTCTGTGAAAGTGAAAGAGTTATTTGTTCAGTCCAGTCTGACCCTTTGTGACCCCATGGACTAGCCGCCAGACTCCTCTGTCCATGGGATTCTCCAGGCAAGAATACTGGAGTGGGCAGCCATTCCATTCTCCAGGGAATCCTCCCGACCCAGGGATCAAACCCAGGTCTCCTGCATTACAGACAGATTCTTTACCATGAGTAGAAAGAAGTACATAAAACACACTGTATTTTCCAATGCACTTTTTCAGCAGGAAAGTCCGGGAGGTGATGTGGAATTCCTGTGGGCTGATGAGAGCTCTCTGAAGCCTTGACTGATGGAGTATTCAGGGTGCTGTTTGTAATACTGAAAGAAAGCTGCAAAAACCAGTCAAGTAGTATCTTTAGGATGTTATCTTGTTTTCTAAATTCAGATTTATAATTCTTTCCAAGAAATGGGTCCTTGCTTTCTGACTTGAATATAACAAAGCTTTAAATTGCATTCGCAGTTTGAGTAGCAACCTTTAAGTTTACATGCTTATTTTTAACCAACATTTCTCTTTCTCCATCTGTGTGTAGGAGGCAGATGTGGTATACTAAAACACAGTATGTTCAAGGGACAAAACTTGAAAGATGTTTGAGTTATTGAGAAAGGTAGAATCAGGTTTTGGTTAAATTCTTTGACCAGCTACGATAGCTCCTTTAAAAAATGGGATAATCTGGCTTTTGTGGACAGATGTTGACTTGAAATTCAGGGCACACTGTTGTTACATATCAATAGTGCCTAATTTCAGGGGCATTCTAGTCATTTTTTGGAAACAAGTTCAGTGAGAGAGCTTTCATTAACTGTTTAGGTAGTCTTTTTGTTGCTCACTGTGCTTGCAGGAGATAAATCAGAACAAGGTCAATTCCCTGCGTTCCGCCCCCCCCCCTCAGTTACTGACTAGCTGACTTCTTTTTAAAACCTTTCATATTCATGAACTATTTGTACTTTTGTAGTTAATTTAGATTATGTTGGTAATTTGTCACATTAAAAGTAACTTTTTGAGGTTCTCATCTCCCATTAAAAAAATACCTATATCCTCAAAAGCACATCTTTCAAACTGCTAACTAAAAGACCTCATTCATCACTCTTGTCTTTTCAGATATATTATTACATGTTTCTGATTTAATTTGAATTACCTTTTCAAAACAGTGAATGAATGAGTGAATGAATGTATGAATATCCATTCACATTTGGGTCTGTGTCTTGATTCTTTACTAAAGAAATGTTCCTTTAAGGTGAACACATGGGCAAGAGATAGTATTAGGTTGGCCAAAAAGTTTGAGTTTCTCTGTAACATGGAAAAAACCTAAACAAACTGTTTGGCCAACCCAATACATAATTATGACATTTTTTTATTCCCAAAGATTTCCTTAGAAAGCCATATTAGTTTTGAAAGTAAGAAAAAAATCCCAGTTGAGCATCCGATTGTGAAATCTTTCAGGAAACCATGATTTTATTGTTGTTTTTTAACCATGGTGGAACAGATGGGTTTAAGTATGCCATCCAAAGTTGTTAAGGTTACTGACACTGGGTGTTGTTTTAGGACAAAGGAAACAAAGTGTCTGTCCTCTGGCCAGCATTTCCCTTCAACTAAAAGTTGATAATTTAACAATTAAATCAGTCATCCAGCTGCCCCCATGTTGACACTATCCAATAACTGCTCTTGGCTTATGCAGTTCCTTGAATCTGTAGTGTATTATGTCATCACTTTCTCAAATTCATTGCCATGCATGTTAGAATGATTTTTCTAGCCAAAAGCCTATAACTTTTGTCACATATATCACTACCATAAAGACTGATGCTTCATTAAATGGAGCTAATGGATTAAAAAAAGGAAGCTGAACTAACCCACCCTAGAAAATACAAAAACTTTTCTATTTTTTTTACACTCTTTATTTAAACAGTAATTATTGATGCCAGTTTGGCATTGGTTGATGTTTCAAAAAGCCAAGTGGGTGAGGGTTTCTTTTACATCAATACTTTGCCCCATGTTTAAGGATCTAAGACACCAAACAACTGGATTTTAGATGAAAACGTGGGCCCTTCCAGGAGTTTTAAGTTTACACACTCATTAGGCAGCTTTTGAAGAAGAGGAGGGTTTGAGTGAAACCTCTATCACGTCTCTTTGGAGAGCTTCTGTTTCTGAAATGTGGGTTTGGACTCTGCGGGATCCAGGTGGGTGTGTTGTCTTAGTTTGTGACTGAACTTTGGTTGCGTGTCTCCCTGGAACTTGGTGTGTGACTCACAGTTTGACTGGCCCACATTCACATCCTTGTTTTTCTTGGCAAACGTAATGAGTTCAGAATAAAAATATCAGGTGGCGGTTTCCGTGTGGTGGTGCACCAAAAAATGCCCATGACCGAAGGAATTGTGTGAACTCAGATTGCACTGAATATCAGTCATTCTGGTAAAGGCTCGTTTCACTGATATGGACCATGAAGGAAGATCAAATACCATTACTTTGTGGACTGGCTGTAGATTTTGTGGACATCCTTTGAACTCCAGAGTAAGGCGAGGTCTTTTTATCTCTCCTTTAACTTACAGAAATTAAGCATTTGACAGAAAAACAAATGCAAGTTCAAGAGCTGATATGCTGATTCCTAGGGTTGCGTGTAGGGTAGCAAAGGAAAACTTAATTTTACCTGATGAGAGAGAAAGACTAAAGATGCTGTTTTCAGTGGCAAGTCCATTCATAAGTAAGTGACCAAATTCTTTAGGCACACGAGGTAGTTCTTGGGAAGAAGTAGGTAGGCCCACTGGGAACTCTTACCACTTCCTTTGCATGCTTGTTACCCTGAACTGTATTACTGAATATGGTTTCACATCATCTTTTATTTCCTGTGAGCCTAGGATATAGCTCACAGAAGTCCTTTTGCTGGCTTTCTGTCACCCTTCTCTCCATATATATCTTTTCACAAATATAATCTTCTCATCGCAGAATTGTATGAGGTTTTTATGAGAAAAGTTTGAACTTTGAAAGAAAATGTAAACAGCCTAAAGCTCTATGTCCTACTTTCTTAATACAATGACTTGAGAGTATGGCTGTAGTTGCCTAAATAATATCCCTGGAACCATTATCTTTTTGTAAAGATAATGGTTCTCATATAACACATGGTCGAGGATTTTATTTTGCTTGAACTGAAATTTGAACACACTCTACTTTTTATTATGAATGATGGAAGAGTCAGAGGAGCCTGTAAGCTCTCATCTAAAGTTAACTCTGGACAGCGAGTGAGTGGGAGGAAGGGAAACAGTGACGACTCACAGGAAACACTGATTGAACCTGTGAGTCGGCCGGGACAGTTTGTGTGAAGTCACCTGGGTCTCAGTGTTTTTCCTCTGGATCAGGGATTGGAAGCGTCTGTAAAACTTTCACATTCTTCCGACCTCCACCCCCATCAGTGGGTGACTTTGCCCAACCTAGAGGGCGTTTAAACATAGACTTAAAGTTCTTTTATTGCTTTCTTCTCAAGGTACCTTGATTCTCTAGGATGACTTGCACTCTACCCAGTGGAACAGACACAGCTAGGTGCGCAATCGTTTCCATCCTTCCCACTTTTTACTGGTGGTCAGGTAAAAACAAAACAAAACAAAACACACACACATCAAAACTTCACACACACACACACACACACACACATCAAAACTTCACACACACACACACACACACACACACACACACCAAAACTTGATTTCCCAGAATCACACCCCCCCAACACACCAAAACTTGATTTCCCAGAATCCCTTGCTGCTGGGCGGTGTCTAAGTGACATCGTCCTGGCCAATAAGATGCAGATAGCTGGGAGGGGCTCTCCCACAGACTCTCTTGCCTGTTAGGCTATTTCTCTTTGTGCTTCTCGTTCTCTGTTCCAGGATAATGGATGCTATTTTCTAACCGCAGAAGTCGTCTTGTGACCAAATTCAAGAAGCTTGAGGGGTAAGTGGGCTGGGAAGCTGATGGCCTTCAGGAACGCTGTACCAGACTTGGTCTGCCCACCTCTTGATTTATTTTGAGAAAAATAAATCTTCGTTTGATTCAACCACAGAAGTTGGGTCTGATACTTGAAGCCAGATGGGATCCTTACTGAGTTTAAATTTTAAAGAAGGCATAGTTCTTTTCACTCACAATTAAAAGGCACCATCCTGGATGATTAAAAAAAAGGGTCGGACTTTGGAACCCTGCATACCCTCAATTTGAATCTTGGCTTTGCTATTCATTACAGACTAACCTTGACAAGAAATTTAATGGTTTTGGGTCTCCGTTTTCCTATCTGTAAATGGTGGTACTGGTGTTTGTCTTATGGAATTTTTATCAGTATTGAAGTGAAGTCGCTCAGTCGTGTCTGACTCTTTGCGACCCCGTGGACTGTAGCCCAACAGGCTTCACCATCCATGGGATTTTCCAGGGAAGGGTACTGGAGTGGGTTGCCATTTCCTTCTCCAGAGGATCTTCCCGACCCAGAGATCGAACCCAGGTCTCCTGCATTGTAGGCAGACGCTTTACTGTCTGAGCCACCAGGGAAGTTTGTCAGCATTAGAAAATGTTAATGGAAATAATAATGACACATTTGGTACATAGATTTTAAGTAAATGCTGGCAACTATTACTAAAGAATTTAGTAGGTTCTCAGTAAACATGGTTTGAACAACTGAATGGTGGATTAGCTTTATGGCTGCAGCCACTTGCCTCCATCTACTTACCATCCATTCCAAGGCCCATCTGTTTATCTTCGGCCCCATCTGCCTACACTGGAATACTCAGAACTCTTATGTTCTCCCAACTTTGGTTGAAAAAGCAAAAGATGTTCTTATGGCAGTTTTATTACCTATAAGCAAAGAGATGAAGCGGATGTGCTCCAGAGTCAGACAAATATAAATTAGACTCTTCTGTCCTTAACTATGTGATTTTTGTCTTCTGTGGAATGGGAATAATTGGGTGGGTTATGAGAATTACATATGATAATATATGTGAAGCATTAACAGTGGTTTTTGTGGCATACAGTGAACACTGGATTAATGGCAGATATTGTTACTATTTTGTTAAACAGTACTTGGCCTTGGTACAAGGTCCTCTTGGAGATATAAGGGCAAATAAAACATGGTCTTTACCCTTAAGGATATTCATACAGGAAAGATAGGGGAAGAAATGGAATGATCTTCCTAACACATAGCCATAATGAAAAACAGATTTAGAAAGCTACTTAGCTGTTAGAAAGTTGGGGGAAAATATACGAATTTAAACAAATGATTATTATATGTATTTTAAGGAAAAAAGTCACCAAGCATGCATATAAAAGTTTGTCAGTGCAGGAAAAAGTTGCTAAATGGAGTGATTTGTGGGGGATAGGATGAAGATGATGGGAAAGATGAGGGGCCTTTAATTTTTTTATGTCTGTTTTACAGTCTCATGAATTACTCTTGAAATATAAAGAGTATTAAAGTTTAAAGAATCAGTTTGTGGGGCTTCTTGGAGGTAAGTGGTAGAAGATGGTGCTATGAAATAGTAAAGGATTGGGTTTAGAGGGGTCCTACTAGAGAAGGTGGGATTTGAATGGGATGAGTAGGAAATGTTGAGACATTAGGGGAACACAAACATCCTTGGGTTTGGAACAAAACATAAAATATAGTTTTAGAGAAAGATAGGAAGATCAGTATTGTTAATAGAGATAAGATATTCTAAAGCCAGATCTTATAGGGATTTAAAAAGAGTGTCAAGACTATGCTTTAAAATGAGTTGTGGGGTTTTTGTAAGGTAAGGAGGGATCTAAGAACTATTATTATTTTATAAAAATGACTGCTGAAATAATATGTTGAATGTTAGGAGGGGTATATGTGGTGAATGGAGGACAGACAGAACAACTTTAATCAAGAAAGGCACACAGCAAAAGTTGAATTTAAATAGGAAATACAATTAATTAAGATTTAAGCATCTGAAAAAGAAGATTTAAACATCTAGAGTTTGCAATTCATTGTTACCTGTGATAACTTACCTTCATTTTCTCATTGTCTAAATGGGTTAAATCATAGAACCTGTCTCATTAGGTTTTTAGGAGAATAACAGCAACAGTATTAATAATAGCTAATACCTATTCAGTGTGTACTAAGCACTGTTCTAACTATTTGACATATTTCAACTTAGATTTAATCCCTACATCATCCCTAAGAAAAGATACTGTTCTTATTCTTATAAATGAGAAATCTGAGGCACAGAGAGACTAAGTGAATTTCCCAAGGTCACACAGATTGTGTGTTGGACAGGGATTTAAATGCAGGTAGATACACTCTCCAGGGTCAGTACTGGAGAGTACTGACCTCAACTACTTCATATTACTGCCTCTGGCTTAGTTCTGTACTTGACATGTTACAAGCTGCTTAGAATTGTTAGGTATTCACGCTATTCACATCATGATGTTAAGCACGAATTTAGATATTTAGGTTTGGAGTATAGGCAAAACCCTCGAGTGATAGACCATCTCTGTAGGGTTGTTACCTAAAGAGCAAGGGTAGGTGAACTTGCTGAAGAAGAGAATGTAGAATAAAAAGAGAAGAAAGTACACAACCCACAGGGAACTCGACATGTAGACATGGTTAGGCCAAGGAAAAGAAGTTATTAAAGGTGATTGAGCAAGAATAACCAGGGAGGTTGGAAGGGAAGAGGTTGCTGGTGGCAAGGGAATGAAGCACACCAACACAAGTCTACCATCCCCACCATCCAGTGCTGCAGACTTCTTACAGGATGAGTCTGAGAAATGGCCCCGAGTCTAGCTGCCCTCATCTGTGGGCTAGGAGAGCAGTTTCAGCACAGTAGCCATGGAATCCAGAGTACAGAAGATTGAGGAAGACATGGGAGGTGATGAACTCGAGGCTGTCCTGTTAGCCCAGCCTTTCAAGGAATTGAACAGGGAGAGATGTGCTCTGACAGTGTGGGTTTGATGATGGTCCAGGCAGAAAGAGTAATATGAAAGCAGCAAACAGGAAGGGGGAAGAAAAGGGATAGATTGAAATTAGGTGGAGAATGCGGGTTAGCTTTGAAATCTGTAAAAATGCTTCTTCAGATAGAATTAAAGAAAGGATGCGGAAAATTGAGGAAAGAAATGTGATTGGAAGAGATAAGAGCTGAATGAGTTCACCCCAGGCAGTCTGCCTTTTTTTTTTTTTTTCCCCCAGTCTAATAGGAGGCAGTGAGAGGAAATTCATAGACAAGTAACTCAGGCTCCCCAGAGCTCTCAGAATTATTGAGACAGAGGAAACATGTGAAAGAATGACAGAAGTCTCTCATCTAAACAATGCAAGCTGACACATTTGCCAGGATGTATCTCCAGGCAGGAAATTAATTTATTGAAGTGGAAAGTAGTGGTACAAAAAAAGAAGAGGGGAATGAAATGAGACAAAGGGATACCTGACAGTATGTGAAGAAGGAATTTTTAGACACCAGACTAAATGGTTCACGGAACAACTTCCCAGGGGAAGTCTGAGAGCTCTGAGTGACGGGGAAGCAGCCTGGGTCTGGGACCACAGGCTGGGTTTGGTTAACACAGAACCACACAGCACCAGGGAATACTCTGAAAGAGGCAGGTGTCCAGCAGAGAGACCTCCGCACCATTACATGCTCTGGTTTAACTGGCTCTTTGCATCTTCGATAGGAGGAGAGAGGGGTCTCCCCAGCCCGCCCAGCCCGGGACCCTTCCATAGAGTGTTGAAGTTAGAGATGACATAGGAAAGATGAGGATGCCAATGTTGATTGCCTTTAGAACGTAACAAAAGTGTAAACCGAACACAAGAGGTCATGAGAGGAACTCAGAAAGATCTTTGGCTGAAAGACATTGGGTTGCAGTGTTTCAGCAGATTTGTTGTTGCAGTGATGTGAGTGGTGTGAGAAAAGGACTGAAGCAATCTAATAGTTAAGAGTGTGGGACTCAAACTCAGCACCACTCCCATCACCCCATAGGTGGGTTCTTTGGGGGTTGCTTTGACCGATGTCAGTGTAAATGTATCCAAGTGTGGGCAGCATATTTAGATCTGGGCATAATGTTCTTGAGTTCAGTGATTCTCAGTGGGGCCAGCTACATACTTTGTGGAGCCCAGTGTATGATGAAAATGTGTGACCCTTTTGTTCAAAAAGCAGGAAAAAGTGCTATAAAAGATATTAACAGGAAAAGCTTTTCTTTTTCTTCCGTAGTCTCTTTACTTGTCATGATGTTTATTTGCTTTAATGTTATTCTGAGTGAAGTGAAAATAAAAATCATCAGTGTGAATTTTATTGTTCATCTTTCTATTATGCAATGCCAGTGTGAAATATAAATATAAGAGCATTTAACGCAGAATTACTGAAAATCACGTTTTGTAGTGTTCCGTGGTTTGTAAATGCATTTGCATATTCTTTTAATCAGAACAGAGGAAACCCTGCACAGACCTGGCTACCGTTATTTCACATCTCAGTTTGCACAGTCTACTAGTCTTGGCTTATGGAAGGAAAGACTGAAAGGAAAAAGAACCATGGAGTTGCTCTGTCTTTCCTTCTGTGCTGTCATTGTCAGCTCGAGTGGTTGGTTAATGCAGGGGAGTGGCAGGAGTAAGCGAGGATATGAAAGGAGTGTTTGGTTGTTTTTGTTTCTTAGAAACACGCTGCCTCGTTTCTGCATGTGCAGCGGATTCTGGATGGAAAGAAAGCATGGCCTCTTGTGGCTGTCAGCACCCACCCACCTGCTCACTCAGTTGTTTGTGGCACATTTACCTTGAACTCGCTTTGAGTCCTGCTGAACTCGATGCATCGTGAGCCTGCCAAAGTTCTGTGCTTATGGGGCATTGCAAACACTGTATGATTAGGGCAGCAAGGAATGGTGGCCACTCTTATTAAACAGATCTCCTCTGCTTACATGCACGCTCCATTGTGCCATCTGACCTTGTTTATAGAACACAAGTTTAAATTATGAGGCATTTCGACCTCATTTATGAAAAAAAATTCAAAGTTTAAATTATTAGGAATCTTGATGATGACAGCAGAGTGTTAAACCAGATATGGGGTCTTTCTGAGCATGGAGTTCTGTATGTGACTACAGGTTACAAGTTCATGAGGATTGCCTTGGTTCTGGGAAGTTAAAGAACTCACTTTTAAGCTTGAGCTAGACAGATCTTCCAAATAAACCTTTGTTACAAGGCCTGCCTGGTCCTTTCTCTGATCTCCTGTGGGCTTAGCCTTACAGCAGAATTCTCAGACTCGTTGGTCTGGGATGGAGACTGCCTGCAGACAGGTATGGTTTGAAATACACAGTATTTTAAGAAATTTGCGCCAGTACTTAATTTTTTTGGTGACTTTACCAATGGAAATTTAACAAAGAGAAGATCTGGCTGCTCTGGGCTCCAGTTTTCAAACAAGAGGACCACCTGTGGACTTGAGGAGGAAGATTGACTTAAAAAAAATGTATTTATTTGGCTGCATTGGGTCTCAGTTGTGACATGTGGGACCTTCATTGTAGCTCATGGACTCTCTAGTTGTGGGGCGTGGGCTCCAGAGGGCGCAGGCCCTGTAGTTATGCTGCACAGGCTTAGTTATCCCATGATGTATGGGCATCTTAGTATCACAGCCAAGGACTGAACCCACATCCCTGCATTGCAAGGAGGATTCTTAACCACTGGACCACCTGGGAAGTCCCAAGATTGACTCTTTAGTCTGGCAAAGCCTCCACTTTCATGGATCTAGAGCATGCATTTGCCTGTTCTCAAGGAATGCTGTGGAGGAATTAGAATGCTGATTTTTTAACTTGAGAAATTAAGTTCTCCAACCTCATAGTGTAAGTTGGGTGTATGCTTTGTAGCAGCCCTTGCTTCCTTTTTTGTTTTGTATTTTAGCTCTTGGTTGCTTTTTTAGGAGAAATACTTCCTAGGTCTCACCTGATCAGTGTCACCACTGTGTCACTGTGGTGTCACTGTGTCACTTGTGACCTCATCCGATCTCGATTCTTTCTCTAAGCTTCTCTCCTGTGCTCACACCCAGGCCCTGCCCCACCGGCATGCTTTAAGTCTGCTCGGCTCTTCTACTTTTCCTACTGTTTGTCCCTGCTTAAACCCTCATCTTTCCTCTAGGCCCCCTCAAAGCAGTTCATCAAGAGACCCTTGCTGACAGCCTCAGCCTGAGCTGAGCCTACAAACTCTTGCTGGAAGCAGGTAATAACATCTTTAGAATTTTAAATGCTAAAGGTAATGGCAACCCACTCCAGTATTCTTGCCTGGAGAAACCCATGGACAGAGGAACTGGTGGACTACAGTCCATAGGGTCACAAAGAGTCAGACCCAACTGAAGTGACTTAGCACTAAGTGGACAGGGAGTTCAAGTTGCTTGTGAAGGTTCCTCCCAGCCCAGTGATTTTGAGAGGCCATAATTCTTCCAGTGCTTATTCCTATGCGTTTGGTTATCTAGTTGTTTTTTGAACTTGTGCTTTGTGATAGGAACTTTGCTTATGTCATCTCACTTAATTACGAGTGTGGCACTAGCATTATCTTCCTCTTACTGATGAGGAAACAGAGTTTCCTCCAAAACTGGTGCTCCAAATGGCTGATGTCTAGTTAGATCTTATTTCTTCAAATAGATTATATACTTGTTGAAGGCTATGACTCTGCCTTTGTTGCCAGGCCCTGCTACCCAGTCAGGAATCAGTAAATGTTTTAGTGATGAGAGTAATGATTTTTTTGGCTAGTGTGCGTTGAGGAATGCCCAGGAGACTTGGGTAGTATCTTATACTCTAAGATAGACCTCCTACTGTGTACAAAGACAAGATAGGGTTTTGATCTTGGGCTGTGGATTTAGATGGACCTATGGCTGTGTCTCAGTTTCTTCATTTGTAAAATGGGGTCAATAATAGTATTTTGTAGCAGTGGTTTTAAACTGGGGTGATTTGGGCCTATAGGAGTCATTTGGCAATGTCAGAAAACACTTCTTGTATTATAGCTGTGGGTGGAGGCAAGATTGGCTTTTAGTAAGTAAAATCCAGAGATGATACTAAACATCTCTGCAGTGCACAGGCACTTCTCTCCACATCAGTAACAAAGAAATACCCGGCCCCAAATGTCAGTAGGGTCAAGGATGAGAGACCCTTCCTTGTAGGTTCCTGAAGATGAAACAAGATAATGAATGTGATGAGTTTGGCATAGTTAACTGTAACTCTAATAAAACCATCTAAAAGACTGAGAAACCAGCTTTTGTGGGTGGGGGGCAAACCCTAAAACACCTCACTTCAGAACATCTGTGATTCTTGCCTTATGCTAAGGATTTCACGCTTTCCTGTTTAGAAGTGACAGACTCACTGGAGACTGTGTGTGTTACACTACTAACATGAGCTGGCATGGATTTATCAAAGCTGTAAAAACAATTATTAATTTTTAGGGTGTTCCTGGTAAACTTCCTGCTTGCTTAACTAGAGATAATTTTGGTGTGTGAGTTTAAATTCTCTCTGATGGAAAATGTTTTGATTAGTGAATTTCCAAACTATGTTTTGATAAGTGGGACACGAGAAGTTTTTGTTTTCACATCAAGAAGCCTATTGTTTTCATAACCCTAAGTTTAAAATGAAGCTGCTTTCTCCCTGTTTGCTGCCTTACCTGCTTGCTGCACAGTTTTGGCATTTGTAGGAGTGGCTTGAAGAACTGTTGGATTTCTATCTATTATTTCTTTTTTTTTAAATTTGAAGTTGAGACTATTATTTAATATTTTTATAGTTACAAAAATAATATATGCACCTTCTAGAAGATTTGAATGATATGGAAAAAAGCCTAAAGAAGATACAGTTTAAAAAAAATAGTCCTCGGTGTTCTGCCACACAAACATGCAACTACTGTTGCTGTGTTTCCTTCCTTTTCTCCATTCATATATATTTTTTCATATTTGAAGTATTCTGAATGTGTATTTTTGTGTCCTGTTTTTACTTACATTGTTTTATTTGTTTATTTAATTTTATTTAAAAAAAATTTTCCATTGTACAACTCAGCCTATGGGTTCTTAGTTCCCCCACCAGGAAATGAACCCTGAGCCCACGGCAGTGAAAGCACCGAGTCCTAATCATTGGACCGCCAAGGGATTCCTCTTAATGTTGTTTTATTTGCATGTCCTCACTCGACTACAGTACCTCTAAATATTATGTCTAAGGACTGTAATATCTTCCATCTCTGGGTGTTTCATGGTTTATTTAACCCTATCACAGCACACACAGCCTGTTTTCAGTGTTTGCTGAGCATCTTTCGGCAGTCAGCATTTTCTGCATTTCAGATCCTTCCCATCTTTACAAGAGATGACAAGAAGCAGCATCAAACGGTGTGGGTCACTGTGCATGGATGTCTTGGTCCATGTTGATATCAATTACCAAATAATAGCAGAGTGATATTCTCATTTTAATAGCGTTTGTTAACTTTCTAGGAGAAAAGATATTTTCTTTTTCATTTATTTGATGTTTATGAGGTCAACCATGTATATGACTATTGGCTGTATTTCCAGTTTAACTATTCATGTACTTTCCCCATTTTATCTATTGGGAATTAGTATTATTCTTATTTGTCATGAATTCTGTGTATTTCACTTATTAACCCTTTCTGATAATTATTGCAAATATTTTCACCTAGTTTTTTACCCTAATTTTTCTGATAAAAATTTTTTGTTTTTAGTGATGCAAAAGTTTAAAAATTTTATGTAGTCAAATCTATTGATTATTGTTTTCTGCCTGGGGTCTTCAACCTTCCTTCACCTCTACTCAGATGATCCCTTTCTGCTCTGAAAGTCACCGTGCTGAGCCATCAGTGTTTAAAATTCTATCCCAAAGTAGATTGCTGTCAAGTTTCCTAATGAGGATAAAAGTGCTGAATCTAATATGGATACCTACTGTGTACCATGGAAAACCCTTCACACCAGCATGTGTGTGCATGTGTGTGTGAGAGAGAGGTGGGTGGAGAGGAGGGAGAGAAGAAGGAAAATTGATGAGAAAGGATGAGGCTCTTGTTAGGCCCCTGCTCATTTGGTTTTGTTTTAAATTTCCTTTCCCTCAGGATGGGAGTGATTTTGTTGCCGGCAGGGGGGCTCCTAGAGGTTCCCAAATGGCTGAGTGCCAGGGACCAGCAGCTGAGCAAACGGTGTTTGTACCTGAGCACAGAGTTGGCCCACAACAATTTGTTTATTTAGTGCAGGAGAAGGTGGACTGAGCAGAGACGGGCCCCTCCACACCTCACCATCACGTTCCACTCTCTCAGGCTCCAGCCTGTGTGCCTCTCGGCCTTGTGGAAGTGGCTCCCTGCCCTGCGGATAGACTCGTGTGAGCCGACAGCCCTGCTCATCTGCGGGTCACAGCTGTATTAACCGAAGCCTGAAGAGGGAGGTAGCGATAACAGCCAGTGCTCTTTGGTGGTTCTTTCTGCAAAGCCCTTTGACTCGGGCTTTTTAATGTGCGTCTCACCTCAACTTTATGAGGTTAAACACTATTTTCATCTTCATTAACTTGGAGGAAACCACCACTCAATGGAAGCAGAATTAAAATCTGGAGCTTCTGACTGCAGAGCTGATCCTCTGCTTATGAAACAATTCCTTCGTTGTAATTTCTGGGTGTAATTTCTCGGCGATGCCTCTGCACAGAGGGTAGCAACAACTGTTTTAGATCTTCGAGTCAGACATGTGTTGGATGGAATACCAAGAGTCATGTCATAACACTGTGACTTGGTTTTCTCATCTCTGAAATGGAAACAACAGTGTCTGCTTTGTAGGAATGTTAGATTAAGTGGAGATAGTACATGCAAGCCACCTAGCACGGCAGCTGGCCCTTTTATTGTGGGAGCTCAGATATAATATTGTTTCCTAGTCTCAAAGCTGAAAATGCTCTTTTCTTGTTTATTCAGAATAGCTGGTAAGTCTGCTCAGACTTGTGAAATTTTAGTAACTGTTATTTATATTTAAATGCAAGAAACATTTCTTTATCTGCCCTACTTATTTTCCTGTTCAGTAGATTTTCTCTTCTGGTGTAGCTAAGTCACTTACTTCTCTGAAATCCTTTTGCTTGGAGAATTTTGTGATGAACCCCAGTTTAGAATTATTCTCGCAGCCAAAATAAAACATACTTTGTCTATGTGTTTATGTAAAAAGCACAGACAGTTCTTTAGAGGAGCAATAACCCAGGCATTCCTTTACACATAGTTGAGAATTTTGGCATTATTCATGGAGTTGTTACTTGTCCATGAATCGTTAAACATTCAGGTAACAGAGCAGCCTTAAAAAAAGTTACAGAAAATCATAAGAAAAGACAAAGTTATTAAATAACTCAGGAGAAAAGTTGTTAAATAAATCTTTTATTTTTTTCATACCATATAAAAGTTGAGTTAGATCTCATCCTTAGGCTAGACCTTGTGAACCACTTAAAAAAAGAAAAAACTTTGCTAATATTATTGTTACTTCTGCCTAAAAAATTTCAACATGAGAGTTGTCTTGCCATTTGACTTCTATTGTATGTTTATTCTGACTTTTCCATTTTAATAAATTGAGTCAAGGAATTACAAGAGTTGTTATTGTAGAATTATATTATAACCCAACACAGTTTTGTCTCTGTGGAGTTAAAGATAACACTCTTCAGGAATCTTCTTTAGAATATGCCTTGGGTCATCTTATTTTTTTCTGTCCCCGAAGCCATGGTTGCATTTTCAACAATACATCAACCTAGTATTGGAATAGGGAAAAGTGAATGAGAATGGGGCTTTATTGGATTAATAGCTGATGCTCTTGTTCCTTCTCTGAGAAATTTGGATCTGTAGCCATGTAATTTTCCCGTTCCCTGCCCTTGCTTTGGTAGCAATGGAGAGACAAGGATGGGAAAGCGTTTTTAAAATTTAATTTATATAAATTCATAAATTAGAATTGTACTTTTATATAATTAATACCATATGTATATGCTTTATAGGAAACATGGTTAAAAGTTAAGTATCAGTGATTAAGTGAAATTTACATGATTTTTCAGTTCCCTTTTATGTCTCGAGTTAAGGATCAAAGTGAGTGCACTGTTGGCCCAATCTTTTGACTGTTGCAAACTGAGTGCAGTACATTGTAGAACGCCACACCCCATTTTAATGGTCAGTAGGCACTTGTTTTCCTAAAATTCCAGGTCCATTGTTTGATTTCTCAATAATCAGCGAAAGTGGACCTTTGGGGGCAGAGGGGGGTTAGTGGTATTACTGGTGAAGAGAGTAGGTTAAGTCTGGAAGAATAAAATTGGTGCTGACCTGACTACTGATTTACAGGATACAGAGAACTTAAGACGAGGCTTTGTGATCTGGAGATAACAATCCAGTTTAGCCCTGTGTCAGTCACTTCAGCCAAATCTCTGTGGCACCAGCCCTTTGATCAAAGTCTGAGAACCCAGCGAGTTTTACCAGGCGTTTCTTGTTGCTGCTGCTTGGCTTGTGGAGTAGGAAGAGTAATAAGTGCTCATTAGCATGCCCGCCTCTGTAGTGCATCCACCTGCAGCATGGAGATGCTTGCCTCTGGTCCTGAAACCGTAGCATCCCCACCCGATCTCTTCAGCACCGGCATTTTTGTACTGCAGATACAGAATGCCAACTTGGCAAGAGTAGATCCACCAAGTTCTTCAAATAACAGTTGCAAAACCTATCGACCAGGATAGGAAGGGTTTCCTAGGAAGAATTACTGCATCCAAGAAATTAGTGAACTGTTTAAAGCTTTTTCTTCTCTTCCCTCCTCTTGAGTATGTGACTGACCTGAACCCAGATAGTCAGAGACCCTGAATACTGGTCATCTTATAACTTGATCCCTTATCCTCTTGTCAGCCGTACTCCAGAGCTGTGGTCTGTATCAACAAAGAGTTTGGAGTGTTTGGAGTCACTGAGAAAGAGAGCTTTGATGGTGATTTGTGACCCTGTTCAGGACTCATGTCATCGGTAGCCTTTGTTTCCACAAAACAGAGATGTGTATATGAGGGTGGAGGCTATAAAGACAGGAGGAGGGAGACAAGGTTTGGGGACGTTGTACACAAGCCTGGAGAAATATGTAGTCATGTTGCAAATTGGCAGAGTTTTATATGAAAGGACTCTGAGACCAAGAATCTGCCAGTCTGATCCCAACATTGATCAGCAGTGTCAACCTGGGCAAGTCACCTGTGGTGGTGGTGGTTTAGTCGCTGAGTCGTATCCGACTCTTTTGCGACCCCATGGACGGTAGCCTGCCATGCTCTTTTGTCCATGGGATTTCTCAGGCGAGCATACTGGGGTGGTTTGCCATCCCCTCATCACAGAATCTTCCTGACCCAGGCATTGAACCCGCATCTCATGCATTGCAGGCAGATGCTTTATTGACTTCCCTGAGCCACCAGGGAAGCCACACATAAGTCACTTAACCAGACATAATGTTGAGATTATAGTAACAGCGCAGCCCTCATAGGAAGAGTTGTGAGGGTCAGATGAGACAGTCTGTAACAGGCTATAAAACATGAAGCAGTAGTATGGTTTAATTTTTTTTTTTTTTTGGCTGAACTGTGTGGTATGCCAAATCTTAGTTTCCCGACCAGGGATCGAACCCCTATCCCCTGCATTGGGAGCATGGAGTCTTAACTACTGGACCACCAGGGAAGTCCCTGCAGTAGTTTTAAGCTGAGTGTTTCATAGGGAGTACCTTATCTACATTTTTAACATTCTGAAACCACCCCTCTGGTGATAAAATACACTGTGCAGGCACCTGCTTTTCCTCTGACCTCTACTCCTGAGATATCTCTAAGCTCATCCCCAGACCCTAAGCTGCATTAGATCCTGGATGACGACAAGGTAGTTCTTGAGGTTTCCTGGGAGATGGTGCTGTGCCTCCTCAGCAACGCGGTAGCAGTAGCTCTTGCTGCCTGCTCAGGCCTTTCTGCCATCTGTTTTCTTGGGGTTACAGTAAAGAGTACAAAGTCATCCATAATCAGTCAGCTCTAGGAATTGTTTCTTGTTCCTAAAAGTTTGGAGTTTTGGGGATAAAGTGTTTAGGTCTCACTGTCAAACTTACATGTAGGCCCTTTCAGGTAGCTTTAAAGATTTCCTCGGATGTGAGGTTGTCAGACAAGCATGTCAGATGTGGGGAGGAGTACACTCCAGTGGTCAAGGGTGACGACTGCAGCTCGGCACCCTGTGCTTTGGTGTCAGTGTCCAGGGTCACATGATGTTGTGATACGCAGATCACTCACCTGGTGATGTTTCACCTCCCTGACTTGTGAAGCTGTGATGCTCCTGGACTATTTAAACTCCGGTCCCTATTGACCGCGTTGGGCTGGTGTTCAGAAAGTGGCCTGAGCTGGTTATGAAAAATGTATAATTTTTGAACAGAATCACAGGTAGTTTTCAGAGACTGTTCCGCCTTCACAGGACATCTGATAGAAAATGTCTCTCTGGAACCTGTAACTTTCTTGGCATGATTTAAGAAATAACTTTCTACACTTAGAAAGCAGCTTGTCTTTGGCTGGGTTGGCTGGAAGCACACCAGAAGGTGGGTGCTGAAGGAATTTAGGGGCCAGGAAAAGCAGGTGGCAGGACTGGGCAGAGGACAAGCTGACTGGCAGTGTGGGAATGACTGAAGCCCTGAGCGCCCTTATGGGGAGCTCTGGCGCTGGGGGTGCCTGCCCAGTTGTCTTCAGTTGAGGCGAAGGGCTGGACCTGTGTATTCTTGAGTCAGCCCATGGTTGGCAGCTGGCTGCCCCTTCCAGGGGCATTACCTGAGGACCTTCTCCGTGAGCCAGCAGCAGTCAGGGATGGGTTCACTTGCCCTAAAAGTGAAATCTGGCTGGAGCACAGTAGTGACCACTACCCTGTCCCGAAGAATCTAACCAACCCCTTAAGAGAGAAATGAACAAAATATGTAGCACTAAATTCCCAATGGTATGGTAAGTCCTTTTATCTGCAAAGTTACAAAGTTTGATCCCTTAGCAAAACTGAAGGAAGAGGTCATACCCCTTTGTTACTGATAAATCAGACAGATCTCTAGCCTCTCCGAAGTCTGAGACACTTGGATAATATTTATACCTGGTTACGGTGCCAGGGCCAGCTTCTGTACTTGTGAAATGGCTGACCCGCAATTGAGTACTTTTTCCCAAGTGTGAATTATTTTGCCTATTTGGAATATTAATTGCAGTTGTTCCTGGGATCTTTAATTCATGGTGAATTTATAGGATCGGTGGGTCACCACCACAAAAAGCAGGTAAGGCACACGGACTGTGAAACTCAGAATATTCCAGGGGACACGGGATGGAGGGTAGACATGGGAGAGCTTCTGTTGAAATCAGCTGATACAGCACTTTAGTCATGGCTGAGGATAATGATTTAGGAGTCACGTTGCCAAAGGATAAGTTAATGTGCTTTGAAAAAATGAATCAGTTTTCTGGCATTTCCAAAAGCCAGTTGTGCTCAGCAAGCGTCTGAGACTGTCTGGCATGGCTTGTGGTGTGAGTGGGATGAGTAAACAAGGCCAGAGTCAGTCAGTCATAATGTCTTTCCAACTGCAGATCAAGTCATCTGCAAAACTGAACACTGCGTTTTCTTTCAGTAAGTGAAGGTGGTGGTGGGTTCTGCCCACTCATCATCTCAGTAGTTTGGGTGTGTGTGGATGATCTGGGCCTGGCACCAGCCGAAGTGGTAGAGTTTGTGTATCCTGACCCCTGGACCTTACTTCTAGTGAATCCCTCTGCATTATCACCTGTGCTGTGCTAAGTCACTTCAGTCTTGTCTGACTCTGCGCAACCCTGTGGACTGTAGCCTGCCACGCTTCTTTGTCCATGGGATTCTCCAGGCAAGAATACTGGAGTGGGTTGCCATGCTAGCCTCCAGGGGACTCTTCCTGACCCAGGGATCGAACCCATGTCTCTTAAGTCTCCTGCATTGGCAGGTGTGTTCTTTACCACTGTTGCCTCCCACATCTGGGAGGCTCAATATTATCACCTGGGAACTCTGTAATGCCTAGTCATGGGAAGTTACCAACCTGTCTCCATTATGGATGGAGTGGAGAAAGAAATAGGTCAGTGTCTCTTATTCAGAAACTGAGCAATTCAGCTGTCTTGTCCTTAGCTTCTGTATTAAAAACACACATCTCTGAACCTCTTGGAGGAAGGCAATGATTCGATGGCTGCGTGATTTACAATCTGGCTAACTTTATTGCATAGAAATGGTAGACAACATGAAATAAAAAGCTCTCCGGATTTCCTCAGCTGAGAAGGAAATTAATGCAACATAGCTTTCCAGGTTGGAGAAGGCAATGGCATCCCACTCCAGTACTCTTGCCTGGAAACTCCCATGGATGGAGGAGCCTGGTAGGCTGCAGTCCATGGGGTCGCTGAGTCAGACACGACTGAGCGACTTCACTTTCACTTTTCACTTTCATGCATTGGAGAAGGAAATGGCAACCCACTCCAGTGTTCTTGCCTGGAGAATCCCAGGGATGGCGGAGCCCAAGGGGCTGCCGTCTGTGGGGTCGCACAGAGTTGGACACGACTGAAGTGACTTAGCAGCAGCAGCAGCAGCAGCTTTCCAGGTGGCTCAAGTGGTAAAAGAATCCACCTGCCAATGAAGGAGATGGAGGCAGGAGATGCAGGTTTGATCCCTGGATTGGAAAGAGCCCCTGGAGGAGGAAATGGCAACTCATTCCAGGATTCTTGCCTGGAGAATTTCATGGACAGAGGAACCTGGTGCGCTACGGTCCATAGCGTCACACACAGTTGGACACGACTTAGCAACTGAGCACACACACAGTGATCGCTGTAGAGGAAGGGCTGAAGGAGAGATTGTGGAACACGGGCACTCGAGGTGTATCTTCCTGAAACCTCCACTTGGAATGATCTTTCTCCCTGTGATCCTTGGTGTGGAGATTTGATAGTGCAAGGAGCAGATATCCTACTTGGGGCCAAGGAAAGTTTTATGTCTTCCTCTGCCTTCTCCATTTTTCTAAACATGCCTGCACATGTGCATTTATCATCAACTTTCTGGAAAGTTCAGAAGAGGAATCTCCAGCTGTGGCTTTTCATTGTGACTCACATCTGCAAAGGATGAATAAAGAAGAGTTTCTTGACCAAGAAATGCAGTCCTGAGAGAGAAATAATTGCTGTTTGGAGAGAGACTCTCAGAGAATCAGAAGTTTAAAACAAAACAAAACAAAACAGAAAAGAGGACTTCCCTGGTGGCACAGTGGATAAGAATCTGCCTGTCAGTGCAGGGACACAGGTTCAATCCCTGGTCTGGGAGAATTCCACTTACCGAGGAGCAACTAAGCCTGTGCACCACAACTGCTAAGCCCAAACTCAGGCGCACGTGCCATAAATACTGAAGCCCATGTACCCAGAGCCTGTGCTCTGCAACAAGAGAAGCCGCTGCAGTGAGAAGCCTGCACACCACAATGAAGAGAAGCCCCTGCTCGCCACAACTGGAGAAAGCCCACGTGTAGCAACAAAGACCCAGTGCAACCAAAAATAATAATAAATAAAACTTAGAAAGAGAGAGAGAAAAGAGAAAGATAGAGGAAGCCTATTGAAGAAAGGAAGGACCAGAGGTGAGCTACAGGGTGCTGCTTAGAGCTATGGGAAATAAATCTCGAACAAGTGAAATGGAAAAAGTCAAATGTAAGACATTGCCTATTAGGGCTGGCTAGAGTCCAGGGCAGAGGCAGCTCCACTGGGCTTGGAAACCCACTGAAACTCATTCCGCACAGAACTGCCCCACCCATCTACCCCATCTGCCTCCATCCACCTAGAGCAGGAGGTCTGACATGTTCCTGGGAAGGATACTCTCGGGCTGTTTTGAAGTGAGACCTTTGGGAGAGTCTTGCCTCCTTCTGCAGCCGATGTTCATAACCTCCTCCGGAGAAGGCGTGGTGGTTAAGGACACAGGCTTGGGGACCAGGCAGATTTCTGCCCCATATTAAGTTGTGACTTAAACACTGGGCCTCAGAAAGCAGGAATGCTGATGAAGTCAGTTATGTTTCATAGAGTTATTGTGAAGAGTTTAGTGGAGCTTAATGAAGTAAGTGCTCCAAACTGTGTAACTGTTATTACTGAAAAGAATTATAACTGGATTTGAAAAAAGCACCTTCCTGAACTCTTTCTGTCCCTACCATATGAACTTTGAACCTGACCTTGGCGTCTGCAGGGATTTAAACACTAGCAGAGGCCCTGTGTGGAGCTGGACAGTAATCCAAGGCCCTGGGCGGGTTGTTGAAAGCACCTGCATGTCCTTGCACAGGGCTCTGGGTGTCCATCCATGGCCTTCCTGAGGACTCTTGTTCTTAAAGCCCCTGACCTTTTCTATAGGCAGTTCCGGCAGGGACATCCAAACACATTAGTTTGGAATGGGTCTAGGTCCTATTTTTAAATTTCCATGGATAATGGGTTGTTCCATTAAATATATGTAAATATTGATTCACCTCCTAAGCATTTCCTGTATACAGGGTACTGAACCCATAAAGGTGCAGAGCAAAATGTATGTCAGTGCTGCCTGTTGTGTGTTAGGAGGTTGCATGATTATGTTACTTGTGCCTTATTGCAACCCTAAGAGAGGAAGGTAATATCAATAGTTTTACAGAGTTTAAATAACTTGCTTAAGATTGGAGATACTGCCCGCTTTCACTGCATGTAAGACACATTTCAGTTTCAGTGAGGTTAAAATGAGAAAAAGTATACCTTTTAAATTAATGAAATGTGGTAAATAGCAGCGTCTGGATGCTACCCCATTCCTGTCTGATTTCAAATCTTGTGGATTTTTTTCCCCATCACAGGTAAGAGCTTATCTTATCTGACTGGTAAAGATTTAAAGAAGCACAGAGAAGACAACTAATGTGTTAGTTAGGACTTACAATGGCAGCGGTACCTTAAGAGTTGATGTTTATTGACGACTTATGATGTTGCAGTGCTCTTCTGTGCTATAATTCGCAAGAGCACTTTAATCTTTACAATCACTTTGAGGTGGATACTGTTACATTCTTTTTTATAAACAAGGAAACTGAGATCAGTACTCTTATCCCCATTTTCACATGAGAAAACTGACCCAGAAAACTTCCTGAGGTCACACACCTCACAGTAAAGGTGAATTCTGTAACGTGGTCGTTAAAAGTTCAGATTTATTTACAATCATGACAGATCTGACTAAGGTTCCAGAAGAGTGTGATCTGACGGAGGAGTGCTCATTATCCTCTAGGAACACCTACCCCAGCCCTGGGTCAGGAAGAATTCTCAAGGGTGTGGCACCTCAGCCAGGATGGGATGTCCATCTCTCCATTTGCTGCCACTGTGATGCCAAAAATAATCGTGATTCCCCTAGGTTACAGACCTCAGCCAGTCCCATCTTTCCAAACCTGGCATCAACTAGAAGGAACTGACTTTATTTATAATTTATATCCTCTCCATGTCCAAAGAGCAAGTGACGTAGTTTAAAAGGAACGCTGTAAATTAGGAAGTTGTTTGCAAACTAGAAGACTGGCTGCATGGAAGTTCTTGGAGTTCCCCAAATAGGAAAATAAAACCAAAACAGTTGATGACATTGTGTAATTTAAGTTACCTGCAGATGACCGGCCAAGTCATCATTTGATAGCTTTCATGTTGAGTCCTGCCTTTTCAGGCCCTGGGAGAACCCTGTCTGTGCTTACCCACCACCAACTGACCAAAGTCTCTGTAGCAACTAACTAGTACTTGGCTTTTCATTTTTCTTCTATTTCTTTTACGGAATTAGTGATTTTTATCTCAAGTTCATGTGTTGCTAAAGAATGTGAAGATTGTGTGCCAAGCTGCCATCTAGAAATAAAGCAGAATATATTTAAGTGGATAGATTTTTCTGTCATTTAAAAATAAATTTTGACAGATTCCAGTGCATAAGTAGACAGATATTTAAAGACATTGAAAGTGCCTGTAGAACATGGAGTCCTGAATTCTGATTAGCAAACTGTATTCCAGGTTTGTTTTTTCTTCTCAGGAACCGCGGACCCCTAGTTTCCTTATCTTTAAAACAAGGGAGGTACGTTAGTCATCCCCAAACTTCTCAGGCTCTAAAACCTTTTGGTTCAAACATTTCTAATAAGTTCTAACATGGCTTTTGTTTTGATTTACCAGCGTGCCTGCCTAAAGCCAATGTTGAATTTGTTCCTTTGTGAATTGTATTGTCAGTGAATTGAAACAGATATTATGTTTTAAATTCTGATCACCTGTAGACTGCCTTTCAAAGGGAAAGTGTTGTGGACATTGTTCTTCCACATCTTTTGAATAGAGCGACTCATTGTTAATGAAGAGAATTGAGCCGCAGTAGGTTTGGGAGGTGGGGTTCAAGATGCTCCTTTGCTGCAGTAATCCCTGACGGTTGACCCCA
Source organism: Neotragus pygmaeus (assembly GCA_006410875.1). Taxonomy (NCBI): domain Eukaryota; kingdom Metazoa; phylum Chordata; class Mammalia; order Artiodactyla; family Bovidae; genus Neotragus; species Neotragus pygmaeus. The sequence continues at coordinate 68,687 of SJYV01053533.1, read as the reverse complement.
GAGCCAGTGTCTTGCTGGGCTGCCTTGAACTGGGGTCAGGAACACTGATGCTGTGGGTCGGCTTCAAGAAGGGGCAGGAACGGAGAGCAACTGTTCAGGTAGCTTTGCCTGGGGTCCAGCTGTGCAGTGGCACCCAGAAGTCGGGATGAAGGGATAGATGGTGCTGAGGATGGGAGAAGAAAATGCATTCATATTCAGCTCACTGGACCAGAGTGTGATTCCAAGTCCATGTCTCACCGGGTAAAGGTTCTCCTTTCCTCCGGTTCAAGGCTGTTTGGTGACGCCGAGCTAACATACTGCAGCATGACCCTGCTCACTGTCCTGAGTCGGGGCAGGGCAGGGGGCAATTGAAAATAGAGATGAACTCAGGCGATGCTTCTTCACACTGGTGACTGACAAGTGTGATGTCTCCTGCAGGCCCTCAACAATGCTGCCTCTATCCTGGCTTTGCCCAGCTGGGTTGGGGATTGTGCTCACCAGGGCGCTGTTTGAATGCTGTTTTGTGCCTTGCTATGTTGCGTTTTCCTGTGCCCTTTCTGGCTTACAGATAGCATGCCCCTACTGCTCTCTTAGCTGTCCGGAGGCTGGAGGCCTTTGGCTGCCCTGCTGGATAACCAGCCCAGCTGCCATGTACGAGCAGGCTTCATAAATTGCCCTGCAGAAGCCAAAGCACCCGGCGAATTAGGGGACATGTTGCACGATGTGTGATGGGAAAGTCCCCGTGCTTGGTGGATTCTCAGTCAGCAGCCTTCGTATTATGTGGCTAACCCTCTAGGGATCATGATTACCTATCGATCTGTGAATTGAATAGAAATAGAGTTTATCTGCAGCGATATGATAAAAGAAAAGATCCTTAAGAATGCTCCTTGATCACTTTGGGCCTTATACACAGGGACTCAGCATGCACTGGGGAGCCATTCACATCACCTATATCACTCATCTGATTTCCTTAGTAATTCTGCATACCTTTGAGACCATTTTCGAGGGTCCTCTGTTAGAACAGGGAGATGGAACTGGCTGTGCGTGCTCAGTCACTCAGTTGTGTTCGATTCTTTGCAACCCCATGAACTGTAGCCCGCCAGGCTCCTCTGTCCATGGATATTTTCAGGCAAGAATACTGGAGCGGGTTCCCATGCCCTCCTCCAGGGGATCTTCCGGACCCAGGGATCAAACCTGCATCTCTTGCATCTCCTGCATTGGGAGACGGATTCTTTCCCTTTGCACTACCTGGGAAGCCAACATCAAGTGGTTCTGATCTCTGGTGGCCTCGGCCTGCAGCTGTTTGAAGCAGGGTTTCAGTTCCCACCCAGAGACTGAGGTCGGGCTGAGGCAGTGAGAGCGCTGAATCTAACCACTAGACCACCAGGGACCAGTGGTCAGTGACAAGACCCTGGCCTGTCACTGTGTAGAAATGAATTTCTACCTAGAGACAGATTGTAGTGAAACAAGTAAAGTGTTTATTAGGAGGAAAATGAGTACAGTAGGTGTGGATAAACACAGGCAGACTCAGAGAGTCGTGCCCTCGAGGTGGTTTTAATCACTTTTAGGGGACGTTTCTTCTGGGTTTCCTTTGGCCAGTCATCTTGCTTCCCCTGGTTCTCAGTCCGTATTTGGTATATCTCAGGGTCCTCCCATGTGTGCACATAGCTCTTAGCCAAGATGGATTCTAGCCAAGAGATCTATGGGTAGGTTGACATCACTCACTATGAGGTAACACCCCCTCCTTTTTGACCTCTATAAAGCCACAGGGATGCTTTCTGTGCATGTGTAGTCAGAAAGACCTCTATAACTTCAAGAATGAGAAGTATGCGGTCTCTGTCTCTTCTTTGGGCAGTACCCAGCCTCCTCCATCATCCTACTTTTATGGAGTTTCTGATGTTACGGGGTTTCTGTCCACAGGAAACGGTTTAGCCTGGGGCCCTTCTATCTCCTGCCTCAGTTCCTACTGTTTTTCTCTTTTCCAGGTCTCCCAAACTGAATAGCTAGGATGCCTTCTGAATTATATGCATTATATAAATAACTGGAGAGGCAGTTTATAAGTGCCTTGCTAGGTGCGCTGGATAAAACTGCTGTCTTACAAATGAAGGAGGACACAAAAAAGCCACTGTGGGAAATGCTAGTGTTTCAACAAAGTTAAACTTGATACCAGGACTGCTGAACAATCCCAATCTGGTTAACAATGAGTGCTTAGATGCGTGTTATGGTAAATGCGTTAAAACTGGCAACTTGTAGACATTAGCTGACCATCCTGTGGAGGCTCCGGTTGAGTTCTGGAGATAATGCATAGGCAAGGGAAGACAACGCCAGGGACTTGCCTGGTGGTCCAGTGGTTAGGAATCTGTCTGCTAATACAGGGGACTCAGGTTTGACCCCTGTTCAGGGAAACTAAGATCCCATGTGCCTTGGAGCCACAAAACCCTTATGCCTCAACTGCTGAACCCCTGTACCACAACTAAAGAGTTCTTGTGCTGCAACAAACACTTCTACATGATACAGCAGAGATCCCAAGTTCCACCACTAAGACCCGATGGCAACATTTTTTTTATAAAGTCAGTGCTGGTGCTGGTGAGAGAGCTCCACACTGGGACCAACAAAATTGTTTTTAATCAACTATTCCTTACATGTTGCCATTCACCAGTTCTCTCAGCCTCGTGAAGCTGATTGTTCTATTTAAAATGATTGCTTAATGAAAATTTGTATTTTCTTTGGTTAAAAAAAAAAAGATGTGCATTAGGAGGAAATGACTTGGAGGTTAGCTCACCACAGCGTTCTTATTCAGCATTTTCGTCCGTGTTGGGAATTGTGGTTGAAACGTAGCTGGGAGAGACAACTGATGACAGTCAGAATCTAGAAGATAATCTGTACATGACATGGTAAAGTGAAGCTGGTAATATTTTATTTTTTGAGCTGGTAATATTTTAATTAACAGGGTTATATGTCATGTTGTGATTTTATATCTTAAACAGAAGTGGTGTAACTTGGTTTGACAAGCTTCCTGGGGCATTTTTCAAGTGCAAAGATGGTGATGCTATGCTAACAGAAAGTTAAAGGAAGGGGACCTTAGGTTCAGCAGGTTTCATGTCCAGTTTCTTGGAGACAATGGTCTTTTTGTGCTCCAGGTCAGAGATCCTAGTGCTGGATTCCATACATCCCATTTTAAGAGGAATGTTGACAAATCAGAAGGTTTGCTGTGGTGGGATATAGAGACAGTGTGACTAGGGGTCTGGAAATCATGTTCTGTTAGGAGTGGTTTAGAGAACTGGGACTTAATGTCCTAGGAAGTTAAGGGAGACAGGGCTGCTATTATAAAACTTGTCTGCTTGCCAAACAGGAGAGGGAATAGGCTTATATTGTTTGATCCCCAAGGACAGTCCTAAACTGTCAATGAGGCTGGGTGGGGCAGGCAGACTGACTCAGGGACTCAGGCAGACTGACTCAGGCCCTTCCAGTAACTGAGTAAATCTAGCCCTTTAGAGGAGATGGTAGGATTCATCCAGATGTAATAGAAAACATTCAGGCTTTGAGTGGGAGCCTGAATGTAGATGTTGGCTCAGGTCCCCTCAACAATAAGGTTCTATGATTTTTGTAAAATGGCCAGCTCCTCCTGGTTCTTTTCCAAAATTATTTTATTTGGAGAGCTAGCATGGTGGAAGAAAGGCATGGTGGAAGAAAGGCATCGCTTTCCTGTGGCACCGGTTATGGAAAGTACAACTGGTTGTTTCTGATGAGAGCTGAAAAAGCTCTGGAAATTTCTCTAAACATGACTTTTCTTGTTTTTTTATTCTCTGCAGATCCTGTTAAGACTGTATGTTCCTTATTCCTTTCTTTGGTTTTATGTTTTACTTGAATGGGCTAAATAATAGTGATTATTATATGCAGAAAAAGGTTGCTACCAGTTTGTTTGTTTTCCTTCCTGATGTGAAAGCTAAGCCTTGTTTTCCTCTTTTTGGGAGAAAATTGTGCTTTTCTTTAGAGGAAATCATAAATCAGGGTTGAAGGCAAAAAAAAAAAAAATTTTAACCCAGCTTTCCTCCTTTCTCTAAGGAGTGACAGTCACTTGGCTATGATACAGCAGTACAAAACAGAATTAAAGCATTAAAGCCTTTTACCTATTACCAAGCTTGTATTTTCATTGGCTCAAATCCTTTTAAGGAATATTGTTTCAGGGGAAAAAAGCCCCTGTTTTATGTTAATGGTCCTGATTCTTTTATCAAATATATTTATTTTTTTAGGCATGCTGGGTACCATTTTATATAATATTATGAATAGCTTAAATCATGGTCTTATGGTTGAAAGAGGCTATGCATTGGAAAGAAATTCCAATTATTCATTTGTCAATGTTACTCTTTCATTGACTGTTTGAAACTTAAATTGTGAGACAAGTTGAACTATGAGAAATGAATACAGAATATTTTGAAATTAACAACTATCCTATTGAAATAAAACTACTTCCTGAGTACATCTGTTGCTTTTGGAGTATATTTTGGTATAATAACATACCAGTTTTGAGTCATCTTGTTGTGGTTGATATGCTGGTTCCAAGATCTGCTTGGAAAAATTAAAAGTTTGATGCAGGTTTTTGGTTTTCTCCATGCCGAAATGTAAGAATTCTGACATACANGTACATCTGTTGCTTTTGGAGTATATTTTGGTATAATAACATACCAGTTTTGAGTCATCTTGTTGTGGTTGATATGCTGGTTCCAAGATCTGCTTGGAAAAATTAAAAGTTTGATGCAGGTTTTTGGTTTTCTCCATGCCGAAATGTAAGAATTCTGACATACAGGTGACTTCACTTTCACTTTTTACTTTCATGCATTGGAGAAGGAAATGGCAACCCACTCCAGTGTTCTTGCCTGGAGAATCCCAGGGACAGGGGAGCCTGGTGGGCTGTCGTCTATGAGGTCACACAGAGTCAGACACGACTGAAGTGACTTAGCAGCAGCAGCAGCATGGCCATTAACATTCATTTCTGTATTTAAGTGAAAAAGATATTGAAGAAAGAGACTTGAGTCTTTATGAAGGTTTCCATTCTTTACCAGTGATAACATTATCACAGAATGAAAACCCTGTTTGGGGATATCCTCGCACAGAAGCTATTGTAGTAATACCCCTAATTGATAAAAGGCTAGGTGCTGTGGGCTTAGCTTACATTACCAGTTACACAGGTGTGTGAAAGCTTTGATTTGAGGTTAAGTTTACAGGAGGTTGGGAAGATCCCCTGGAGAAGGAAATGGCAACCCACTCCAGTATTCTTGCCTGGAGAATCCCATGGATGGAGGAGCCTGGTGGGCTACAGTCCATGGGGGTCACAAAGAGTTGGACACGACTGAGTGACTTCACTTCACTTACAGGAGGTGGGAATGCAAAATGGAATCTCATGTTTATTGTTTCTTTCTCCTGAGAATCTGGAATGTTGTCTGCATTAGGACTGTTGTCATTTACTGAAGGAACAGGAAATGTCTGTTGTGCTTGGCTGTTGGCAGTCTGAATTTGTCTTGATTCAGAAGAGTTTTCTTCTTGTAGGCTGCTTTCAGGCAAACTCAGCCCTGACATCCACCACTGACCAGGAGAGGGCACATTGGAAGAATGGCTCGCAGAATTGCTCATAAATCATCTAACTTCTCACTGGAATTGTTGGAGGCTAATCTACCTAGGTCTGCAGTTCTAAGATTATTTTACATTTGCTCAGGCATAATATTTGGAGGAAGGGGGAAAGAGATTAAGAATCTCGAAATTTCAAAGACCTCCCTTTTTCGAGTCCCCCTGAACAACAACAAACAAAAAAACCACTTTGAGTCAAGGCTTACTGACTTGTCCAGGTGACCTTAGATTTTAATTTCAAAATCTGAAATTGCATTAATTTCTCTCATTTGATAATCCCCTGCTTTGGGCTGCATATATATTTTTGAGGGGGGAAAAAAGAGGGAGTCTGCTTTATAATCTCTTAATAGCTTGAGTTATTTTTAAATTAATAAAGGAAAAAAATTTTTTCCTGCTGAACTTTTTGTATCAAACTAAAGTTTTTAGAAGTAACATCATGGTGATAATACTTACTTTTCCATAAGAAAAGGGAATAATCTGAAAAAACTGAAATGTGTAGGTGTTTATCAAGTACCTAAAAAGTTTGTAGGATGATAGTCCATATCGATGTTTACATGGCTACATTTACCACCTACAAGAGCTCGGTCTTTTTCCATATCAGTTTCTATACTCGTGTTATTTTTATAGATTGGTCAGTTCATAAAAAATTTCCGACACTGTAGATATATTTTGTCTAAGTGCTGAATACCCCCATAATAGTCTTATATGTGAAATGAGTGGTGTAAATTTACTGGGGAAACCTGAAACTACTAGGATGTGACCTGCTTTCTTATATTTTCAAGTATTCAGAGAAGTTATAGATTTCTTATAGATTTCTAACTAGTTTCTCTAAATTAGTTTCTTTTCTGGTAATTCTGGATGCTAAGAATCACTCAGTTCTTTAAAGGATCTCATCTTATTTGAAGTTCTATTTCTTTATTTCTTGGAGTCACTTTGTTGCTTCAACAAAGCCCCAGCATTTTCCATGTGACTTTGAGTAGTTGTCTACACTTCATACAGTAATAATGAGTGAGTATGTTTGAGGGGAAGTTGGCTCTCAAAATATTTGGGGATAAAATTATTAGGCATTTTATATTTTACAAATGCTTTATTAGCCTGTTCACATATGCTGTTTCTCATACTTTTGCCCTTTCCCTAAAGAATTTCCCAATCTTTCCAAGGTTATTTGGTGTTTAGAGCCTGTAATTGATTTTAAATGAAAAGGGCTACTTCAAGTATTAAGATCATCCACCCAAGAACTGAGAGTGCTTATTTTTGTTTTATCTTTTTAGAATGGAAGCAGTTCAGAAAAGTAGGAATATGTGTAATTATATAGATATTTTATATTGTATATCACACACACTATCCTATGTGAGTCAAGAAATGCTGCTGCTGCTGCTAAGTTGCTTCAGTCATGTCTGACTCTGTGCGACCCCAGAAATGGCAGCNTTGATGCAGGTTTTTGGTTTTCTCCATGCCGAAATGTAAGAATTCTGACATACAGGTGACTTCACTTTCACTTTTTACTTTCATGCATTGGAGAAGGAAATGGCAACCCACTCCAGTGTTCTTGCCTGGAGAATCCCAGGGACAGGGGAGCCTGGTGGGCTGTCGTCTATGAGGTCACACAGAGTCAGACACGACTGAAGTGACTTAGCAGCAGCAGCAGCATGGCCATTAACATTCATTTCTGTATTTAAGTGAAAAAGATATTGAAGAAAGAGACTTGAGTCTTTATGAAGGTTTCCATTCTTTACCAGTGATAACATTATCACAGAATGAAAACCCTGTTTGGGGATATCCTCGCACAGAAGCTATTGTAGTAATACCCCTAATTGATAAAAGGCTAGGTGCTGTGGGCTTAGCTTACATTACCAGTTACACAGGTGTGTGAAAGCTTTGATTTGAGGTTAAGTTTACAGGAGGTTGGGAAGATCCCCTGGAGAAGGAAATGGCAACCCACTCCAGTATTCTTGCCTGGAGAATCCCATGGATGGAGGAGCCTGGTGGGCTACAGTCCATGGGGGTCACAAAGAGTTGGACACGACTGAGTGACTTCACTTCACTTACAGGAGGTGGGAATGCAAAATGGAATCTCATGTTTATTGTTTCTTTCTCCTGAGAATCTGGAATGTTGTCTGCATTAGGACTGTTGTCATTTACTGAAGGAACAGGAAATGTCTGTTGTGCTTGGCTGTTGGCAGTCTGGATTTGTCTTGATTCAGAAGAGTTTTCTTCTTGTAGGCTGCTTTCAGGCAAACTCAGCCCTGACATCCACCACTGACCAGGAGAGGGCACATTGGAAGAATGGCTCGCAGAATTGCTCATAAATCATCTAACTTCTCACTGGAATTGTTGGAGGCTAATCTACCTAGGTCTGCAGTTCTAAGATTATTTTACATTTGCTCAGGCATAATATTTGGAGGAAGGGGGAAAGAGATTAAGAATCTCGAAATTTCAAAGACCTCCCTTTTTCGAGTCCCCCTGAACAACAACAAACAAAAAAACCACTTTGAGTCAAGGCTTACTGACTTGTCCAGGTGACCTTAGATTTTAATTTCAAAATCTGAAATTGCATTAATTTCTCTCATTTGATAATCCCCTGCTTTGGGCTGCATATATATTTTTGAGGGGGGAAAAAAGAGGGAGTCTGCTTTATAATCTCTTAATAGCTTGAGTTATTTTTAAATTAATAAAGGAAAAAAATTTTTTCCTGCTGAACTTTTTGTATCAAACTAAAGTTTTTAGAAGTAACATCATGGTGATAATGCTTACTTTTCCATAAGAAAAGGGAATAATCTGAAAAAACTGAAATGTGTAGGTGTTTATCAAGTACCTAAAAAGTTTGTAGGATGATAGTCCATATCGATGTTTACATGGCTACATTTACCACCTACAAGAGCTCGGTCTTTTTCCATATCAGTTTCTATACTCATGTTATTTTTATAGATTGGTCAGTTCATAAAAAATTTCCGACACTGTAGATATATTTTGTCTAAGTGCTGAATACCCCCATAATAGTCTTATATGTGAAATGAGTGGTGTAAATTTACTGGGGAAACCTGAAACTACTAGGATGTGACCTGCTTTCTTATATTTTCAAGTATTCAGAGAAGTTATAGATTTCTTATAGATTTCTAACTAGTTTCTCTAAATTAGTTTCTTTTCTGGTAATTCTGGATGCTAAGAATCACTCAGTTCTTTAAAGGATCTCATCTTATTTGAAGTTCTATTTCTTTATTTCTTGGAGTCACTTTGTTGCTTCAGCAAAGCCCCAGCATTTTCCATGTGACTTTGAGTAGTTGTCTACACTTCATACAGTAATAATGAGTGAGTATGTTTGAGGGGAAGTTGGCTCTCAAAATATTTGGGGATAAAATTATTAGGCATTTTATATTTTACAAATGCTTTATTAGCCTGTTCACATATGCTGTTTCTCATACTTTTGCCCTTTCCCTAAAGAATTTCCCAATCTTTCCAAGGTTATTTGGTGTTTAGAGCCTGTAATTGATTTTAAATGAAAAGGGCTACTTCAAGTATTAAGATCATCCACCCAAGAACTGAGAGTGCTTATTTTTGTTTTATCTTTTTAGAATGGAAGCAGTTCAGAAAAGTAGGAATATGTGTAATTATATAGATATTTTATATTGTATATCACACACACTATCCTATGTGAGTCAAGAAATGCTGCTGCTGCTGCTAAGTTGCTTCAGTCATGTCTGACTCTGTGCGACCCCAGAAATGGCAGCTCACCAGGCTCCCCCGTCCTTGGGATTCTCCAGGCAAGAACACTGGAGTGGGTTGCCATTTCCTTCTCCAGTGCATGAAAGTGAAAAGTGGAAGTGAAGTCGCTCAGTCATGTCTGACTCCTAGTGACCCCATGAACTGCAGCCTACCAGGCTCCTCCGTCCATGGGATTTTGCAGGCAAGAGTACTGGAGTGGGTTGCCATTGCTTTCTCCACAAGAAATGTTAGGTTAGTGCAAAAGTAATTGTAGTTTTGCATTGTTGAACTTTGCTATTTGATATTGGAATACATTTTTAAATGTGGTTATGTTGCACATCATTTTAATGTACATTTCTTGCTTTATGTTTTTTTTGGTAATGAATTTATTTTAGACTATAGAAATTCTGATGTTAGACAAAAAGCAAATTCGAGTGATTTTTTTACTTGAGTTCAAATGGGTCATAAAGCAGCAGAGACAACTCGCAACATCAATGACACATTTGGCCCAGGAACTGCTAATGAATGTACAGTGCAGTGGTGGGTCAAGGAGTTTTGCAAAAGAGACAAGTGCCTTAAAGATGAGGAGCCTGGTGGCTGACCATTGGAAGTGACAGTGACCAGTGGAGAGCCCTCACTGAAGCTGATCTTAAAACTGCATGAGAAGTTGCTTAAGAGCTCAGTGGTGACCGTTCTGTGGTCATTCAGCATTTGAAGCTGGTTGAAAAGGTGAAAAATCTCCATAAGTAGGTGCCTCATGAGCTGACCGAAAATAAAAAAATAATTGTCATTTTGAAGTGTCGTCTTTTATGCTATGCAACCATGAACCATTTCTTGATTGTGCTGTGACCCGAGATGAAACATGGATTTTATACAACAGCGACAATCAGCAACAACCAGCTCAGTCATTGGATCAAGAAGAAGCTCCAAAGCACTTCCCAAACCCAAACTTGCACTAAAAAAAAAGTCATGTCATTGTTCAGTGGTCTGCTGCATGTCTGATCCACTGTAGGTTTCTGAATCCCAGCGAAACCATTACATCTGAGAAATATGCTCAGCAAACAATGAGATGCACTGAAAACTGCATCTCCAGCAGCTGGCATTGATCAACAGAAAAGACCCAATTCTTCTCCACAATGCCTGACCACATGTCACACAACCAACACTTCAAAAGTTGGATGAATTGGGCTACAAAGTTTTGCCTCATCTGCCACATTCACCTAACCTCTCGACAACTGACTACCACTTCTTCAAGCATATTGACTTTTTCCAGGGAAAAGGCTTCTACAACCAGCTGCTGCTGCTACTAAGTCGCTTCAGTCGTGTCCGACTCTGTGTGACCCCATAGATGGCAGCCCACTAGGCTCCCCCATCCCTGGGATTCTCCAGGCAAGAACACTGGAGTGGGTTGCCATTTCCTTCTCTAGTGCATGAAAGTGAAAAGTGAAATGTTGGGAAGTCCTCAATTCTGCAACCAGCAGGAGACAGAAAATGCTTTCGAAGAGTTTATTGAATCCTAAAGCATGGATTTTTACACTACAGGAATAAACAAACTTATTTCTCATTGGCAAAAATGTGTTGATTGTAATGGTCCCTATTTTGACTAATAAAGATGTGTTTGAGCCAACCAGTCCATCCTAAAGGAAATCAGTCCTGAATATTCATTGGAAGGACTAATGCTGAAGCTGAAACTCCAATACTTTTTGGCCACCTGATACAAAGAACTGACTCATTTGAAAAGACCCTGATGCTGGGAAAGATTGAAGGTGGGAGGAGAAGGGGACGACAAAGGATGAGATGGTTGGATGGCACCACTGACTCAATGGACGTGAGTTTGAGTGGGCTCTGGGAGTTGGTGATGGACCGGGAGGCCTGGCGTGCTGCAGTCCACGGCGTCACAAAGAGTCAAACATAAATGAGCGATTGAAATGAACTGAGCCTGGTTATAATGATTTAAAATTCACAATATGAAACTACAATTACTTTTTCATCCACCTAATATCTTACTCATTTCTTGAGGGCATTTGGGGAAATAGTTTCAGTATATACTGCTCCTCCTGCCTCTCACCTCCACACACAAACACCACCTACATATAAACATGGTGCTTAAGCTTGAGTACGACCTTTAAATTCTATGTGTGTCTCTTCTCAAAATAATCATAAAGGACCATGTGTAGAGGGCACTGTACTGTGTCAACTAGGAAGTTGCGTTATTGCCAAGTCTTACTAGCCTCACCGGAGGTAACAAGGTTAAAGGTACTTGGCCTTACCTAAACTTACCATTAACTTGTTTTGCAGAATATAACTCACAGCCACCATAATGATTTTTTAAGCACCACAAGTATATATGAAAGTCTCATCAGTGCTGAGTAATAGTAATGGCTTTGTATTAGCTTATTTTTTATCTTTAAAGAAAAAAAACCTTTTAAACCATAAGATTTTCTCATTCTTCTGAGGTTAGAGGAATGTGATGGTTCAAGGGGGAAAAAAAGCCAAGCCAGAACTCTCTGTTATTTCACAATTGGATCATAGGGATACCTATGGTATTTGAGAACCTAATTATAGTTATACCTCATGGGGTAATTATAAGCTCCTTTCCTTCCAGACATGAAAATTAAATGGTGAAATTTCTGTGCACATACCCAGCACCCATGTGAAACAAACCCTGCTATTTCCCTACATGAAAAATAAATGTAATTGGGCCAAGTTGACATTTAGAGAGGACACACAGACTATGAGATGATAAAGTTGTTTATTCCTCCCCCTCAGAAAACAAAACACTATAATTGTCATTTAAACTAGAATGTTGAACGCAAGTAGCTGAGACTTTTCTTAATGATCAAGTCTTTGTAATAACGTTCTTTACCTGTGGAGAGAATTTGTGTTGACAGCTAAAAATTACACATGGGAAACTTGACACATCTGAGTGTTTTCAAAATTTGCACCCAGAAATTTGTCCTCTTGTAAAATATATTATTGCATTTTATTATTTGAAAATTAAAGCTTTTTTTTCTTCTCAAGCTACAGTCAGTAAGCCTGCATTTTAAATATACATTTTAAATGTAAATATGAGTTATTGGCTGTCTCAGATCTTGACAGAAAAATAAAGACTAAAGGAATAAAGGATTACAGATTTGCCTGAGAGCTGAGTTTACCAAACCTCAGGAATGAATTAAATGTGAAATAAGTTCATTTGTTTCTGTGGTTTAGATTTGGCCTCCTTTGCCACAGAGCCTCATGGATTCTCTCAGTTTGGGTTTGGAAATTAAGTTGAGCTGGACTTGTGTTACCTCTTGGATTGCACTGGTGTTCAGAGGGAGACGCAGGGAGGAAGCCCAGGTTATGTTGACACATCGCCTGCATCCCACGCACGCTACAGATGACAGGCACATTTTAGCTGTTCCATACATAAAACAGACCTGGCTGAATCTGCTGGGCAGTGATACTAACAGATATAGGGCCCCAGGGACTCTTCCTGTGTGCCCAGTACTGTGCAAGTGCTTTCCTTCCATCAGAACAGCCAGAGAGGTGGGTATTATTACTTAAAATTTAAGCTAAGTGGACTAAGGTTTAATGCACATTGGGTAAATCTAATGGACTCAAAGTGAGGAAACCAAATTCAGCTCTCCTGATCCAGAACCCGGGAGCCTATAACCACTGTCCCCAAAGCAGTGCTGCTCGTTCACTTCTGTCCACTTGAAAACTAACTCGACATTCTACATACCAAACCTTTTCTTTTGAATAATAAGTAAAACGGGAAAACAAAAGCTCCTAAGTTATCATCCCATTATGAAGAGGTAATTATTTCTAGATTGAGGCGTCCCTGGTGGCTCAGAAGGTAAAGAAAAAAAAATCTACCTGTAATACAGAAGACCTGGGTTTGATCCCTGGGTCAGCAAGATCCCTGGACAGGGGATGGCTACTCACTCCAGTATTCTTGCCTAGGAAATCCTATGGACAGGGGAACCTGGTGAGCTATATTATATAGTCCATGGTGTCACAAAGAGAAGGATATGACTGAGTGACTAACACTTTCACACTTAGTATTTTTGAATTTCAGCTCTTTTTAAATGCCATTTATATATCTTCTTTATTTGGCTGTACCAAGTCTTAGTTGTGGCATGCTAGATCTTTAGTTTCAGCATGCAACCTCTTAGTTGCTATATGTGGGATCTAATTCCCTGATCAGGGATTGAACCTGGGTCCCCTGCATTGGGAACACGGAGTCTTGCCACTGAACCATCAGGGGAGTCCCTTCAGTTCTTTATTTATGGATAAACTATATTTTTTTTTTTTTTTTTTTTGTATGCAGAATCCTCTGATGCCTTCTCATTTCCAAAGTCTTTAAAATGGCACCGAAGTCCCTACCTTCTCTGGCCTCTCTCCCTTCTCCTTCCCTCCTGGTTTACTTGGTTGCAGCCACAATTGCTTTCTCTCTGCTTCTTTAGTTCTCCTGCCCCAGGACGCTTGGACTTGCTGTTTGCTCAGCTTACTGCAAGCTTACCCCTGGAGAACCACATGGCTCACTCATTTCCTTCAGAGCTGTGTTCTGATGTCACCATATCAGAGTCACCATTCCTGACCAGCTCACACAGAATAACAACCCTCCTCTGTGAGTTCCCTGTTTCCTTACACTGCTTTTTTCTCTCCATGGTATTATCACTGTCTCTTATATTTTCACTTGTTTATTTGTATATTTGCTGTTTCTAGGCAGGGACTTCTTTGTTTTATTTATTGCTATATCTATAGCAACTAGACACATGTTTAGCACACAAGTGATGCTCCATAAATATTTATTGAATAAGATAAATGGAAAGGGTGTGACTATGCTCACATGCATGTGCATACACATATGTGCACAGTCTTATGTATGGTGTTTTGTAGCCTCCTTAGTATGTTAGGGCTAGTATTCCATTGTATGACTATTTTGTAATTTTCAAAATTATTAGGACTTTTGGTAATGTAAATATTTCCCACATCCTCTAGGTAGAAATTATTCAAGTTTCTTTGGACTTACATGATTTGTTAACCTCAGTTTGTCCTTCAGATAGTAGTTGGCTTTGATTTTATTTTTTCCTTCACTTTTAATTCACAGAACTGATTAGTTGCTAACTCCTATTGAATTTCCTCCCTCTCCATTTTAAACATCACTATTCCTTATTCTCATTACTATTAAATTAGCCATTCTTTTGTTTGAAGTCATAATTGTGCCATGTTTTCAGAAATATTAGAGGAAATGGGCTCTTTAGATGCTAGCATTGGGCTTAATTCTGATTTGTCTAACTTGCAGTTCTCACTGAGGCATCAGTTCAGTTCAGTCGCTCAATCGTGTCCGACTCTTTGCGACCCCATGAACTGCAGCACGCCAGGCCTCCTTGTCCATCACCAATTCCTGGAGTCACCCAAACCCATATCCATTGAGTCGGTGATGCCATCCAACCATCTCAGCCTCTGTCATCCCCTTCTCCTTCTGCCCTCAATCTTTCCTAGTATCAGGGTCTTTTCAAATGAGTCAGCTCTTTGCATCAGGTGGCCAGAGTATTGGAGTTTCAGTATTTCTCAATATCAGTCCTACCAATGAACACCCAGGACTGATCTCCTTTAGGATGGACTGGTTGGATCTCCTTGCAGTCCAAGGACTCTCAAGAGTGTTCTCCANGCCCTGGGATTTCTTTGGAAGGAATGATGCTGAAGCTGAAACTCCAGTACTTTGACCACCTCATGTGAAGAGTTGACTCATTTGAAAAGACCCTTATGCTGGGAGGGATTGGGGGCAGGAGGAGAAGGGGACGACAGAGGATGAGATGGCTGGATGGCATCACTGACTCAATGGACGTGAGTCTGAGTGAACTCCGAGAGATGGTAATGAACAGGGAGGCCTGGCGTGCTGCAATTCATGGGGTCACAAAGAGTTGGACACCACTGAGCGACTGAACTGAACTCAACTGATCCTCACATCACGAAGGACAGTCGTTAGGGTCTGATGGGAAAGAGAAATCAGTTATGGCTGGTCAGACAGCTGAGCATATGTCACAAGAGTAGAATCAGAAGTTTTTTTTTTCTTCGTGTTTTCTGGATCTTTGGCTTCCATCATAGCTCAGAAGGCAATGGTATGCCCCTCCAGTACTCTTGCCTGGAAAATACCATGGATGGAGGAGCCTGGTGGGCTGCAGTCCACGGGGTTGGTAAGAGTCGGACGTGGCTGAGCAACTTCACTTTCACTTTTCACTTTCATGCATTGGAGAAGAAAATGGCACTCCAGTGTTCTTGCCTTGAGAATTCCAGGGATGGGGGAGCCTGGTGGGCTGCCGTCTATGGGGTTGCACAGAGTCGGACACGACTGAAGCAACTTAGCAGCAACAGCAGCAGCAACAGCAGCAGCATAGCTCAGTTGGTAAAGAATCCACCTGCAGTGGGAATCCCTTGGTTCGATTCCTGGATCGGGAAGATCCGCTGGAGAAGGGATAGGCTATCCACTCTAGTATTCTTGGGCTTCCCTTGTGGCTCAGCTGGTAAAGAATCTGCCTGCAGTGTGGGAGACCTGAGTTCGATATCTGGGTTGGGAAGATCCCCTGGAGAAGGGAAAGCCTATCCACTCCAATATTCTGGCCTGCAGAATTCCGTGGACTTTACAGTCCATGGGGAGGCAAAGAGTGGTACACCACTGAGCAACTTTCACTTTCTGGGTCTTGGGCAAGTTTCATTCTTTCTCTCAGAAAGCATTTCTATATTTTTTATTGCTGACTGTTAAAAATCAAGATTTTTAAGGAAAATGTTCTTTTTCTAATAATGACATGTTGCTCAAAGTGGTTTCTGACAGCTTGATTCTAACTGTGAATTATGCTTCCTCAGTCATTTCTGTAGAATATCAAGTTGCCAGCATCATCCCTTTCTTTACGGAGCTCCTCTTGTTCAGCTTTCTAAAGATGTCAAGGGTGAGGAGTGGTGGCTGAGGGGCCTTAGTTTGCTCTGGAAGCAGGTGTGATGCCAGGATGTTCTCTGCTCACTGATGGTGTGTGAGTGTGGTGGGTCGCACAGCCACACAGCCTTTTCCCAGCAGCCTTCAGCATCCTTTGATTCCTGGCCTCTCATTCTCATGCCTCCCTCTCCAGGACCCCTTCGTTCTCCCAGGCCCTTCCTTCCTTCCTACGGTCTTTTTTAAAGTTTTTATTGGAGTATAGTTGCTTTACAATGTGTTTCTGTTGTACAGCAAAGTAAATCAGCTGTATGTTTGCGTATCGTGGTGGCGGTTTAGCTGCTATGTCCCATGTCCGACTCTTTGAGACCTCGTGGACTGTGGCCTGCCAGGCTCCTCTGTCCCTGGGATTATCTCAGGCAAGAATACTCAGAGTTGGTTGCCATGACCTCCTCCAGGAGGTCTCCTGCTTGGAGGCGGATTCTTTACCAACTAACCCATACTCCCTCTTTTTTAAATTTCCTTCCCATTTAATCCTCACAGAGCACTGAGTAGGGTTCCCTGAGCTATGAAGTTGGTTCTCTTTAGTTATCTATTTTATGCATAGTATCAATAGTGTATATATGTTAATCCCAGTCTCCCAATTTATTCTGTCCCTCCTTCCACCTTGGTATCCATACATATTGTTCTCTACTGTCTGTGTCTATATTTTTGTTTGCAAATAAAATTCTTCAGTGGCTTTGTTATCGCAACTGGTTTTTTTCAGCGCTGGCACCCTTTTGTCTTTAGGTATTCTCCCTGGCACTTCGCAAAAGCCATCTTGTCAGTGACCACTTTCAAACTGATGGAGCCCAACCACAAATGAACCCAGGCTTCTTTCTTGAACTCCACACCTGTTCTCTAAACTCCATTGTATGTATTTACCCTGTGGCTCAATGGGCCTTGCAGTTGCAGTATGATCAACATTTAATTGTCACCCCCCATATGATACACACACATGCACGTACTTTGTTTTCCATTCTCTTCTGCGTCCTGTCTCCAGACATCAGAAGCCATAGAGTCTCCTAAAGCTTTTCTCAGCCTCCCTCTCCCCTCCATTTTCTCTGCTAGTTCACAGCTTTGGAAGCCAGTTGTTGCATCCTTGCTTCCAAATTTGATATTGTTTCCAGAGTGATCTTTTAAAAATGAAATTGGATTATGTTTTTCTCCTACTTCAATGCCTTCTGCAGTTGTCTCTAAAACTTTGTTAGGAAACTGCTGTCACTAAATTTGTGAGCACCTCTTCCAGTCTGTGTGTATTTATTATAATTAATATACACATTATTGCATGAATATATTAGATATTATAAACACATAGCGGTAGGAATTAATAGGATATAATGTTTTAAAATAAATACTCTGTTTTTAAAATTGTTGGCTATTTTTTCTTCCTCTCAATCAATAATAATTTTAGTGTGATAGTGCTTCTTTAGTTAAAAAAAATCGATTTCTACTTTGTTGTACAGTAATTTTAACATCTTTTTCAAAGTTCACTTTATTTATATAATTATAAGTTTTAAAGTTGTCATTATTGAAAAAATTAATTTAGAAGACATGTAGATCCAAATGGGAGACATGCAGTGACTACTGCTTGTTCATTTTTAATCCATCTGCTCCAGAAAAATTTGGTTAAAATCAGCCAATCAGTTGCAGTCTAGTGTAATATTCTGAGGGATTAAGACTAGAATCCTGACAAGGCTGTTTACTAAATTAGGTACTTTGCTTAATCTGTGTCTTAGTTTTTGTATCTGTGAAATGAGGAAATAATAGTCTCTCCATCAGGAACAGATTGAATGATTAACACACATCAAGCACTGATGCCTGATCCACAAAGAGTAAGCTGTCAGTAAGTGGTTGCTGTTATTTTCTTCTTTAATGTTAATGAATTATTTTAAAAAAGAATGGGAATATGCCACAGTTTCCTACTTTTAATAGGGCTTTAAAAAGTAAAACTCTTAATTTTGTACTTTAAGACAAGATTAGACAGATTGTTTCTTTTGATATGTGTAAAATGGTAACTCAAGGCTGCTTAATATACATTTTTGGTTACCATTTTGAGTGAAAATTTCTCCATGTTTTAATTTATATTTTTCTCATATGAGACTGGGGTTTAAAATTTTTTTCCTTAGAAATATAAACACTTAAATAAAGTTGTATTTTATATCATCTATAGTAGTCATTTCTTTTATCCAATATGGCATTTCTATTAGCATCTGTAATAAGATGATGCCTATAATGTTATTCCCATTTGATGGATGAGGAAACTTGAGGCTTACTTAGTTAGGCTAAGTAACTTGACCAAAATCATATAGATGAAAAGTTATGGATATGAAATATTAAAACCCAGACTGACCTGTTCCAAAGTCTACACTTTCAGTCATCATGCTCTGCTCCCTTTGACAGAAATAATATATGATCTTCATTGTAAAATTATACAGATAATCAAAAAGGAAAATAAAACTATATTCATCTGATATTCCACCACTGTCAGCATGTTAGGCTATGATAGCATATCGCAGAGGAAGAGAGAAGACCTATCACAGACAGACTATGGGAGTAGGAGAGGGTTTTTTAAAAGAAATAGTTATTTGTTTTTTATTCAGCTGTGTCAGGTCTTAGTTGTGGCATGTGGGATCTTCAGTCTCCGTTGCAGCGTGCGGGATCTTCAGTTGTGGCATGCAAACTCTTTGTTGCGGCATGTGGGATCTAGTTTCCTGACCAGGGATCAAACCCGGGTTCTCTGCATTGGAAGCTTGAAGTCTTAGCCACTAAACCACCAGCGAGATCCCATAAAAAAACATGTGAACACCTGTCCCTTCATTTGCCATTGTGTGTGTATGCGCACATGCGTGCGTGAGCTCAGTCACATCTGACTCTTGACAAACCCAAGTATTGTAGCCTGCCAGGCTCTTCTGTCCATGGAATTCCCAGGCAAGAATACTGGAGTGAGTTGCAGTTTTCCTCCTCCAGGCAATCTTTCCTACCCAGGGGTCAAACTTGCGTCTCCTACATTGGCAGGCAGATTCTTCACCACTGTACTACCTGGGAAGCCCTTGCCACTATACCCTCCTTCCCATTTCTCTCTAGTGAAAGATACGTGACTGGTAGTAGACTTCTGCAGGGTCAGTGATAAAGAGGAAGAACAAAGTGTTGAAAACCATAGATGATTATCCTTCCTGATTGTTTACCCTGTGTACCTGTATATTTACAAAAATCAATTAATGTCTCATGAAGGTCCTTGGTGTCATTAACCCTTGGTAACCATAGCCCTCTAAGCTTGGCTTGCTTAGTGTCCTGTCCAATGGATGTACTTCAGTGTAGCTATTGCTAGACACAGTTAAATTGTTGCTATTTTTAAGATTATAAATAATATTGTGAAAATTAGATATAAAAATTTTTGCCCACCTGTTGAAACGTTTAGTTTAGCTTAGTTAGTATGGAGTGCTGGACCAAAGACTATTACATTTTTAAGGCTTATGATAACCACTGCCAGCTGCCAGTATTCCCTAGGAAAAACCATCTCCCAATTTGGCTCCCATTAAAATGCGAAAGAGGAAAGGAGAGGAAAAGAAAGGGAACAATATTTTAATGGCACGAAGAAGATGGAAAAGTCAGGGTGTCAGCCTTGGATGGTGTGATTTGAAAGAAGTGAGTTGCCTTTTTGTGGACTGGAACCTCTCATGATAAAGGTGAACTGCACATTGTCCTTTGTACTTGTTTTCTTTTTTATTGAATGTTAGGGGTACGTGAGGACTGGAGCACTAAATGTTTTCTCCTATGTCCTTTTTTAGAATTGCTCTGGATTCTCTTTTGAGATTTAGAAAATTTATAGGTCATTGTGTCTTTCTGATTATGGAAGCTGAAAATCAACTAGGTATTTTAACTGGTGTTTTTCTGAAATAATACTAAGCTCCAAGGTGTTATCTTGGTTGACAGGAGTTTTAACAGGAGGTAGCAGAGTTGGACTCATCTTAGGTAAAAAACCCTTGGCTTTGGATATACTTGGACACTTTTAATTGAAGGATAATTGCTTTACAGATCAAACCTCAATATGAATCAGCCATAGGTATACATATATCCCCACCCTCTTGAACCTCCCTCACATCTCCCTCCCCATCCCATCCCTCTAGGTTGATATAGAGCCCCCGTTTGAGTTTCCTGAGCCATACAGCAAATTCCTGTTGACTGTCTAGTTTACATATGGTAGGGTAAGTTTCCGTGTTACTCTTTCCATACATCTCACCCTCTCCTCCCCTCTCCCCATGTCCATGTCTATTCCATGTGTGTGTTTCTCCATTGCTGATCTGCAAGTAAGTTCTTCAGTACTGTCTGTCTAGATTCCATATATATGTGTGTTACTATACGATATTTATCTTTCTCTTTCTGACTTACTTCACTCTGTATTAATAGGCTGTAGGTTCATCCATCTCATTAGAACTGACTCAGATGGTTTCCTTTTTATGGCTGAGTAATATTCCACTGTGTATATGTACCACAACTTCTTTATCCATTCATCTGTCAATGGACATCTAGGTTGCTTTCATGTTCTAGCTGTTGTAAATAGTGCTGCAATGAACAATGGATACATGTGTCTTTTCAATTTTGGTTTCCTGAGGGTATATGCCTAAGAGTGGGATTGCTGGGTCATATGGTGGTTTTATTTCTAGTTTTTTAAGAAGTCTCCATACCGTCTTCCATAGTGGCTGAATCAACTTATATTCCCACCAACAGTGCAAGAGCATTCCCTTTTTCTCCACACCCTCTCCAGCATTAATTGTTTGTAGACTTTTTGATGATGGCCATTCTGACCCGTGTGAGCTGATTTCTCATTGTAGTTTTGATTTGCATTTCTCTAATAATGTACAATGTTGAGCATCTTTCATGTGTTTGTTAGCCTTCTGTATGTCTTCTTTGGAGAAATGTCTGTTTAGGTCTTTTCCCCACTTTTTGATTGGGTTGTTTGTTTTTCTGGTATTGAGTAGTATGAGCTGCTTTGTATATTTTGGAAGTTAATACTTTGTCAGTTGTTTCATTTGCTATTTTCTCCCATTTTGAGGGTTGTCTTTTCACCTTGCTTATAGTTTTCTTTGCCATGAGAAAGCTTTTAAGTTTAATCAAGTCCCACTTGTTTACTTTTGTTTTTATTTCCATTACTTTAGGAGGTGGGTCATAGAGGATCTTGCTTTGATTTATGTCATTGAGTGTTCTGCCTATGTTTTCGTCTAAGAGTTTTATAGTTTCTGGTCTTACATTTAGGTCTTTAATCCATTTTGAGTTTATCTTTGTGTATGGTGTTAGGAAGTGTTCTAATTTCATTTTTTTTACATGTAGCTGTTCAGTTTTCCCAGCACCATTTATCAAAAAGGCTGTCTTTGCCCCATTGTATATTCTTGCCTCCTTTGTCAAAAATAAGGTACCGATAGGTGCATGGGTTTGTATCTGGGCTCTCTATCTTGTTCCGTTGGCCTATATTTCTGTTTTTGTGCCAGTACCACACTGTCTTGATGACTGCAGCTTTGTAGTGTAATCTGAAGTCAGCTCCATTCTTCTTTCTGAATACTGCTTTGGCTCTTCAGGGTCTTTTGTGTTTCCATATGAATTGTGAAATTTTTTGTTCTACTTCTGTAAAAAAAAAGAATGCCATTGGTAATTTGATAGGGATTGCATTGAATCTGTAAATTGCATTTGGTATTATATGCATTTTCATAATGTTGATTTTTCCTAACCAGGAACATGGAATATCTCTCCATCTGTTTATGTCATCTTTGATTTCTTTCATCAGTGTCTTATAATTTTCTGTGTAAAGTTCTTTTGTCTTTTTAGGTGAGTTTATTCCTAGATATTTAATTCTTGTTGCAGTGGTGAATGGGATTGATTCCTTAATTTCTTTTTCTGATTTTTCATTGTTAGTATATAGGAATGCAAGTGATTTCTGTGTATTGGTTTAGTATCCTGCAAATTTGCTAAAATGATTAGCTCTAGTAATTTTCTGATACTATCTTTAGGGTTTTCAGTGTACAATTTCATGTCATTTACAAACACTGAGAGCTTTACGAATTCATTTCTGATCTGGATTCCTTTTATTTCATTTTTTNGTTGCTTCCTGACTTGCATATAGTTTTCTCAAGGGGCAGGTCAGGTGGTCTGGTATTCCCATCTCTCTCAGAGTTTTCCACAATTTATTGAGATCCACACAGTCAAAGGCTTTGGCATAGTCAATAAAGCAGAAATAGATGTTTTTCTGGATCTCTCTTGCTCTATCCATCATCCAGCAGATGTTGGCATTTTGATCGCTGCTTCCTCTGCCTTTTCTAAAACCAGCTTGAACATCAGGAAGTTCACGGTTCAAGTATTGCTGAAGCCTGGCTTGGAAAATTTTGAGCATTACTTTAGTAGCGTGTGAGATAAGTCCAATTGTGTGGTAGTTTGAGCCTTCTTTGGCATTACCTTTCTTTGGAATTGGAATGAAAACTGACCTTTTCCAGTCCCGTGGCTACTGCTGAGTTTTCCAAATTTGCATATTGAGGGCAGCACTTTCACAGCATCATCTTTCAGGATTTGAAATAGCTCAACTGAAATTCCATCACCTTCATTAGCTTTGTTCGTAGTGATGATTTCTAAGGCCCACTTGACTTCACATTCCAGGATGTCTGGCTCTAGGCCAGTGATCACACCATCCACGGGGGGGTGCCCGTGCCCTGTGGTGGGGGTGCCCCCCTTCGATAATCTTGGTCTTGAAGGTCTTTTTTGTACAATTATCCATACCATTTCTGTCCCTTATAAAGCCCATCTTTGGGTGAAATGTTCCCTGAGTATCTCTAATTTTCTTGAAGAGATCTCTAGTTGATCTTTCCAATTCGATTGTTTTCTTCTATTTCTTTGTATTGATCGCTGAGGAAGGCTTTCTTATGTCTCTTTGCTATTCTTTGGAACTCTGCATTCAGATATATATATCTTTCCTTTTCTCCTTTGCTTTTTGCTTCTCTTCTTTTCACAGCTATTTGTAAGGCTCTCTAGACAGCCATTTTGCTTTTTTGCATTTCTTTTCCATGGGGATGGTCTTGATCCCTGTCTCTTGTACAGTGTCACGNTTCTTTTCACAGCTATTTGTAAGGCCTCCCCAGACAGCCATTTTGCTTTTTTGCATTTCTTTTCCATGGGGATGGTCTTGATCCCTGTCTCCTGTACAATGTCACGAACCTCATTCCGTAGTTCATCAGGCACTCTATCTATCAGATCTAGGCCCTTAAATCTATTTCTTACTTCCACTGTATAATCATAAGGGATTTGATTTAGGTCATACCTGAATGGTCTAGTGGTTTTCCCTACTTTCTTCAATTTAAGTCTGAATTTGGTAATAAGGAGTTCATGATCTGAGCCACAGTCAGCTCCTGGTCTTGTTTTTGTTGACTGTGTAGGGCTTCTCCATCTTTGGCTGCAAAGAATATAATCAGTCTGATTTTGGTGTTGATCATCTGGTGATGTCCATGTGTAGAGTGTTCTCTCGTGTTGTTGGAAGAGGGAGTTTGCTATGACCAGTGCATTTTCTTGGCACAACTCTATTCGTCTTTGCCCTGCTTCATTCCACATTCCAAGGCCAAATTTGCCTGTTACTCCAGGTGTTTCTTGACTTCCTACTTTTGCATTCCAGGCCCTATAACGAAAAGGACATCTTTTGGGGGGTGTTAGTTGTAAAAGGTCTTGTAGGTCTTCATAGAACCATTCAACTTCAGCTTCTTCAGCATTACTGGTTCGGGCATAGACTTGGATTACTGTGATATTGAATGATTTGCCTTGGAAACGAACAGAGATCATTCTGTCGTATGGCCTTTACTATGTTGAGGTAGGTTCCTTCTATGCCCATTTTTTTTGAAAAGCTTTAATCATCAGTGGGTGCTGAATTTTGTCAAAGGCTTTTTGTGCATCTGTTATCCTAAGGTTTTTACCCTTTGCTTTGTTAATATAGTGTATCACATTGGTTGATTTGCATGTATTGAAGAATCCTTGCATTCCTGGGATAAACCCACCTTGATTATGATGTATGATGTGTTGTTGAATTTTTGATGTATTGAATTTTTGGATGTGTTGCTGAATTCTGTTTGGTAAAATTCTGTTGAGGATTTTTGCATCTATGTCCTTCAGTCATATCGGCCTGTACTTTTCTTTTTTTGTGTTGTCTTTGTCTGCTTTTGGTATCAGGGTGGTGGTGGCCTCATAGAATGAGTTTGGAAGTGTTCCTTCCTCTGCAGTTTTTTGAAAGAGTTTTGGAAGGATAGGCATTAGCTCTTTAAGTGTTTGATAGAATTCTCCTGTGAAGACTTCTGGTCCTGGGCTTTTATTTTTTGGGAGATTTTTGATCACAGCTTTGATTTCAGTGCTTGTAATTGGGATGTTCATTAATGTCTATTTCTTCCTGGTTCGGTCTTGGAAGGTTCAACTTTTCCTAAGAATCTATCCTTTTCTTCCAGGTTATCTCTTTTATTGCCATATGGTTGTTCATAATAGTCTCTTATAATCCTTGGTGTTTCTGCATTGTCTGTTGTAACCGCTCCTGTTTCGTGTCTAATTTTGTTGATTGGATTTTTCTCTTTTTCTTGATGTGTCTGGCTAAAGGTTCGTCAGTTTTGTCTATCTTCTCAAAGAACAAGCTTTTAGTTTTATTAATCTTTATTGTTGTTTCTCTTCTATTTCTTTTTCATTTATTTCTGCTCAGATCTTTATGATTTCCTTCCTTCTGCTAATTTTTGGGGTTTTTTGATCTTTTTCCAGTTGTTTTAGATGTAAATTTAGTTTGTCTATTTGATATTTTTTGTTGTTGTTTCTTGAGGTAGGATTGTTATCACTATAAACTTACCTCTTAGAATTGCTTTTACTGCATCTCATAGGTTTTGAGTTGTCATGTTTTCATTGTCATTTGTTTCTAGGAATTTTTTTATTTCCCTTTTGATTTCTTCAACAACCTGTTGATTATTTAGAAATGTATAATTGAATCTCCATTTGTTTGTGTTTTAATAGTTTTTTTCTTGTAATTGATATCTAGTCTCATAGTGTTGTGGTCAGAAAAGATGCTTGATACAATTTCAGTTTTCTTAAATTTACTGTGGTT
Organism: Neotragus pygmaeus; assembly: GCA_006410875.1. Taxonomy (NCBI): domain Eukaryota; kingdom Metazoa; phylum Chordata; class Mammalia; order Artiodactyla; family Bovidae; genus Neotragus; species Neotragus pygmaeus. Next base: position 43,320 of record SJYV01053533.1, on the reverse strand, counting down.
TGATTTGTGACCCAAGATGTGGTCTGTCCTAGAGAATGTTCCATGTACACTTGAGAAGAAGGTGTATTCTGCATTTGGATGGAATGTCCTGAAGATATCAATGAGATACATCTTATCTAATGTATCATTTAAGGCTTGTGTTTCTTTATTAATTTTCTGTCTTGATAATCTGTCCATTGGTGTGAGTGGGATGTTAACATCTCCTACTATTACTGTGTTACTGTCAATTTCTCCTTTTATGTCTGTTAGTGTTTATCTTATGCATTGAGGTGCTCCTATGTTGGGTGCATAGATATGTACAATTGTTGTCTTCCTCTTGGATTGATCCCTTGATCATTACATAGTGTCCTTCCTTATCTCATGTAATATTCTTTATTTTAAAGTCTACTTTGTCTGATATGAGGATTACTACTCCAGCTTTCTTTTGCTTCCCATTTGCATGAAATATATTTTTCCATTCTCTCACTTTCAGTTTTTAGGTCTGAAGTGGGTTTCTTGTAGACAGCATATATATGGGTTTTGTTTTTGTATCCATTCAGCCAGTCTGTGTCTTTTGGTTGGAGCATTTAATCCACTTACATTTATAGTAATTATTGATATGTATGTTCTTATTGCCATTTTCTTAATTGTTTGGGGTTAGTTTTCGTAGATCTTTTTCTTCTCTCTATTTCCTAACTATATAAACTCCTTTAACATTTGTTGTAAAGCTGGTTTAGTGGTACTGAATGCTCCCAACTTCTGTGTGTCTGAAAAGCTTTTGATTTCTCTATCAATTTTGAAATTATATATATATTTAATGTATCTATTTTATTGAAGTATAGTTAATTTACAGTGTTTCAGGTGCACAGCAAGGTGATTCAGTTATACAAATACACATATATTATTTTTGAAATTATTTTCCATCATAGGTTATTACAAAATATTGCCTATATTTCCTTGTACTATACAGTAAATTTTTATTGCTTGTTGCATATCTGTTTTTAATTAGAAATCTAGCATTCTATTCATACTAAATCAAGCAAATGGAATCAAAATGTCATAATTTTCTTAGGCAAAAATTCATAAGATTTCTAAAATATATGTTATGCGTATATATATATATATATGTATACAAAGCTTTTCTCTACTTGATAAAGGCTTGAGAAAGAACAAGCCAAAAAAAGAGATGGAGAAATTGGAGAATATATATATATGTATATATATTCAGTAACTTATGTTTCAGGAGCATAATTCTCAGGGAGTAGGTCAGTGAAGTCACCAATCCATTTCTTTCTAAACACAGATGATGCAGAGATCATGGTCCTAGTCTGGTAAAGCAAACACATCTATTCCTTGTGGGGTAGTTTAATGGGAAAAGCCCCTACTGCTGGGTCAGCAATGGTAGAGTTTATAATGGGCCAACCCACCTTTTAGAGCTATAATTACCTCACTGGTGTATGTTGGTTCACAGAGTTCTCCTGGTGTGATAAAGTGTTATATACCACTGAGCTGGTTATTGTTTTTATTCAAACAATCACTATACACATTTAACACTAGTTTAGGATATTCTTTCAGAATGTGATGGGATTGAAGTGGTTTGACTTTATATTTTTTGAGTGATATTTGCAGTAGCACATTAAATAAAGATAGATGTGGAAGGATTTGATTCTACAGGATTTCTTGGGTATGGAGGCTAGAGTTGTAGGGATAGTATAATTGTTTTTCCTATATTTTTGTAAAAGAACATATTTCAGAATATTTATATAATATTTTCCCTCTGAAGACATGACTGACTATAGTCAGCAGTCTGATTTCTACCAGACTACTCCTCTGTTTCAAGAAGTGTGCAAATACAATGAAACAAACCAAAAGCAAGGTGAAAAGACAGCCTTCAGAATGGGAGAAAATAATAGCAAATGAAACAACTGACAAAGAATTAATCTCTAAAATATACAAGAAGCTCATGTAGTTCAATGCCAGAAAAATAAATAACCCAATCAAAAAGTGGGCCAAAGAACTAAACAGACGTTTCTCCAAAGAAGCCTTCAGATGGCTAATAAACACAGGAAAAGATGCTCAACATCACTCATTATTAGAGAAATGCATATCAGAATCAAGGTATCATCTCACACCTGTCAGAATGGCTGCCATCAAAAAGTCTACAAATAGTAAATACTGGAGAGGGTGTGGAGTAAAGGGAACCCTCTTATACTGTTGGTGGGAATGCAAACTAGCATAGCCACTATGGAGAACAGTGTGGAGATTTTTTTAAAAACTGGAAATAGAACTGCCATATGACCCAGCAATTCCACTGCTGGGCATACACACCGAGGAAACCAGAATTGAAAGAGACACATGTACCCCAATGTTCATTATAGCACTGATTACAATACCTAGGACATGGAAGCATCCTAGATGTCCATCAGCAGACAAATGGATAAGGAAATTGTGATATGTACACACAATGGAATATTATTCAGCTATTAAAAACAAAGACGCTTTGAGTCAGTTCTAATGAGTGGATGAAACTGAAGCCTATTATACAGAGTGAAGTAAGTCAGAAAGAGAAACACCAATATATTATATTAATGCATATATATGGAATTTAGAAAGATGGTAATGATGACCCTATATGCAAGACAGAAAAAGAGACACATATACCAAACTTTTGGACTATGTGGAGAAGGCAAGGGTGGGATGATTTGAGAGAATAGCATTGAAACATGTGTATTACCATATGTAAAACAGATGACCAGTTCAAGTTCGATGCATGAAGCAGGGTGCTCAAAGCTGGTGCTCTGGGACAACCCAGGGGAGTGGGGTGAGGAGGGAGGTGGGAGGGGGGTTCAGGATGGAGGGACACATGTACACTCATGGCTGATTCATGTTGACATATGGCAAAAAGCAGCACAATATTGTCAATAATTAGCCTCCAATTAGAATAAATTAATTAATTTAAAAATAAGAGAATTGTGCAAATAATTAGAACGTCTACTCTAAAATTCTTGCCCCCAATTGAATTGGAACCCACTGTTTAAATATATTAGGTACATTTTACATTATAGTTCATAATGTTTTTTGTATGGAATTTTAATATATAAGATTTTCACTGTGATCCATGATATTTGTTATTAAAGAAATGAAGTTTAAATATTTGTCACAAAAGAAAATTGGTATGTTTGGAAGCTGAGCTGTGTTCATTCTCTCATCCCCACCCCCTGCCTTATACAATTGCGTAACACATACAATTGTATATAGATTTATTTTTCTATAAAACTTCATGGTGGACTTTCATCACTTCAATCAATTCAGCAAAAGTGTTCAAAGAATAACAACTTTTGAATTCTGAAATTGCTTAGAATCTTTGAATTAGAATCTTTCTGTGGGAAGTAAAAATTTGCCAATATTGGAAAAGCTGGGCATAAAACTTTAGAATGAGATAAACAGCAAGCCATTACTAAACACTACAAATATGATTGTGAAGCAACATGTTAATTTAAAAACATGTGGCCCTTATTTGATGTAACATGTCAGTAGACATTGTGACTACTACAGTTTTAGAACCTCAAGGGAAATTTGACTATATTAAATTTGATATTGTCATAGAGAAAGTGAGTTCATTGAGGACTTTGGGACATTAGAGATTATCAGATTATTCATTCACCTGGTATTTAGAGCATAGTGCTTAGTACTGTGAGAAGACACAAAAAATTGTACACTTAATCTTTTTAACACTGAAAAGATTAGTTTGAAGCTTTTTGTCCAACTTCAGATTTGTGAATCAACTGTAACATGTAATTTCTTCAACTCTTTAATATCTGTTTATTTTTTGGCCAAGAGTCATCACTTGGTTGTACTGCTTCACTTGATCTTTACTTCTATTAGTAGCCCTAAGCCATGAGCTTTTAGACCATCCCACAAAGAAATGTTTTCAGTCTGCTCATCTGAGTTACTGCATAGACTGGAAACAAAACCATGTTGGAATACCGATGTTTATAGTTGGCTGGGCCCCATGTAACTAGCCAAACAGCCCAATCTTGTAATTTACATTTGCTTCTCAGCTCAACTAGCCTTACTCATCAGGGACCTTGCACCTAAAATTTAAAAATGCCAAGGGTCTCTTTGAAAGAATCTATTCTTTGACAATAAAGTCTTACTAAGGAGGCGAAACATACTTCAGGGATATTTAAACAGTGGAAATCAATGTCATTAGATGCCCAAATGAACGCATGGGTTGAAACATGAAATGGCAGTGAAGATGGGAAGATGAGGTGAGGGCATAATATGAAAGCCTTTATTATTTGAATAAGACATGAGGACTGGCTACAAATACGATTTTGAGCATGGTTAGGCATCCACCTGATTTATTTGATTGTAATTCTTACACACTCTATTTCTGGTCAAAGGGAGCCAGGATTTTGGACCCAGGACTCTCTGACTTTATGATGTAAACCTTTATCTTATATGGTGACTCCTACAACTTTTTATACTCAACCAGTCTATAATGAAGGACTAATGCTGAAGTTCCAATACTTTGGCCACCTGATGGAAAGAGCCTACTTTTCCTACATCAGGAAAAGACCCTGATGTTGGGAAAGATTGAAGGCAGGAGGAGAAGGGGGAGACAGAGGATGAAGATGGTTGGATGGCATCATCAACCCAATGGACATGAGTTTGAGCAAACTCCAGGAGATGCTGAAGGACAGAGAAGACTGACATGCTGAGGTCCATGGCGTTGCAGAGTCGGACACGACTGAGCGACTGAACAACAACAACGGTTCCTTCAAGGTCCACACAGTGATGGCCTTTCCCTAAAGTCTTTTTAGATCACCTGATCTGGGTCCTGTACCACTTTGAACCTTTAATATACAGCTTTAGTTTAGTCTTTAATGTACTTGTTTCCCCTCCTGGATTGTGAAGATCCAACCTTCATGGGAAATACAAATTATATCCCATAATATTTAGTATAAAGATTTGGCCTGTACCCTGGATGTGAGAGTTGGCAGTAGAAGAGAAAAAAAGGTAGTATGAAGTGAGTATTGCCTTAGAAGCAGGAGTAAGTAGGATGGATGAAGCAGGAGTTGACATGAAAAGACCATCCAGGTTACACGAAAGACCAAAAACAGTGAGATTGGAAAAGTAGGTAACGGATAAAATGAGGGTTTGGACTTTACTCTGCAGATGTGGGAACCAATCAAAAACTAGCTTGATTAAGAAGATGACTGAGACCATCTCTAAATGTGAAATTGATGATGAGTAATTTAGCAGTATATTTTCCCCTTATTTTATTTGGATCATGTCAACCTATCAATCAGTACAAAAGAGCACTGGGTCATATTTTAGGTGACACATTTCCCCTAAATTTCCTGGAGATTTTCTGAAAGTGGTAGATAACTCATGAAGGGAACGTCTTCCTGAGTCATGTGATGGTGGATATCTGGATAGCGCTGTCTTGCTGCCAGTGTGAAAAGTAGTCAGACCAAAGTTCCTGCTAACGCTCCCTCAGCCTTTTCCCAAATGGAAAAGAGGTGGAGGATAAGATGGGATGGGAACAAACTTGGAAGATTTAGGATCCCCTCTGAAAGTGAAAGTGTTAGCTGCTCAGTCCTATCCAACTCTTTGCAACCCCATGGACTGTAAGCCACCAGGATCCTCTGTCCTTGGAATTTTCCAGGCGAGAATACTGGAGTGGGTTGCCATTTCCTTTGCCAGGGCATCTTCTGGACCCAGGGGTTCAAACCCGGTCTCCTGCATTGGCAGGCAGATTCTTTACCGTTTGAGCCACCAGGGAAGCCCTGGGATCCTTCTGGTAAGTCTATCCTGAAGGCTTTCTAAAAGGCCTGAACTACCTGGAGAGGCCTTGTTTACCAAAGGAAAGATAGACGTTGGTCAGTTCATTTGATTCCTTCATTACTCATGGTAAAAAATAAAGAGTATTGTAACTTTTATATTCCCAGTATGCCAAGGTTAGCAAATCAGAAGGGTCTCTAAGTGTCTATGGCTGTGCATGTATATTGTATTTTAGGTATCTTATCCTAAACCATACAGGGTATACTTCATTGTACTCGCCTAATATTTATACCTAACAATTTTAGATTTCCTTTTATTATCTGTGACTTTGATGAAATTATTATCAGTAGAGCACAGAGATTAATTATACCAGCTCAGGACCCATGTTGCCTGAGTTGTGATCCCAGGTTCTCCACTTAACAGCAATGTGATCTTTTGTAAGTTATTTAACCCCTCTCCCTCATTTTCCTCATCTGTTTGATGGGGATAATAATTTACTTCTCTCTGTCTTTGGAAGAATTAAATGAATGAATTTATTGTTCATTTGCTAAAAGTAAAATTGTTAGAATAGTATCTGGTACACAAGTTATCAATACATATGACTTCTTATAGTGTTGTAAATGAGGGAAAGCAGCTAAAGGTGAAGTGACTCAGGTAGTTACCCAATAAGATTACTACACTAGATTGTTGTTGTTTAGTCACTCAGTTGTGTCCAGCTCTTTGCAACCCCATGGACTGTAGCCTGCCAGGCTCCTCTGTGGTGGAGTTTGACCCAGTGATTGAACTGATAGAACTGATCCTCTGTAATGTGTTTGACCCAGTGATTGAACCCTGGTCTCCTAGATTGCAGGGAGACTCTTTACCATCTGAACCAGCTGGGAAGCCCCACTCTAGCTAGGATTAGTGTTTCTCATTTCAGGATTTAGTCCACAGAAATAGCTGTTTCCTAGACCAAAGGTTGGGAAACTTCCTCAAAGGGCCAGATCAGATAGCAAATATTTTATACTCTGTAGACCTTACTGTCTCTGTTGCATCTTCTCAACACTGCCATTGTGTTCTGCAAAAGCAGCCATAGACAATATGTAAACAGGTGGCAGACCACATTGCCCTGCATACAGACTCCTGCTTTAGATGCTTGTCTAACATGAATAGAGCTTCAAATTCCATTTAGAGTATGAAATATGGCATTATTATAAGAAGCAGTAACTTCCCTTCCTAACTCCTAGAGAATTCCATGGACTGTGAGTCCATGGAGTCACAGAGTCAGACACAACTGAGCAAATTTCACACTTTCACTTCCCTTCCTAACAATTATTAGTCTGACATGTTGCTTTCCATTATGATGGGCATGCTTTACAGCATCAAAGGGATTTAGAAGGTAAGCAGTAGTGATAAATGTGTTTTCCATCTCAAAGGGATATACGGAAGTCATTTATTTAGTGGTTTGGAGAATTTTCTTGGTATTTGAAATCTGAGATTTGGGCAGGTTGTTAAGGGTTTGTGTTATTAAATGGATGCAAATATACTGGGTTTTGCTTTTTTTTTTTTGTAATTTCTGAGAAGGAAAGGCTTGTGAATCATATAAAAAGTTGTTTGTAATTATCCTTGTCATTACACTAAGGGTTTTTCTGCTAGGAATGTAATTTGCATGGGTTTCGATTTTTTGATGGCTTAACTTTTCAGTTTAATAATGTGTTCTTGTTTTTAAATTAAACTTGTCAGTCAGCCTCTTTGTGAGCAGCTGACTGTGTTGGTTAGTTTGTATTTATAGTTACTCTGTTTCTGAGGAAATAACTGAAGTCTCTTGAATTTGGTCAAAACTGCATCACAAAGGGTATCTTTGATTTACTTAAACAAGGCTCATGATGGAAACTCAAAAAATCTCATAGTTCATGTTTATAAATGTTATTATGTATTCAGTTCTGGTTGGGCCAATAATCAGAGTTCTGTGCTGAGGGAAGGCTTGAATGTTCCCAGTGCTTCTTATTAATAGTTAACATGAATTCCTCTGGAGCAAGTTCAGGCACCACTTTCTTATATAATACTCGTAAAAAATCGTTTTCTAATTTTACATATGACTTTGAGGTGAGTCTTAAAGAACATAGTTAGGTCTTCTTCTTCTCCTTAAATTGTTTCACTCTTTTTTCTCCGTTCAGGTAGTCCTGACATGTAAAGCATCTAAACCCTGTACATGTAATTTCTAACAAGGGCCACCCCCCACCGAAGGTTTCCCCACCTCTGCAATATCCACGAGTCCTCCCCAGCCTAGCTTTGTGTCCTCACTATGAATCAGTCCTCATAACAGTGGAGGGGGCCCTCATTCTGCTCTTTGTTCAGGGCACCGGGTGGGAAGGAAGGGCAGGCCTGGCTCTGGTCAGCTTAGACACAGGCTGACCTGTGCTCTGGGACCCAGGCTGGGACCCACATTTTCCCATAAGGGGCTCTGTTAGAGATGGTGGTTGGGATTTGGTGTGATTATGCTTCTAGATCAGCAGTGTTATGAGCTCATTAGGATTTCTGCCCTAGCTTTTAATGCAATCCCTGTTTAGTTTGAATCCNTGTTTGTAATTATCCTTGTCATTACACTAAGGGTTTTTCTGCTAGGAATGTAATTTGCATGGGTTTCGATTTTTTGATGGCTTAACTTTTCAGTTTAATAATGTGTTCTTGTTTTTAAATTAAACTTGTCAGTCAGCCTCTTTGTGAGCAGCTGACTGTGTTGGTTAGTTTGTATTTATAGTTACTCTGTTTCTGAGGAAATAACTGAAGTCTCTTGAATTTGGTCAAAACTGCATCACAAAGGGTATCTTTGATTTACTTAAACAAGGCTCATGATGGAAACTCAAAAAATCTCATAGTTCATGTTTATAAATGTTATTATGTATTCAGTTCTGGTTGGGCCAATAATCAGAGTTCTGTGCTGAGGGAAGGCTTGAATGTTCCCAGTGCTTCTTATTAATAGTTAACATGAATTCCTCTGGAGCAAGTTCAGGCACCACTTTCTTATATAATACTCGTAAAAAATCGTTTTCTAATTTTACATATGACTTTGAGGTGAGTCTTAAAGAACATAGTTAGGTCTTCTTCTTCTCCTTAAATTGTTTCACTCTTTTTTCTCCGTTCAGGTAGTCCTGACATGTAAAGCATCTAAACCCTGTACATGTAATTTCTAACAAGGGCCACCCCCCACCGAAGGTTTCCCCACCTCTGCAATATCCACGAGTCCTCCCCAGCCTAGCTTTGTGTCCTCACTATGAATCAGTCCTCATAGCAGTGGAGGGGGCCCTCATTCTGCTCTTTGTTCAGGGCACCGGGTGGGAAGGAAGGGCAGGCCTGGCTCTGGTCAGCTTAGACACAGGCTGACCTGTGCTCTGGGACCCAGGCTGGGACCCACATTTTCCCATAAGGGGCTCTGTTAGAGATGGTGGTTGGGATTTGGTGTGATTATGCTTCTAGATCAGCAGTGTTATGAGCTCATTAGGATTTCTGCCCTAGCTTTTAATGCAATCCCTGTTTAGTTTGAATCCTTCTGTAAGCAGCTCAAGGAACCAATTCTCCAACTTAAATCTTGGATCAAAGTATAAAACAGTTAAATGAGCAATCACTCTGCCCGCTACCACACATCTCTTCATCTTTGCCTCTGTTCTTAGAAACACCTGTTGGGTAGGGTTCCCAAACACTCACTTTAAAAATTGCTGATGAAGATTCCTGTTTACTTTTGGAGCACACAGTAGTCTTAAAATCAGGTTTGCTTATGTATGCATCATTAATTGCTTAAATTTACCTGGATTGGTGTGTATGTGTGGGTCATATATGAAGTCAGCTTTTGAGGAGGTTGAATGGACAGAAGCTTACCTGAGCTGAGAAATTCCTTCAAGACAGCCTCTGTCCACCATTCATGCCTAAATTGCGTTGCATTTTATTTCAGTGTTAAGCACCTGCCTCTTCTGAAGCTTTGTTTGTTTAATGAAAATGTTCTCAAGATCCATATCCATTAAGTTGTTGGAATCTTTGAGCTGATCTTATTGCTTCTGTGTTTAATTAAGCATGTGAGGTCACTGGCTTCTAAAAAGGACAGAGAGAAGGACACAGCTAAACTCCTGTTTCATAATTTTGTCTAGAGCTGGTCCTGATCATATGTACATTTGAAAAGCACATGTGAGATCATGCCTCTAGCATTTGACATGATGGAGACACTCAACTTTCTCATTTGGATGGAAGTAGTTATGAGATATTGGGACATTTACTATTCCTCAGTATTCTTTCACAACCAGAATATATGATACTACTGTAATGGTGAGGATATTCATGCCCAAATATATAGTACTGGGAATTTTTTTGTAAGTATATGCTATTTAAAAGAAATATGGGAATCAGAATCACAAGTCTAAAAAACAGTATGTTTCTACATACTGTTTATGTATTATTCTTGTTGGAAAAGAAAATAATAAGCTTCTTCCTTTTTTTAAACCTTAACAACTAAGTGTTGGTGAACAATGCTTAATTCATTTACTCTGGAAACATAAAGCACCTAACCTATTCCAGGTACTTTGTGATATAAAAATTAATGATGGTAGTTTTCTGCTGAAATTCAGGTTTCAAGGAATATATGAAGTTGTGGCCAGTAACTGAGGAAGTAAGGAAGAATGAATGCTGGAAGGGGGGAAGGAAGAAGAGGAAGGGAGAAGAAGGAACAGTGGAAGGATAGGTGGAAGGAAATTAGTTAAATCTGTTGGTCCTTAACACATTTTATTATTTTATTCATTTTTTAATTTTTACTTAATTAAAAATGTATCTATTTGACTGCACTGGATCTTAGTTGTAGCACACGGATTCTTTGATCTCCATAGTGGCGTGCAGGATCTTCAGTTGCAGCATGAGAACTCTTGTTTGCAGCCTGTGGAATCTAGTTCTTTGATCAGGGATCAAACCCAGATCCCCTGCATTGGGAACACAGAGTCTTAGCCACTGGACCACCAGGGAAGTCCCACATTTTTTTTTTTTAAATTGCACACATGTTAGCTAGTTTGATATTCTTGGCTTATAAATAATTCACCATCTATAGGTCTTTTTATGGTTTGTCATAGTTTGAAGTGGGTTTTAATTTATCTCCTTTGTGTTTGTTTCTTTTCAGTATAAAAAGAACTTCATGGATCAGATTGCTAACAAGTACATGGAAGATTTGAAGAGCTGAAGAAAAAAAATTCACTGTTAAACTTGCTTTTTAAAATGTAAGCAAACTCTCTTCACTGTTGTTCATTTGTGTCATCTTCATAGCCTGCAATTACCTTTCTGTATACTCAGTGTGTAAATTTTTTTCCCAATAGTAAAGTTGCTCGTCTGCATGGTCTGCTCATAAAGTCTATGATAATTTATGACCCATTCCTCTCCTTAAAATTTTTTAAATTCTAAAAGTAATATGACTAACATAGGTGGTTGTAGAACTTAGTCACGTTGTGACAGTCAGTGAGTAAATCTTTCTTTGCCGTCAAGAGGGAAAAGAGACCTGGTAGCACATAGAAAGCACCGCCCTTTTCGCAAATCCTCTGTTGCTCCTTACCCTAGAGGTTTTTTTAGTGTACCATGTAAGTCAGTGAGAATTGTTGGTCAACCTGTTAATGAAGCCATAGACTTAGAGAAGTGAGGTGTTTCCAATATAAGCTTATTTATCTTTTCCTCCTTGTTTCTATTGCTCTGTAATAGTAGTGATACTTAGCTATGTATTGAACTTCTGTGAAAAGACAAGCACTCGACTGATTCAATTCAATCAATGTTCATTCAGCAAATGCTTTTTCTGAGTGCTTGTCATGTGCCAGGCACTGCTCTGACACCATCACCTTGTGCTATACTTGGGGCAGCCTTGCAGAGTAGGAGCCCATATTTTAGTGATGGTGATCCAGGTGAGTGTACTGAGGTTCAAAGGGAGGTAAGGAGGCTACAGACGAGCACACAGCTAGGAAGGGGAGGAACCTAGAGTGAACACCATGCTGTCTGACTTTTCTCATTTGCCATTTTCTAAATAATGTAGAAATCCTCATCCTGGCTCAGTTGTTGAGTTGAATTCCAGGTTCAGACTGGAACCTTCTGGGTTGTATTCTTAATAGGAATGTGGTCCTGATTCTTCTAAACCTTGGCTATAGTCACAACAAGAAAGGAAGTTAGAGAAACATCTTCCCAAGTTTGAGAGGTACTTTTGGTATCTAGAGGGGGAGTTAAGAAATCTAATGTCTAGACTGACCTTTCCCCGAATTTCTGTGTGTTTTTGAGATACTTAACATCCTCGGGAAACAGTTACTATTAAGGAGAGCAGACCAGATGTTCTCCAGGGTCTCTTTCAGTAGGCTTTTTATTGAAGTATCTTATACACAGAACAAAGTACACAAATTGTAAGTGTTTGGCTTCATGGAATGATTGTTACAAAGTGCACACATCTGTGTAACCACTGCAAGAAAACAGAAAGTTACCAGCCCCTCCAACTCTCCTCCCCTAATGCTCCCTTGAGTAACCAATTTCCTGATTTCTAATGCCATTGATACAATTTTGCCTATTTTTATCATTTATATAAATAGAATCATATAGTTTATATTCTTTTGTGTCTGGCTTATTGTGCTTATGTTTGTGAAATTCCTGTACGATGTTGTATATAGTTAATTTGTTAATTTATTTCATTCTCCTTAACTGTCATGGTATTCAGTTGTACATGTATTTTATCGTTGCTGGCTATTTCAGTAGTTTCCAGTCTGAATGTATTACAAACAGTGCTCTCCAGGGAATGTTTTTGTGCACATCTTTTGGTGATGATTTTGTTTTGGTCAGGGACTAAATTCAAGCAATTTGAATTCAGCAGCCCTGTGGAGTGATGTTGAGGTAAGCGTCTTTCAAAGCAGACAAGTGGATTTTAGGAAGGCAGGTGATGTGTCTGCTTCAGCATGATGTTCTGAATGTTGCTGGTCAGAAATTTGGAATCCTCTTGAGGGTGTGGCTGGGCAGAAACCCTCTATGATAAGTGTGTGATGATGTAAGGTTTGCTCTCCTGGCAGTGCAGGGCTTTGATTCGTTTCAGAAAGGTACGATAGAGCAGAGAAGTCAGATCCAGAAGACAAATGTGTCTGGGCTACCCTAGAAATGGTTAGGATATGTCACCCGCCAGATCAAGAATCTGGAAAAGTGATAACCCAGGGGAAGAACCAGCTTGTGAGACCTGAAGAGTCTAGGAAATGAACAGAGAAATAAAAATTTATTTCAACAGGCAGGTGGGAGCTCTCAAAGCATTTTTAGACAAATTTATTAAGTCTGATGAAACTGTTGGTCTCTCAGTTATGTCCAACTCTTTGCAACTCCATGGACTGTAGTCCACCAGGCTCCTCTGTTCATGGGATTCTCCAGGCAAGAATACTGAAGTGAGTAGCCACCCCTTTCTCCAGGGAATCTTCCTGACCCAGGGATTGAACCTGGGTCTCCTGCATTGCAGGCAGATTCTTTACTGTCTGAGCCACAAGGGAAGCCCTTGTTAAGTCTAACTCCTGTTTTAAGGAAGCTTTGAAAAACCAGTCCCTAAAGGATGACTCTTGAGTCAAGAATGAACTTAATGAAAATTACCAAACTAAGAACAAATGTATTTTTCAAGTAAATACAGGATGTGAGTGTGTGGGCTTTGCCAGGAGACTGTTCTGTGTCAGATCACAGCTTCACTTTCTTTCCCTGTAATCTTTCCCACCAGCTTCCTGATCTGTAAAATGGGGATATTGACACACCCACCTTGTAATTTCCTGTGACAGGGTACTTCCATAGTGCCAGGAGTGTGCTGGGTGTATTGCACTGGCACTAAAAATGATAGCCATGATATTATTTGTCTGATTTTTACTGTGATATTACATGTTTGACTGCATCGGATACTTGGTAGCAGCTTTCAGATTATTTTTTTAAAGTATGAGATTAACGTAGTTTTTTTTTCAAGTGTGGAGAACGCTAACAGAAATATTTTCCGACTTGCCTCGCCTTAAACTGAAACTCAGAGGAAAGCTGAAGGGAAACATTGTCTGTGTGTCCTTGGCAGGTCCCTCCCCAGCATGAGTCAGTAAAGACACTTCTGGTTGTTGCCACTGCTTTACTTGGTTGTTTCAAGAAGAGACCAGACGAGCTAAGATTCACAAGAGAGCTGGGTCATTTTGCACAAAAGAAAATCATGATTTTATTTATTTCTCTGTCAACTCATAACAGGCATTTTGCAAGTAAGTGTATGTATGTAGCAGGGAGCTTTAGCGAGAGGCTCTGTGGGTGATTCACTACAGACCGCAGCTGGTATAGGGTGTCCATTCCAACTGACTGTGGCTAGTGACATCTTTCCACCTGTTGGTAAATTCTGGACTAACTTTTGGGGCGTCTTTTGTAAATTAAGCATAATTTTGCCCTCGGTGAGATCATGAGCTCACAAATGAATATTTGTTCTACGAAGGAAACTTTTAGAGTTAGTTTTAAGTCTAAGACAACATTTGACCCAAGACTGAAATTCTAGTTCTGAATTCTCTACAAATGATCTGTGGGACTTCAGGTATAGCATTAATTCAGGGTCTCAGTTTTCTCATCTGTAAAATTAGAAAGTTAGACTTTGAGGCAAAGGAAGATTCTGTGAATCTCTAAATTTAATAAGTATCTAGTTAGGGGTATAGTTTTATTTTTCTAAAAGCTGTATTCTTTCATGGCTTTTCCCAAGTCAGAAGGTCTTATGACAGCATATTTTGGCACTTAATGATAGTAGAGGAAGGAACAGTTTTAAGATATGACCTAAGTTCACAAAACAGTTAATGTCCACTGCAGATAAAAAACAAATGACCTGACTGTTGTGATTGACGTAAACTTATGTAAGTATATATAAATTCACTTTCACACTGGCATTTACTTTAACCAGCTTTCATACACTTGCTTTATTCATTAAAGGATGTTTATGTTAAACAACATAAATAAATATTCAAGACACTGTATATGGCATAACTGGATTATGGAAACTGCGTTGGCTTTATCTCATGTATATATGTAAATTCTCAGTTCTCACATTACATTCCCACAGTTGGGTGTGTCACAAATTTGTGTTTGTTTTGTTGTTCCACATATTGAAGAAATTATATGTTAAAAATTATATTTGAAAACGAAATACTGGATTCAATTGAATTAATAAGAATCCTAAATAGTGTTATCACTATTACTTTTAAGTAATACTCAAAATAATTGCTTTTAGGTTTTGAGCTCTGTGTTCTTATACCCAAGGGTTCTTGTTGTTCAGTCCCTAAGTCATGTCTGACTCTTTATTACCCCAGGGACTGCAGCTCTCTTGGTATTTACTCAAACTCATATCCATTGAGTTTGTGATGTCATCCAACCATCTCATCCTCTGTCATCACCTTCTCTTTCTGCCTTCAATCTTTCCTAGCATCAGGGTCTTTTCTAATGAGTCAGCTCTTCCCATCAGGTGGGCAAGTATTGGAGCTTCAGCTTCAGCATCCGTCCTGCCAGTGAATATTCAGGGTTTATTTCCTATAGGATCAACTGGTTTGATCTCCTTGTAGCCCAAGTGACTCTCGAGAGTTCTCCAGCACCACAATTTGAAAGCATCAATTTTTGGGAACTCAACCTTCTTTATGGTCCAACTCTCACATCCGTACACCCAGGTGTATGCTAATAGCTGACACAGGAGGGCATATAGGAAATATTTAAAGTAAACTGAAAACTTTGGAATATTTGTGCTTTGACCCATTTAGTTGTTCTGGCAACTGGCAAACAGAAGAAATACCATTTGCCTAGTGTGCAGGCAACACCCTGGCCTCTCTGATGTAATCACTGGTGATGGTGGTGAAAGCTCTCTGGTGATACTAGCCTTGAGGCTGAACAGACCAAGTACAGGAATGAGGTGGGGGCTCATCAAAGCCTCTTCAGCAGGCGGAGGAAGGCTATGGGAATGTGCAGGTAACTCTCAGGCTTCCCATGGGATCATTCTACCTGCTCGTGCAGTAGTTTCTCAGAGGTGATTTTTAGCCACTGAGACCGTGTTCTTTCCCAGAGAACTTCCCCTTTTGTGCTCTCTGTCTGTACCCTTCTTCCAGCCTCTATCATTTTATTTATTTATTTTTCTTTTGCCTGTGCTAGGTCTTCATTGCTTGTGGCAAGTAGGGGCTACTCTGCATTGCGGTGCACAGGCTTCTCATTGTAGTGGCTTATCTTGTTGTGGAACACAGGCTCTCGGCATGGAGGCTTCAGCAGTTGTGGTGCCTGGGCTTAGTTGCCCCAAGGCATGTCGAATCCTCCTGGACCAGGGATCAAATCTGTGTCTCCTGCCTTGGCGGGCGAACTCTTAACCTCTGGACCACCAGGGAAGGTCCCTATCACTTTAATTATTACGGGGGATTTGAAGTTTTCTAACTCCTGACTACATATTTTGGACCAGATATTCCTTATTCTAGACAATTTGTACTACACATTCTGAAAATACTACTTGGAGATGGCTATCTTGTTCGGAGTCATGTGTTACATATGTGGTTTTGTCTTGCGCTTCTTTGATTCCTCATAGCCTGAGATAATACATAAATAAATTTATTCATTAAATTTACAAAAGCTTTTCCTTTCCATTTTTCTTCCCTCTAGTAATCTCTCACTGTCTCATGAAGTATCTAAGATCACCTTTGCAATCAAATGGAGATTTAGTTGGGCGTTAGAATCCCTTAAGCATTTCCGAGTGTGAGTGTGAATAGATGGAGTTCAAGGGCTGCTGGAAGTTCTTGTCTCAACTGGCTGAAGTCATAGTCATCTATTTATTCTTGGTTGTTCCTTTTCCCCTCGCTTCTTGGGAAACTGATGGTCAGTGCCTTTGACTTTTTCTCTCCTTAATCCAGATATGCAAGAGGGTAACTGTTGACAGAGAGAAGGAAAATGTTTACATATTTAAATAACCAAATGTGTAGGGGGCATGTGTGCGGGCTTGTACATGCACAGGCTCTGTAACTGCAAGTGGCATCTGTTTCTCTTAAGTCACCATGCATATCCACAGTTAACGAGGAGGCCCTAGCATCTATAATGGCACTCAGGTATGTATTTTCATCAGTGTTTTAAGGAGGAATTGGGTTGGTGGGAGTTCTAACTCTCATCTTAGTGGATCTACAGTTTAAAATTATGATATTTTCACGGATATATTAAAAATGGATAACCAACAAGGACTATGGAACTCTGCTCAATTTTATGTGGCAGTCTGGATGGAAGTGGAATTTGGGGGAAAATAGATACAAGTTTATGTATTGGCTGAGTCCCTTTGCTGTTCACCTGAAACTATCACAACATTGCTAGTGGGCTATACCCCAATACAAAATAAAAATAAATAAAATTGTGATGTTTTGGGGAAACCTGGGTTCTGGCACCAGAATTTCAGTTAGCCAGGATCTCCATTGCTTTGAGAGTGAAGAAGTGAGATAAGTATTTTCAGTCATTCTTAAATCTATTACTTAGTAGTAGCTCAGGGCTTTGTGCTGAAGTTAAAGCTTCAATACTTTGGCCATCTGATGTGATGAGCTGACTCGTTGGAAAAGAATCTGATTCTGGGAAAGACAGACTGAAGGAAAAGGAGAAGAGTGCGGCAGAGAATGAGATGGTTGGACAGCATCATTGACTCAGTGGATGAGTCTGAGCAAGCTCCGGGAGCTAGTGAAGGACTGGGAAGTCTGGCATGCTGCAGTCCCTGGGGATGCAGAGACTTAGGGACTGAACAGCCACAAACACAGGACTTTGTGCATCAGAATCACAGAACTGAAGTTGGATCCTCAGGATGTGTTCAGTGTTCCTTACATACTATAATGCTGGCCTCTCCCAGAGATGCCCCAACCAAGAGGCGACTTAAATTAGGGGTGTGGCAGTTCACAGCCGTTGTAGCAGGATCCATTTAGTCTTCAGGCAGTAAAGAAAGTGTTCTATCTCCTTTTAAATATTACGTTGCATTCAGAGTTTGAAATAGCCTTGACAGTTTCCTGTGGCCATTACTTTGAACCGAGGTGTAATGCCTTGCTGATAACTGACTCCCAAGTTTGGTACAAAAGTTGTGTTTTTTTTTTTTTTTTTGCCTGTGTTTTAAGTTTGTATTTCAAAATACATGTTGTTGTACCATCATCTTTCCTTGTTTGTATGTTCGTCTTTACTTTATTCTCTTACCTTCGTAGTAGTAATTATGCTTGGCTTTAGATACTTGTGCCATTTGATACTGTGATATTAAGAGATTTTAAAAGAAAAGGTCATCAGCTGTCTTTCTGGGCTATACTGGGCATTATGTACTATATTTATTTTGGGCCTAGCTTTTCTTGCCCTTGGTTTTTGATTAGCTGTTCCTCCTCCTTGCCGTGGCCTCTCATCTTGCCTGGAAGTGTTTCAGGAGATCTGTTTGGATGACTGTTTTGCTTAACAGATAAACACTATCTCAACCTTGGGAGAGAGTCAAGATGACAGGATGGAACTCTCCATTAATGCTTCTGGATCTAGGGCATGAAATCCCTGGAACAGAGAGTCTGGCCTCTTAGTATAGTATACTCATGTCGGGAAATTGTTTCATGCTTTGAGATTAGCTTTTACAAGGGAAATGTGGGATTCTGGGGCATTCTCAAAAGTTTTGCATAATTTGGTGGGACTTAAAGTGTCTTTGCTAGTTGCTAAGTCACTTCAGTCGTGTCCGACTCTGTGCGACCCCATAGACTGCAGCCCACCAGGCTCCCCCGTCCCTGGGATTCTCCTGGCAAGAACACTGGAGTGGGTTGCCATTTCCTTCTCCAATGCATGAAAGTGAAAGGTGAAAGTGAAGTCACTCAGTCATGTCTGACTTAGCGACCTCATGGACTGCAGCCTACCAGGCTCCTCCGTCCATGGAATTTTCTAGGCAAGAGTACTGGAGTGGGATGCCGTTGCCTTCTCCTAAAGTGTCTTACTGTTTATAAATTAAAGAATGATAATTTGACTAAAAAAGTGGGCTTTTTGGTTCTTCAGGGTCTAAATTGATCTTAGCTGAGGTCTGGCACAGACCACTCCTTTCAGGGAGCTTTCACTAAGATTACTGGGGTTCTCAAAAAAACAAGTATTGTATAAAGCAGAAAATAAATGGTCTTCAAGGAGTATCAGGCCATTAAGCCACGTCTCCCAAGAGAAAACGGTAATGCCCCCAATACCCATTTACTTTGACTTTCTCTGAGAGACTGTGTCTGAGTGACTCTTCAGGGACAGAAAAAACCAACTAACTCTACTGAAGTGTTACAATACCCAGAAGGTGGTTTCTTTTTTCTTTTTTGTCATTTCTTTAAAAAAAATTGAAATACAGTTGACATACAGTAAAGTTAGTTTTAGATATACTTGCAAGATGGTTTGATGTGTGCATACATTGTGAAATGATCAATGGACATGAACTTGGAAAACTCTGGGAGATAGTGAAGGACGGGGAAGCCTGGTGTGCTGCAGTCCATGGGGTTGCAAAGAGTCAGACACAAGTGAGCAGTTGAACAACAGCAGCAACAGTGAAATGCTCACCATGGTAAGTCTGGGAACCATCTGTCCCCAAGGCTGTTATAACACCATTGACCATAATTCCTTAATGCTGTGTGTTACATCCCCATGACTTACTTGTTATATAACTGGAGGTTTGTACCTCTCAGTCCCCTTCACCTATTTCACCCACCTCCACTTCCTCCTTGCTCTGACAGCCAGCCGTTCATTCTCTTTATCTCTGAATCTGTTTTCATTTTGTTTGTTTGTTTTTTAGGTTCAACTTATAAGTGAGATTATGTGATATTTGACTGTTTTCACTCAGCAGAAAGTGATTTCTGCTTCCTCACTTTGTGGTCTTACTGACTCCTCAGGAGGTAGAGCTGGAAAAAAAGAAAAATCAGTGTGTTATGGCTGGTTCTTTGCACTGAAAATCCAGCTGATTCTTGTTATTTGTAGTAGTTACTGTCTGTAAAGTTGCCAGAACTCTGAATTAGTGCTTACTGAGCCATTGCCCCTAGCAGATACACAGGCTTAGGTTCCTGTGAGCTTCTCTCACAGTGTTTTCCCAACTGCCCAATGCATAACCTTGTTTCTGTTGCAGGGGACCTTCTTTCATGCTGTTGACACATTAACATTGAACTCATGATGAACAGCACTGTAACTCATGCTTGAACTAAGCTTTTCTGACACATACATTTTCTCTACCAGGCTCAACACAGCTTTTCTTGCACTTAGAAATGCTGAAGTGCTTGGGAACCATCTTAAACACTGAAATCACCAACTAAAAGCATGTGAGTGTGAAACATGACAAGGGATAGATCATGGAACACTTATTAGATTTTTTTTGGCCGCACCATGTAGTATGTGGGACCCTAGTGCCCTGACCAGGGATCAAACCTGTGTCCCCATCAGTGGAAGCTTGGAGTCTCAACCACCGAACTGCCAGGGAAGTCCCTGGGACACTTACTTGTAGTAGGAGAGCTGAGCTGAAACAAGAAGGCAGAGCATTGCCTTGTTCAGCCTCAGCTGGGACTGTGCACATGGGCAATTAAATTTTTTGCTGCTCTGTGTATGGCCATGAACAGCAGAAGCACCACTGATAATGGTTTTGGGGTTACAAATAAATTTTAGCTAGTGGGAAAATTCATAAACATCTACTGTATAATATAAGCAAAATAATTCTAGATATTGTAGCAGGAATCTCCTTCAGCTCAGCTTTATAGCTAATGTAGAAAGCCAGTCATTCAAGGTAAAAATGTATTTCAAGTTTGTGCTATAACCAATATCCAGAACACATTTTTTAAATAGCGTCATGTAAAAGTGATTTTAGAAAAGGCAGAGGAACCAGAGATCAAATTGCCAACATCTGCTGGATCATCGAAAAAGCAAGAGAGTTCTAGAAAAACATCTATTTCTGCTTTATTGACTATGCCAAAACCTTTTACTGTGTGGATCACAGTAAACTGTGGAAAATTCTGAGAGAGATGGGAATACCAGACCACCTGACCTGCCTCTTGAGAAACCTACATGCAGGTCAGGAAGCAACAGTTAGAACTGGACATGGAACAACAGACTGGTTCCAAATAGGAAAAGGAGTACTTCAAGGCTGTATGTTGTCACCCTGCTTATTTAACTTCTATGCAGAGTATATCATGAGAAGCACTGGACTGGAAGAAACACAAGCTAGAATCAAGATTGCCGGGAGAAATCTCAGTAATCTCAGATATGCAGATGACACCACTCTTATGNTAGACTCTACTTCATCTATGTTTGAGTGAGAAAGTGAGGGAGGAGGGCAGAGGCCAACTTAGTTTCTGCACCCACTCCCCAAATACAGAAGAGGGGCACAGTCAGTACTGGGGGACAGTTTCAGAACTTAAAAGGTTGGCTGCTGCTTTCGGAGAGTAAGGGTGGGATATGTGGCATGAGCAAGGGGCTTGATTGTAATAATACTTGGTTATTTCCCGGTGGTAGAATTAAAAAACGTGAAGGTGGATGTGGACAGGTATGGAGGAATGCATTGTTGAGGACCTTGTATTCTTTGAGCTTCCCAGCTAGGCTTTGGCCTTATTCCTGAGGTTGTCTGTATTATTTTATGCCAGTTCTGTTACCTGGATCTCTGTCCTTGTTGTCCTTGTTCTCCTTTGACAGTCTCTTCAATAACATGAGGTGCCTTGATGTTTTCTAGACTTGGAGCTTTGCTTTTCCTTGTCATCCTGCTCTGCTGACACCCCTGCTGACCTCACTAGGTCCGCCCACTTCCTGGTCTGCCCTTCCCTTCCCAGTGGCATCATGGAATTCTGAGGGGATTGGTGAGATATCTGGGGGGCACTTTATGGGTGGAGATAGTAAGTCTTTCATTGTCTGCTTCCCAAATGTGCAAATTCTGAGGACAACTGGGTCATGTAGGATTGAAGGCAGTCAGTTGGTTGCAGAGGCTAAACAAAAATTAACCTTTCCAACAGTAGAATCATCTTAACAAATGTAGTTAAAGCAACTGCCAGCCTGGTCTAAACTGTGGGGCTGTGGGGTACTGTTTTTGGGTCAATCAGTGATTCTCAGAAAGGGAGTAGGGCTTTCACTCAGAGTTTCCAAGGAATGGAGTGCATATGTACTTGGAAAGAGTACATGTTATGTTTAAAAAAAAAATTTTTTTTCCACTTAAGTATAGTTGATTTACGATGCTGAAAAAGCGTGTTCCTAAATTAATATTGCTTAGAACTTTTTCGGTCACTTAAAAAAAAAACTTCGAGTTACAAATAGCATTCAAAGAAACCATACTGTTTTTATATTTATCCAAAAAGAAGCATAGGTTTCAACACACACACACACACACACACACACACACACACACGAAAAGGAAAAAAAGCCAAGAAACACTGGTCTCACTTAAAGAACTCGAGCTCATTGGAATCTATTAGTTGCTAAAAGATCTTTTTCAAACATTTTTCTGTCTTTATTTCCACTTAAGAAGATTATATTTAACGTTTGCTACGTTTGCTCAGTATCAGTACAATGCTTTTGCTGTTGTACTGGTTAAATTTCTCATGCTCTTGATTCATCACTCAGTCGTGTCCAACTCTGCGACCCATAGACTGTAGCCCGCCAGGCTCCTCTGTCCGTGGGATTCTCCAGGCAAAAATGCTGGAGTGGGTAGCCATGCCCTCCTCTAGGGGATCTTTCTGACCCAGGGACTGAACCCAGGTCTCCTGCATTGCCAGGTGGATTCCTTATCACTGAGCCACCTGGTCAGTCCCACTGGTTAAATTTCTAGGTTTTGTTAGATTATTTTCGGTCAGTCTTTTTCAGGAGTTATGATGCCCTGGTGTGAAAAATAGGCAGATTTGGAATTGGGGAGACACCATCTATACTCTACAGAGGCCACATGGCAGGTGACCACAGATGCCACACATTCCATGAGTGTTTGGGGTCCTAGGTTAATTCTGGGGAGCTCAGGTCAGGAGCAGCCTCCTCTGTGTTCTTGCCTGGAGAATCCCATGAATGGAGGAGCCTGGTAGGCTACAGTCCACGGGGTCGAGAAGAGTCGGGCACGACTGAGCGACTTCACTTTCACTTTTAATTTAGGTCAGGAGCAGCCTCCTCTGTAGCATTTATTGGCCACTTACTGCATGCCAGGTCCTAGTCTAAGCACTTTGTATGTGCTTATTGTTTAATCTTCACAGCTCCCCAGTCAGTTAAGCATCGTTAGTTGCCCTGTTTTACCAAGTACCCTGGAAAAGGTAGTGGCAACCCACTCCAGTGTTCTTGCCAGGGAAATCCCATGGAGGAGCCTGGTGGGCTTCAGTCCATGGGGTCCCAAGAGTCAGACATGACTTAGCAACTAAAACACTACCACCCACAGACAAAGGAACCAAGGCCTGAGCAGTTACGTTACCCTTCCCACATCTCCAAACCATAAACCCTAGAACCTGGGTTCAGACATAAGCTTACCCTCTACACACTCCTGTCTCTAGGGAGGCTGACCACCTGCCTCCTCCCTGAAAGATTGCTGGGACTTAGGCCAAAATTAAACCTGTGTTCTGGTGCCTAGGAAGAAACTCCTTTGAGTGGAACTGTGTATTCTAAGTACATAGACCATAGGACTGGCCCCAAGCAATGGCATCCACATTTGGAGCAGGCTAAAATGATATTTAAAATCAATATTCAGCTTCCTCTTTGGCATGATGAGATCTGGATTCCTCTGCTCTGGCTTTTCATAAAAACTCTGTGACTGCCTCCTAGGGCACTGGGAGCCTAGAAAAGGATTCGTGAGTTCCTTTCTTTCCATGCAGCTGGAGTGAAGTTCTGGGAGAAGCTGTGTGCTATACCATTACCCATGCAAATGGAATGCTTTGAACTAAACATAAAAATTTAAGTGGGAAAAAATTATTTCTCAGCCTAAACTACTAAAGTATAGAATCATCTTGAAGAGAAAAGAGCTTCACACAGGGGAAGCATCAGAGAAAACTTTAAATCTTATATATTTGTACGTGCTGCCATTTCTTGGTATACTGTTTCTCTCTCTCAGTATATATATGTGTGCTTGTATATATATGTATACATATAGATTTCATTACAAATGCATATGTGTACATATATATTTCATATATAGCTCAAAGTCCTTGAAACTTGCCTTCTCACCTACCCCAGGAAAAAGGATAATCACTGTTAATTGCTTGTTATATATTCTCCAGGCCAGAGTACTTGAGTGGGTAGGTATTCCCTTCTTGAGGGGATCTTCCTGACCCAGGAATCGAACTTGGGTCTCCTGCATTGCAGGCAAATTCTTTACTGTCTGAACTACCAGGGCACCCCTATATATTACATAATTTATTCTGATATTTTTTCCTAAGGCATCACTGAAGTAATAACACATCTTTAGGATGCCATGCTGAGGTGTGTAATCAATTCTAAGAGGTGACTTAGCTTTTACTTCTGATAACAAATCAGAGGATTCAGGGTCCTCATTAACAATACCACTTATGTTCATTTCTTTCCTAGGGCCTTATTTTGACTTGGTGACCTACTTTTCCTTGGATCACAGGTATATTATCTAAATAGTATAGCTGGTTCATTACCTTTTCTCTTGAAGCAGAATCATCTATAATAAAGCTCTCGAGGTTTTAAAAATGATAGTATGTGGTGAATTTACAATGTTTTAGAACTGAAGCCAATAATAATGACAAGTTTAAAAATTGGAATGCTTCCTCAAATCCATTTGACTTGATGGGATTTAGAGTCTAAATATATAAAGAGGAAAGTTTCTGACTTAGAAATTAAGCTACTATTATGGTTAATTTTATGTGTTGACTTGATTTGGCCACAGGGTACCCAGTTTTATGTGTTGACTTGACTTGGTCACAGGGTACCCAGTATTATCCTGGGTGTGTCTGTGAGGGTGCTTCCAGATGAGATTAACATTGGAATCAGTAGACTCAGTAAGGCAGATGGAAAGGTGAGCGCTGAAGAATTGATGCTTTTCAACTGTGGTGTTGGAGAAGGCTGTTGAGAGTCCTTTGGACAAGGAGATCAAATCAGTCAATATTAAAGGAAATCAGTCCCAAGTATTCATTGGAAGGGCTGATGCTGAAACTGAAACTCCAATACTTTGGCCACCTGATGCAAATAACTGACTCATTGGAGAAGACCCTGATGCTGAGAAAGATTGAAGGCAGGAGGAGAAGGGGAGAACAGAGGATGAAGTGATTGGATGGCATCACCGACTCCATGGACATGAGTTTGAGCAAGCTCTGGGAGTTGGTGAGGGACAGGGAAGCCTGATGTGCTGCAGTCCATGGGGTCGCAAAGAGTTGAACATGACTGAGTGGCTGAATAGAAATAAATCTTAGTAGCTGTGGGCTACCTTATTGTGCTGGGCAAAAAAAAAAAAAAAGAAAGAAAGAAAATCCTGATATTGTAGAAAGTTCTTTTGGACAGAGCTACTCTGGAACATCCTGTGGTCTGTCCTCTTGTTCATTTGGATAACACTCTGAAAGAAAGTTGTTAGAGCCAGATGGAACAATACTCTAGCTAATCTATTGGGATTTAGTTAACTTTCTTGTTAGGATCGAGGGGCAAAATTTCCTTCAATGTGTCTAGAAACAGAACTAGTGGGAATCTTTAGATGAGTACACTGTTTTGCTTTAAAAAAAAAATAATTTATGTATTTAGGCTGTGCTGGGTCTTAATTGCTGTGCGGGCTTTTCTCTAGTTGCATTGCGTGGGCTTCTCACTCAGGTGGCTTTTTTTGTTTTGGAGCATGGACTCTAGGGCACGTGGCCTTCAGTAGTTGTGGCAAGGGTGTTAAGTAGTTGTGGTTCCTGGATTCTAGAGCAGAGGCTCAGTTTTTGTGATGCATGGGCTTGTTTGCTCTGAGACATGTGGGATCTTTCCAGACCAGGGATTGAACTGGTGTCTCATTGACAGGCAGATTCTTTACCAGTGAACCACCAGGGAAGCCCATCCAGGGCACTGTTTTGAAAGATTTTGACAACTGGTTTGCACAGAGTCTTAAATTCAGTTTATGCAAGAGTGGGAATGTCTGTACAGTACTTAGAGTCCATCATGAAGATCATTTGATTGATAAAAAATCATGTGTGACAGCCATTAATGCTAAATAAAAACCCTGTAGTTTTCATCAAAGAGAACTATAGTTGACTTTATAGTCAACTATATGAGCTTTTGATTAGTTTTTCAAATGCCAACTGCCCTAGAGTACAGGTTAAAAATAATTATCAGCTTTGCTAACTTGTTCACGTTGAAGTATTTTGAAACATTGCAGACAGTATGAACAGTTTGAGTATAGATTGTCTCATTCAGTCTTTACAGCATCCCTTTCTGGTAGGCATTGCAGTTATTAACCCCGTTTGTGGCTTGAATTCCCCAACGTCCTGTGGCCAGGCTGTTATATGATAGCATCAGCTTTTTTATTTCTTGGGTGAGAACTCAGTGCAAATCATTTGTAAAATTGCCAAACATAAATGTATAACTTTTCTTGTTTTATTCCTTAGCATGAAGGCTCATACCTACTTTGGGCCAAGACTGATAGTGCCTTGTGTAACACCAAATACAGAAAACCTATAGTCCTTTCCTACCTCTCTGTTAAAATATGCCTTCTATTTTTCAATATTTTGAAAATAACTGTGTACGTTTCCAGTCAAGAGCCTATCAAGTTCCAGGCCACTTCTAGCAGCATCTAAGTCATTTTAAACCTAGCTTTGCTTCATCCATAAACTAGAGATAATAATATCTTCCTTGCAGAGTTTTTATAATGATTAGATATTATATATAATGGGATGCGTGGCAGATGGTTGTTTTCATTCCATAATTGAGGAACCTGAAACATCTCTTTCATTGGCATTGCCCCATGGGCAAAATGTTTTGGTTTTATTTTAAAATTTCAAAAATAAACCCATTGACCATTCATGTGTGCATTTAATAGCCATACTTGGTTTTCTGAATNTCTGCCAAATATCAACATAAATCAACCATTGGTATACATATGTCCCTTCCCAGCCCTTGGGTTTGTTAAGCGGCACCTCTCACCTGGTCTTAAACTGATTACGGCGAGTCATTCCCAGGACTCTTTTCCTTCTCTCCCAGCGTAAGTGGGATGTCTTAATAGGCTCCATACTGGGTCTGTCAAGGTTTAAAGTGCCTGCTGGAGGTCCAAGAAAAACTTACAGGTATCTGAGCAAAAATTAAAGTTGTATACCTAGAGTATGTAGCCATTGTAATGGACCCTGGGCAGTCAGCTTTCATTCTCTTATTACCTTCTGCTAGTTTTAAAATGAAATGTTTATAATAACAGTGAAAGTGGAAGTCGCTCCGGTGTGACTCTTTGTGACCCCATGGACTATACAGTCCGTGGAATTCTCCAGGCCAGAATACTGGAGCGGGTGTCCTTTCCCTCCTCCAGTGGATCTTCCCAACTCAGGGATCAAACCCAGGTCTCCAGCATTGCAGGTGAATTCCTTACCAGCTGAGCCACAGGGAAGCCCTTATAATGACAGTATTTGTGACAGTATTTATAATGAAATACTATAAATGGAATATTTTAAATGAATTACTTTAATATGATAAATACCTATGGACCCATAGGTCCATGTAACTTAAATTTTAGTAAAAACTTCAGTATATTTTACTATCTTTGACTTATTCAAGTAGAACAATACAGATAGGCAGAAACCCCCTTCCCTCTACACTGTCCTCAGAATGGTTAGATCATTATTCTCATGCATGTTTTAATATGTGTACCCATAGCAATATATTTTCTTTTGCGTGTTTAGACATGTAATTTAATGGAATCATTCATACCTATCATTCTGCACCTTTCTTCTCTCTCAAAATTATACTTTTGAGATTTAATCAGCTGACCAATCTCTAGTTAATTTTCACTACTCATTGTATGACTAACCCAAAATTTCTTTATCTTTTCCTTCACTGAGGGAGTTAGGTTGTTTCTACTTTAATGCACATAAGAGCAACAGTGAATACCATGTGCAGAGATTCCCTAAATAGAACCCCAGAAGTGAATTTGCTGGGAACTTAATATTATCTATTGCCAAATTGCTCTCTGAAATGATTGCACTAGTTTATACTCCCATCACTGGTATATGTAACTTAGGGTCCCAGTGTACTCATTCAGAAATATGAACTGAGAGAGGCTGGCTGAGGTAGCTTAGAAGGGAAATGGAGAAGGGAGGAGCAGATCCCCTGCTGTGCCTCCAGAATACCTTTTGTCAGCACAAAAGGATACACATGAACAGTTGTGGGCCACTACAAGACAGCAAGCATAGGATCATCTTAGATCCCGTCTAAAAGGACTGGGTGGCATGACTGACTTTAGCACAGAGCCCGAGTTTCTAGGGACTGAAAAGGAGAACTGCATTTGCTTTGCCAAAGGAACCAAAGATGAGCAGTATATTGATGATGGAGTTGTAAAGGAACTGAATGTCTTTAATAATTAGCTTTAAACATCTGATAGCATCACACAGCATTGATTGCCTACCATCACAGCACTAGTAGGTAAAAAGTTTCCTGTTTCCATTTACTCTCCTCCTTCCTGCTAGGTTGGGAAGCGGAGGTCTACAAGGAAGCCACGGTGAAAAAAGCAGCCCACCAGATCACTGTCTCCAAATGCCAGTTTCCTGCTGGCAATAAACCAGAGCTCAACCAGGGGAGAAGCCTCAACTGTAAATGAAGTTGGGAATTTTAACTGAAAACATTCATTACTGAAATGACATTACTTTATGACCTGCACAGTAGGACTTTTAAAAACCTACGAATGACCAGAAAAATTCACGCCCCTATCCTCTATCTAGAATTTTCATCTAAAGACAGGAGAAGAATTAGACCCAGTGAATAAATGTAAATGTACAGTGGGAGAAAAAAACTAAGTTGCTTCCTAAGCATATTACAAAGTCGTGCTTGTTCAACTTAACAATCATTCCCCCCAGGGTGGCTTTACCGCCTCTCTAGAAAGCTTCCTATCAATATATACAACTTGTTTTAAAATTCTGGCTATGTCATATATTGGGTTGGCCAAAAGTCCATTCAAATATTTCTGTAACACTTTATGGGAAAACCTCAATGAACTCTTTTGGCCAACCAATGTAAATTAAAGATAAAATCACCAAAAATTTGGAGTGCTTCCAAAGCTAAATAAAGTTGACCTGGAGATTGCATGCTCTGCTAGGTAGGTATTGAAGCAGCAATACTACTTCCTATAATTAACTGCAATGACTAAATATTCACATAAATAGCTTTCACCAATAGTCAAGCACTTGCAGTAGGCAAGAAGAAACAAATCCCTATATTTCACCCATCAAAATACAATAAATATTACAGAATGAACAAAGAAGACAAATGTTCTTATTTAATATGGATGTTCTACTTAGTAGAACTGAGAGCATCACTCATTTCTAGAGATAAATTAAATATACTATTTTCTATCATTAAGTAGAGTTTGGTATATGTGAACATTAGTTTTACAGCTGTAAGGGTAAATATGTTATTTTCCTTAATGCTGTACTTTCTAATAGAAGTTGACTAACATAAATCCTTCTAAAAGATCTTACTTCAGAATCCAGGATGAAAAAACTCACAAGCAGAAAAGTCAAACAGAGAAAGCGTATACCTCATTTGAAAGACACCATATTTTATTAGAATTATTTTTCTGTGTTGTATGCAAACTGAATTTTTAAATTAAATCCAAGTACACCTTTACAATAATTCTAGAGTTGAAAGGCACAGTGCAAGTGTAAATCAACAAAATGCAAGTATTCAAATCAACAAAATTAAAAATGATTTTAAAAATTATTTTTAGCACAGAAATTTGTAAATTCAGAGCACTACGCCATCACCAGAATATGCAGTTTGACACTTAATTTTTTCACATTCATCTTCAAGTTGGCTTAAGACCATTATTATTATTATTATTANCCTTTCATATGCAGGAGACCAGTTGGAGCTCTAAGTTAACTTTTTCCAGAGAAAGGTGGTCGGGGATAGCGCCCTGTAATGTCAGAAGCATAAGGGAAAAGCATAATGCAGTACGGCAGGCAGACTCTGGTTTTGGGGTTAGATGCTCGAGAAATTCCAGCGAGGCTCCCTTAAGGCTCCCTGTTGGACCCCTTAACCTCATGACTTTTGCCACGGGCGGGACTCCTCGTCCCGGCAGTAGAGGTGGGAGCCAGGGGTAGAAGTCTAAGGAGATGTGCCTAAGGTTGATTATCCAGAAGGACCTGAAGAGTTCAGAGGCAGATAGACTGGCATTCTAAGTAACTCAGTGAGAGAAAACATGGTTAGGAGCTCATCTACTGTGTTGTTCTTATATTCTGGAACATCAGAAAGATGGTGTACAGTGTCTGAAGAAGGAATGAATCATGAATGTGAATAGGAGCAGGAAATGTGAAAGCCTGCTATAAAGACTAATTAACCAGTTTTTTAATTTATTTTTCTAACTTTATTTTACTTTACAATACTCTATTGGCTTTGCCATACATTGATATGAATCCACCACAGGTGTACACGAGCTCCCAAGCCTGAATCCCCCTCCCACCTCCCACCCCACAACACTCTCTGGATCATCCCCGTACACCAGCCCCAAGCATCCTGCATCCTGCATCGAACATAGACCAGAGCCTCGTTTCTTACATGATAGTATACATGCTTCAAATTTGAAGGGAATCAGAAGAAAAGCAGAATGGGAACAGTTGAGAATGAGAACAGTGGGGTCTGAGGTGGGTTGTGGACTGGATTTCTCTCTGCATCTCTTTGGCCATTATCATCAGCCACTGCAGAGTTCCCACCAGTAGATACTCCCTGTAGCTCCCACTTCCTGTCTCTCTTCCTCCTCCCACCTTTGAATGATTTACCCATTCAGTGCCTTACATTTTTGTCCAATCTTTTCTTAGCACAGATAAGGCTTTCTCTCCACTTCCCTGAGGCTGAATATAATTATGCTATGGGAGGTTCTTTACCTCTGGCTCAGATCTCTGGCAGTATCTGTGAATGGATGCTGTTGTGTGTCTGCACAATGGTCTCCATTCAGTTATGAACCACTTGTGCATATCTCCTTCTGGAAGACAGTTTGTTACCCAGAATGCATTTGTGGTGGCCTACTGGCTTTGGAACTGGTTAATGAAAAGGATACTGGTTGATGAAAATTATAGGAAATTATCAGGTTAGACTTTTTCAAATCTTTTAATGTTAAAAGTAGTTTTTTTTTTTTTTAAAGCTCTAAAAACAGCATGAGATAATTATGGAGAAACACAAAAAGGAAATTTGGGATTGGCCAAAAAGTTCATTCCAATTTTTCCATTAGGTATTAGGGAAAAACATGAATAAACTTTTTGACCAACCCATTGTTTTTAAAAACAAAACTTTAGGGATGGAAATCAGTCATTATTAGGAGCCAGGAAAGTGGAAATGGTATGTGTTGTAAGGAGACCGAGGGCATTCTTTGGGGAACAGAAATAATCTATTACTGTATCAGCATTGTCCAATAAAAATGTGATTTGAGCCACAAATGCTAGCCAGTTACTTTTAATTTTCTTATAAGCACATTAAAAAAGGGGAAAAAATGTAGAATTAAACTGTACTATATTTAACCCAGTATATGAAAAATATTATAATTTCACCATATATTACTAAGCTATATGCATTTGCATTTTTAAAAACCAAGTCTTTGAAGTCTTATATTTTACATCTCTGGTTTTGCGCCAGCTATGTTTCAAGAGCTCACTAGCTGCCTGTGGCAACTGTACCAGGCAACACAGCTCAATACTGTTTTGGTAGTAGTTACACAGCTGCATGCATTTATCAAAACTCATTGAACTGCAAAAAGATTCATGCACCCCAGTGTTCATAGTAGCACTATGTACAGGAGCCAAAGCATGGAGACAACCTAAATGTCCACGGACAGATGCATGGCTAAAGAAGATGTGGTATATATGCAATGGGATATTAGTTAACCATAAAAGACAATGAAAATTCCATTTGCAGCAACAGAATAGACCTAAAGATTATCGTATGAAGTGAAGTAAGTCAGAGAAAGACAAATAATCATATGATGTCACTTATATGTGGAATCTTAAAAAAAAGATACAAAGGAGCTTATTTACAAAACAGAAATAGACTCAACAGAGAAAACCAATTTACATTACCAAAGGGGAAAGAGGATGGGGGAGGGATAATTTAAGAATTTGGGATTAACAGATACACACTACTATATATAAAATAAATGAACAATAAAGGACCTACTGTTTAGCACAGGAAACTATATTCAATATCTTGTAATAACCTATAATGGAAAAGAATCTGAAAAAGAAAACATGTATATGTATAACAGTCACTTTGCTGTATATCTGAAACATTGTAAGTCAACTATATTTCAATAAAAAATAAAAATTAAAAAAATTAATGATTATGAACATTTAAAATAACCCAAGTTGTGTACCTAAAAAGGATTACTTTTACTTTATTTAAATTGTATATCAATTAAAAAAAGAAACATTTTCCTGCTAGCCAGAATGATCCAAAATAGGTTCTGTCCATGAACAACTATTAAAATTCTTTTAAAACACATCTCAGAAATGGAATTTGGCAATTAAAAAAAAAAAGTTAACATACATCAGAACCCCCAAGGCTATTAATTTTTGTAGATTTCAGATGTATAGTTGTCTGTTTTCCACTTCCTACCTCAGTTAAGAAAGGGATAGTGAAAATTGAATTAGTACAGTTTAAAAGCAAAGGATTTGCATGTATTTGACAAAATAAAGACGAACACAAATTGTTTTAAGAAAGACCCATGAAACTGGAGCCTATTATACAGAGTGAAGTAAGCCAGAAAGAAAAACACCAATACAGCATACTGACACATATATACGGAATTTAGGAAGATAGTAATGATGACCCTGTATTTGAGACAACAAANAGAAAGACCCAACGCTAATTCTAAAAAAGAGCTTGTCATTTTCTGTTTCATAGCTACTTCTATTACAATGCTATTAAAAATCACATGTCTTTTCCTTCTACTTGTTATATAACGTGCTCTGTAGCAACTGTTTTGACCATGGATTTGTCAGTCTACAGGCATTTTGGAGGTGTTGGGGAGATCAAGGGTGAAGCTCATGTACCCACTTGATAGGAGGGAACTGTTGTGGGGCAGTTGGTTGTGGGGAACTAAATTTAACTTTCATAACTGAAGCCAGGAAATATTTTTGGCTGTGAGAAGATGTACCACTAGTTATAAATAATGTCATTTGCTTTTTGACAGCTATTTTGGTATTTTCTTTTTTACACTTAAAATTCCATGTTTACATTCTGTTGAAGCTTACATTAACAATTTACAAATGAATACTTCTAAGAGAAATAGATGAAAAAGATATTTTCTAAGTGGTCTTAAAGCCCTGGTATCTTGACCAACAATTAAAAAATAAAATTCATTAGGACTGAAAAGTCAGTTCCATAAGTGTAGGCTGGGGAAGAGACCCTGGTAAGAAATTATTCCACCGTATTTGTTGAGGATAAAGTGTGATTATCATTGATTTAAAACTTTATAGTTTGAAGAATACATTTACGGTGTGGACCACAGGTTAGGAACAAGATAAGCTCTTGTCATTTTGTTTCTAATGTTCAGGGATTCATTAAGTGTTCTGTACTCAAGAAGCAGTTCTTCTAAGCCTGTAGTTAACAAGTTGAATCTCATCTACAGCAGGGGCGATGGAATTTCAGTGTGCACTGAAGGTGCAGACCCCGGTGTGTAGAAGTTGCTAGTTTAATAGACTAGAAATGGGGCTGAGACCCTGTCTTCTCAACCAACATACACTTGCCAATAGACTCCACCTTGAGAAACACTGATCTGTAACAACCATTTAGATTTGATTAGGTTTTCTCTTTATATCAGACACTATACTGAGTTCAAAAAAAAAGTCAGGATCCCAGTAGGAAGGTGCTAACATGTGTAATACAAAGCAACATTCTGAGTGGTCCAGCTGGAATGAAGTGAGAGAGCTCAGAGCAGGAGGGCAGCGCCACCAACAGTGGACTTGAAGATGCAGGTAGGGTTCAGGTTAGTGGAGGCGAAACTGGGTGTCTGGACACTTTGAGGGAGATAGTGTGGGACCCAAAAGAGAGATGGCCTCACCTGAAGAAGGAGTCTTACTTAGATGTGGACTATAATTTTGGAGGACCAAGGAAATTGTAGCATGAAATAGAATTATGGAATTTAGGGAGCAAACAGTTGTGGGAAATCTGATTGGATTTTGTCAGTGGTTCTTAAACTTGAATGTGCTTTAGAATCACCTGGAGGCCTGGTTAAAGTATAGATTGTTCAGGTCCACCTTCAGTGTCGCTGATTTCGTAGGTCAGGGCTGGGGCCTGAGAATTTTCATTTCTGTTCCCAAGTTTTGCTGGTGCTGTCTGGGCTGGGAACCATACCCTGAGACTCACTGTTCTTCATGAATCTGGTGTCTTGATTTATCAGTAATCCACAGATGAGGACTGGAACAAGTTGTGGAGGCAAGACAGAGAAGGGGATGGCCGTCAGCATGTTATGTGACCTAGAATGCCTACAAGTGGGCTGTCTTTCCCCCTTTTTCTTCAGATATTTCTTTACCCTCAGAGCAAGTGGTCAAACCGAAAATACCCTGGGATGGGGTCAGGAATGGTCACAGACAAGAATTTGAGAACTATAACCTTATATTCAGCCCAGAACACTTCCAAAATCCTGGTTGACACTGTATTTCTCAGATTTTATTTTAAACACATGTAAGTATCTTACTTGAAGACTAGCATTTACTAGCATATTCACCCACTGCTTTATGGAAATCTCTAAAACTGAACCTATGACCATAACCTGTCAAACTTACTCCTCATAGTGTTCTTTATATCTGACACCCATCACCTGCCCAGTTTTTTGTACATCATCCAGGACATTTTTCCTTCTCTCTCATACTTTCAGCCTCCATCTAATCATCCCCAAAGTCCTGTCAATTCAGTCTCCCAGTATAGTTTGTCCAGTTCTCTGTCATCACTTGATCCATCCACCAGTTCTCACCTGGACCTTCCCACACCCTCTCTGGCTCCCTGTGGAGCAAGGGAGATTTGTTTTAGAAACATAAATCGTATCAGGTCACCCCCATGCTTAAGACCATTTAGTATCATCCCCCTGGATGTAGGATAATCTTTATTTATTTATTTTTTTAATTTTATTTTTACTTGATTTTACTTTACAATACCGTATTGGTTTTGCCATACATTGACATGAATCCGCCATGGGTGTATACGAGCTCCCAATCCTGAATCCCCCTCCCACCTCCCACCCTATATCATCTCTCTGGATCATCCCTGTGCACCAGACCCAGGCATCCTGTATCCTGTATCTAACATAGACTGGCGCTTCTCAAAATGGCCCACATGACTTGCAGGTCATGGCCCAGGCCAACACCTCCTCATTTTGCATGTGTGCATGCTCAGTTGCTTCAGTCATGTCCGACTCTTTGTAACTCTGTGGACCATAACCTGCCAGGCTCCTCTGTCCCTGGGATTCTCTGAACAAGAATACTAGAGTGGGTTGCCACGCCCTCCTCTAGGCGATCTTCCCAACCCAGGGATGGAACCCAAGTCTCCTGCATTGGCAGGCAGGTTCTTTACCACTAGTGCTAGCTGCCACTGCTTTTTATTCTCTAAATTCCAGGCACATCGACTATGTCACTTCCTGAACTAAATGTGTAGAAAAACCACTGCTTTTCACTGCAGTGATTCTAGACTTATACCCAAGGGTACTCATGCAGAAGGTGAATGTGGCACTGGTCTTCAAGGTGCTTTTGTGCAGTTAGAAAATCCTCCAGGCGGATGTAGCACCTGGGCTGGAACAGGCTGGGGTTCAGCCTCCACTCACTGGGGCAGAGAACCCTGTACAGGACACAACCTGCACAGCCAGAGGGGTGACCCTGACTTGAAGATGTCAGTTGGTTTATCTCCAAATTAAAATAAGTCTCTTTGTCCTATTTAGAAGCAGAAAATTGGACAACTTCTGGAAATCCCTGATAGCCCAGTGACTTAGTAATAATTTTAAATATTAAAAGGCTTTTTACCACAGTGCTGTAGAAATTGTTCTTGGCATAATCAGGATGTCATGTATGTGTCTTTTCAAGCCAACATGGTTCTATCTGCTGCCTAATTGGAGCCTCGTCTCATAGTTGAAGCTCAGGAGGGACTTTCAATCTAGAATGTAGCTATCTGCTAGGATCTAAGTTTGTAAGTGAACCTGTGATGCCCCCGGACTAGTGTGGTTTTCCTATTTGGAGGAAGGCTTCCAACCTGGTGGAGAGGCACAGCATTCCTTCATATGGCGTGTTGGCTCTTGTGAAAGTGACTTCAAGTAATTGAGAGCTGGCAGCAGAAGAGGTGGGAGGGGACCTAATTCTTGCTGGGCATGAGTCATCTTATTATACCTTTAAATTGATGATTTTATTAAGCAGTTTCTTTGTTGATAAAAAACTATTCCTCAATCCTAGATTGTTTGGATGTACGTGTTATGTATCACATGTCTTCTGTCAGCATAGACCTCTAGCATAGACCTCTCCTTGAGCAAACACTGAGAACATATTATTACCATAATTTTGCCTTTGATTTGTGGGGCAGTTTTGTTTCTTGTGTTTAAAGTCAGTGTTGAATATTCAGGGGAAGTGGTTGTGTGTCTTTTTTCAGATTTATGGGAATGCCTAAATCTTACTTGGGGAGGAGTATAAGAAAGTATAAGAATAACAACCATGTATACTTGATACTTTTGTAATTTCAAAAGACTTATGGATGTTCCCTGCAGATTGTTGCTGGGTCTTTCAGGAGGAATAGAATTTGAATCTGAGAGCAAGAGATTTCTCTGTAAATGTTTGTTATGATACTGCAATTGCTGAGTATGCTGCATCTAATTGAATTTGTGTAACATTACTGGGTCATAAAGACTGTTGTTGAATGTTGTCACAGAAAAGAGCAGAACGTGGCCAGCACCTCGTAGCCTTAGAAAACTCACTCATATACAGAGCTGTAGCTGGATTTTTCATGCCAGCTGCATTCTAAACTCTGCCTCCTAGGAAGCCCTGTACCTTCGTAATCCTGTGTCTGCTTACCCTGGCCGTTGGTCAGTCACTCCTGCCACAGTCCAGCATCTCATGCTAGGCCTCACCACTTGAGATAGTTGGTTAAGGCTGCTGTGATAGGGTAAGCCAACCAAACTGGGTGGCTTCAGCAATAGAAATTCATTTTCACAGTTCTGCAGGCTGAAAGTCCCCAAATGAGAATGTGGGCAGGGTGGGAGTCCTCTGAGCACGGGATCTGTTGCAGACTTCTCTCCTTGACCTATAGATAACTGTCTTCTCCTTGCGTTTTCACATCACCTACCATTATGCATGTCTCTCTGTCCAAATTGCCCCTTTTTATGAAGATGCCAGTCAGAATAAAATAGGACCCACTTGAATGATTCCATTTACCTTCATTATCTCCATAAAGACCTTCTCTCCGAATGAGGTGCTAAAGTGCTGGGGGCTAGAACTTCAACATAGGAATTTAGGGTAGAGACACTTCAACCCATCCCACCAATTATAGCTGAGCTTTGATACAGATGAGCCTCAAAAATCAATACTTACTTTGGAATCTTCTTTAAATCACAAAAGGAAATCTGTAAATTAGCTGAATTAGTGTTGGTGGTTTTGTTTATGCAGTTAACAGTTGTCTCAGTCATTTCATGAGTCATGAGGTCAAAAAACGTTGGATAAATTAAAACAAATATGAGACAGTGCTTTTTAGGAGGGGACTTCTGACACACCATTTTCACCCAAGTCCACCACCTGTAAACTGTCTAACCCATTCCACATTTGGAAAATTTAAAGTCCTGTAATATGTTGATCTGTAGTGTGTTTTTACCTGAAACTTGCCTTGGCTACACTGCTCATGCATAGCCTTTATTTTCCCCATAAGCCTTGTTTAGCTGAGTGGTTTTGACACTCAAAGCTCTCCAGTCCTTTGGACTGACTGTGTATTCCAGGAACTTATGGTGGAATTTTCTGGCAGGTCATTGTGATACACTGTGATACATTGTGCAGTCTGCTAATAAAACTACCCATCCCTGTAGGAAGTGGAATTTAGAGGCGATTAGGGCTTCCCTGGTAGCTCAGTTGGGAAAGAATCCACCTGCAATGCAGGAGACCCTGGTTCAATTCCTGGATCAGGAAGATCCCTTGGAGAAGGGATAAGTTACCCACTCCAGTATTCTTGGGCTTCCCTGGTGGCTCAGATGGTAAAGAATCCACCTGCAATGTAGGAGACCTGGGTTTGATCCCTGGGTTGGGAAGATCTCCTGGAGGAGGACATGGCAACCTGTTCCAGTATTCTTGCCTGGAGAATCCCTATGGATAGAGGTGTCTGGGGGGCTACACTCCANTGATTTCCTTTAGAATGGTCTGGTTGGATCTTCTTGCAGTCCAAGGGACTCTCAAGAGTCTTCTCCAACACCACAGTTCAAAAGCATCAATTCTTCGGTGCTCAGCCTTCTTCACAGTCCAACTCTCACATCCATACATGACCACGGGAAAAACCATAGCTTTAACTAGATGGACCTTAGTCGGCAAAGTAATGTCTCTGCTTTTGAATATACTATCTAGGTTGGTCATAACTTTTTTTCCAAGGACTAAGCGTCTTCTAATTGCATGGCTGCAGTCACCATCTGCAGTGATTTTTGGAGCCCCCCAAAATAAAGTCTGACACTGTTTCCACTGTTTCCCCATCTATTTCCCATGAAGTGATGGGACCGGATGCCATGATTTTCGTTTTCTGAATGTTGAGCTTTAAGCCAACTTTTTCGCTTTCCTCTTTCACTTGCGTCAAGACGCTCTTTAGTTCTTCTTCACTTTCTGCTATAAGGGTGGTGTCATCTGCATATTTGAGGTGAGTGATATTTCTCCCGGCAATCTTAGAACTCATCAAACTATGTGCCTTTCACTCTATGTCAGTTGCCCTTTGGGCTTCCCTAATGGCTCAGTGGTGAAGAACCTGCCTGCCAGTGAAGGAGACACAGGTTTGACCCCTGGGTTGGGAAGATTCCCTGGAAAAGGAAATGCCAACCCCCTCCAGTATTCTTGTCTTGGAAATGTCATGGACAGAGGAGCCTGGGGGGCTACCGTCCATGGAGTCACACAAGAGTTGGACATGACTTAGTGACTAAACAACAACAACAAAATTCCCCTCCCTGGTTCCCCTCTCCCTACCTGGGCCTCAAATACCAAATACATGAAACTCTCCTTCCTCAGGGCCTTCACACTGGCTATTGTTGCAACCTAGAAGTTCTTCCTATGTATTCACATGAATTTCTCTTTCACCACTTTAGGGCTTGGTTCAATATCATTCTGTCAGTGGGGTCTTCCCTGATTATTATATTAAAATAGTAGCTTCCTCTCAAGTCTCTTTCTGGACAAAGAGCCAGCAGTATGTACAATTAGAATCATGGGCTCTGGTTTCAAGTCTGTTTTCTAGCTGTATGACTCAGGTACCCTTTCTGTGCCTCAGTTTTACCACCTGTAACATAGAGATGAGGGGCTTCCCTGGTTGTCCAGAGGTTAAGAATCTGCATCTCAGTGCAGGGGATGGAGGTTCAATCCCTGACTGGGGAACTAAGATCCCACATGCCACGATGCAACTAAGCCCACATACCACCACTAGAGAAGCCTATATATGCTGCAGCTACAAAAAGCCCTCATATTGCAGTGAAGACCCAGCACAGCCAAACAAAAGAGATGAATATCATGTTAGAAGGGTTGTGAAAGATTAATGTATTCATACATTAAAAGCATGTAAAACAGTTCCTGATACGTTGTAAGCTAATGTGATCTTACCTGCTTTGTTTTACCCATACTTTTTTTTATCATCATCTGAGTTACTGTAGAGTTCAACCACTTATTTGTTAATGGTTTCTTGCCATTAGAATGTATCAGAGCACCAACCTTTTATTCACTTTTTTTCTTTCTCTTTCTTTACTTCTGTACCCTCTTCCCTTAGAATAGTGCCTGATATATTATGTGTGTGTGAGTGCACGGCCGTGTCCGACTCTTTGTGACCCCTGGACTGTAACCCGCCAGACTACTCCATCCATGGGATTCTCCAAGGCAAAAATGGTATGGTGGGTTGCCATTTCCTACTCCAAGGGATCTTCGCGACCCAGGGATCAAACCCTTATCTCCTGTGTCTCTTGCATTGGCAGGTGGATTCTTTACCACTGAGCCGCCTGGAAAGCCCTCTGATTATATTATACATTGTCAGTAAATATTATTCTGTCAATGAGAAAATGTGCAAATAGGAAAGGGGCTGGGGCAGAGGTCTGCTAACTTTTCCTGTAACAGGGCTGGATGGTAAGTATGTTAGGCTTTGTGTTTATAGCTGTTCAAATCTGCTGGTGTAGCATGAACGCACCCTAGAGGATTACAGAAACGAATGAGTGTGACGGTGTTCAGGGAAACTTTATTTGCAAAAGCAGGCAGAGGGCCAGATTTGGCTTATGGGCTATAGTTTGCTAACCCACAGGCTGGGAAATAAATTTTGGCTTTGCTTTTATTTATTTATTTGTTATCTATCTATCTGCCCTAGGTCTTAGTTTCAGCACATGGAGTCTTTATTTGTGGCGTGTGGAGTCTGGTTCCCCGACCGGAGATCAAACCTGGGCCCCCTGCATTGGGAGTCTTGCTTTCCTCATTTTCATCATCCCTCCCTTAATCAGATCTCCCATTGCAGCAATTAGTGCTAGTCACACAAACCTGAAGTATTAGTCATTTGAAAAGCATTATTTAACCTCTTATTACGTGGCTCAGTTCAGTTCAGTTCAGTTGCTCAATCATGACCAGCTCTTTGTGACCCCATGTACTGCAGCACACCAGGCTTCCCTGTCCATCACCAACTCCTGGAGCTGGCTCAGACTCCTGTCCATTGAGTTGGTGATGCCATTCTACCGTCTCATCCTCTGTCATCCCCTTCTTGTGCCTTCAATCTTCGATCAATTACTTGGCTTAGTCTTCATTAATTGT
This sequence comes from Neotragus pygmaeus, assembly GCA_006410875.1. Classification (NCBI taxonomy): domain Eukaryota; kingdom Metazoa; phylum Chordata; class Mammalia; order Artiodactyla; family Bovidae; genus Neotragus; species Neotragus pygmaeus. The sequence goes on along the minus strand of SJYV01053533.1, from coordinate 2,476 downwards.
ACACAGTTTCCATATGTCTTATTTTTAAAAAAATTTTAATTTTGTATTGGGGTAATCTCTTAACAGTGAATGATAGTGTTAAGAATATATTTTATACTTTCAACTGTATAATTTCAGGGCTCTGGTTTTCAGTTTTTTTCCTACAACAGCTGGAGACATATCTGTACTGCTGATTATGGCTAGAGGCGTGTATGCTATAAAGCAAAAAAATGATGACATTCTATTTATCATACAGCTAAGAATATAACTGCCACTCAGTTGAAATAGAAAAGCAATAAAAATTACCTATTAGACAAACAGTTTAGTTTTTAAAATTATTACAGTCTTGTTTCTGTATGAAAGTATTTTCCTAGCCCACAATTTTTACCACTCTTCCTGGTATGCTGGCAAGATTCTTCCACTTTAAAATTAAAAAAAAAATTTTTTTTTGAGCCGTGTTGTGTGAAATTTTAGTGAAAAATATAATAGCTTTTATTGCTTTATTAAAACAGAGATGATCGGTATACATTCTTTATGGCTGTGATGTTTTGTGATTAGACATGTAAGTGGTTCCTTACAGGTGTACATTGGAGATACTGTGAGTTCAGTTCCAAACCACTGCATTAGAGCAAATATCGAAATAAAGTGAGTCACAGGGAATTTTTTTGTCTCCCAGTGCATATGAAAATTATGTTTACACTATACTGTAGTGTAGTAGACTATAGTCTTAAGTGTGCAAGAGCATTTTGTCTAAAAAAACCAGTGTACATACATTAAGAAGCACTTTTGCTAACAGTGCTGTCATCTGAGCCTTCCAGCACGTCATCATGTTTGTACTGGTGGAGGGTCTTGCCTCAGTGAGATGTTGGTGGGTGCTGACTGATCAGGTGGTGGATGGTAAAGGCCGGGGTGGCTGTGGCAATTTCTTAAAATAAGACAAGAGTGAAGTTTGCCTCATCAGTTGTCTCTTCCTTCCATAAATGGTTTCTCTGTACCATGCAATGCTGTTTGATAGCATGTTAACCTCAGTAGAACGCTTTCTGAAATTGAAGTCAATCCTTTCAAACCCTGCCACTGCTTTATCAACTCAGTTTATGTAATATTCTCAATACTTTACTGTTACTTCAACAATATCCACAGCATCTTCACCAGGAGCAGATTCTGTTTCAAAAAGCCACTTATTTGCTCATCTATAAGAAGCAGCTCCTTATCTCTTCATGTTTTATCATAAGATTGCAGCAATTTAATCATATCTTCAGGTTCCACTTCTGATTCTAGTTCTCTTGCTGTTTTCCACCACATCTGCAGTGACTTGCTGCATTAAGTTTGAATCCTTCAAAGGCATCCAGGAGGATTGGAACCAGCTTCTTCCAAACTCTTCTGAATGTTGATGTTTTGACTTCTTTCCATGAATTACAAATATTCTTAATGGCATCTAGAATGGTGAATATCTCCAGAGATTTTCAATTTAATTTGCTCAGATCCATCCCAGAAATCACTGTCTGTGGCAGCTTTAACCTTATGAAACGTGTTTCTTAAATAATAAGACTTGAAAGTCAAAATGACTCCTTGATGCGTGGGCTGCAGAATGGATGCTGTGTTATGGAAGCAACAATCTCATTGTACATCTCCATCAAAATTCTTGGGTGACCAGGTGCGCTGTCAATGAATAGCAATATTTTGAAAGGAATCTTTTTCTGGAGAATTGGCTGAAGAATGGATCTCAAGAATGGGCTTAGAATATTTGGTGCACCATGCTGTAAATAAATATGCTGTCATCTAGACTTTGTTGTTCTATTGATAAAGCACCGGCAGAACTGATTTAGCATAATTCTGAAGGATCCTAGGATTTTCAGAACGGTAAATGATCACTAGCCTCCACTTACAGTCACCAGCTGCTTTAGCTCCTAGAAAGAAAGTCTCTCTTCTGAAGCTTTGAAGCCAGGCGTTGGCTGCTTTTCTCTAACAGAAAGCTGTTTCATCTTCGTTAGTGTTGTGTAGTGTAGCCACTTTCATTAATGATCGGAGCTGGATCTTCTGGATAAAACTTGCTGCGGGTTCTACATGAGCACTCGCTGCTTCACCTTGCACTGATATATTATAGAAAGGGCTTCTTTCCTTCAACCTCTGCTAGCTTCAGACTGAAATTCTGCAGCTTCCTCACCTCTCTCAGCCTTCGTAGAACTGAAGAGAGTTAGGACCTTGCTTTGGCTTAAGGAAAGGTTGTGGCTGGTTTGATATTCTGTGTAGACCACTGCAGCTTCCTCCGTGCCAGTCAGCAATAGGGCTCTTTCACTCTCTTATCATTCGTGTGTATACTGAAGTAGCACTTTTAATTTCCTTTAGGAAGTTTTCCTTTGCTTTCACAACTTGGCTGTTTGTCACAAGAGGCCTTGCTTCCAGCTTATCTTGGCTCTCAACATGCCTTCCTCACTGAGCTTAATCATTTCTTGCCTTTGATTTAAAGTGAGAGACATGCAACTCTTTTTTTGTGTGA